>JAHRHZ010000004.1:27783011-27810143 GCA_024137785.1 Ginglymostoma cirratum
CAGAAATGAAGGGTCTAGGCCCGAAACGTCAAGCTTTCCTGCTCCTATGATGCTGCTTGGCCTGCTGTGTTCATCCAGCTCCACACCTTGTTATCTTGGATTCTCCAGCATCTGCAGTTCCTATTGTCTCTGATATTAACTTACTCTGTTGGTCCAACAGCAGATCATATTTTAAGGCAACGGAATATAATAGATACTTTTTACAATATTGTAACAGCAATTGATAATTACTTTTTTTATTTAATATATTTATTTAATACAGAAAGCAATATTTCATAGAAAAAAATACAGCTGCCAGAAGAACCTATTGATAACTTTATTAATGATTTTGGCACATTTTCAGAAGTTTATGACTATGGTGGTTTACAACTAAAACTAATTTGAGACAAAATTGCTGTTGGAATTTCAGATACATCTCAGATATTGAACAATCAGAAGAAGGTCTTACACTGAAAAGACCTGTCCAGATGGTGGTAGAAACTGAAATTCGAAATCAGCACAAGGGAGAATCAACCTAGCTCGTCAAAATCATCAGATCTTTGTCAACTAGTTAAGGTTTGTTGTTCATCAAGAAGGCATGTTTCACTTTGAACCTTCTCTGCCGAGTACAAAAACTCATAGAGATGAGAATAGCTTTGAGAAAGAAAATGTAAAATTACTCAAAGGATTGGGTAACCTACGCAGAATATAGCATCAAAACTGCAAAGATACTATGGCTTTAAGGGGTATATTTTGTCCAGGTTTTTGTTTTGGAGAGAAGTTTTGAGACAGAGGTACAAAGCTGTCAATTCAAAGCCAATCAAGTAAACAGCTTGTGAGGCTTCAGGGATTTTTTTAAAAAGTTAGAACAATAGAAGCAGCCTGAATGGGTGGAGTCAGGCCCCCACAGAACCAGGGTTTTTGTTTAGGTTTCAGCAGTTCGGGGTTTGAAATTGGCTCTGGAAGCCGTTATATCTGTCTCAGCCATAGCAAAAAACAATTGCATGTGAGAAAATCCATTTTACAGAATTTGCCTTTGCCAAAGGTGGGATGGGATGTTACTATATTAGAACAGTTGCTGTTTAGTAGTTAAATAGTCTATTATTCTGTTAAGTTTTCCAATAGAGTTGAACTTATACTAATACTTCTTTCATTTGTATTTTAACAGTAGGGTTAAAAAAAAGTGTTTCACTTTAAGCCGAGTAGTGTGACCAATCAAATTACTTGGAATACAGCATCTTATACTCGTCTGTAAATAAGATGAAAGTTAGGCCTAGGCTATTTGAAGAGGATTTGGTCTTGTTCATAACACAACTTAGAAATTATGCTAAGCTATTACGTCTGCACATGCCTAGGAAGATTCCTCTATCATTAATGGTGCAAGTAAACAATCAAATACTAGTGATAGCATTGACATTACCCCACAGGAGATTATCAGCCTGACATTCAGGCATGATCAACATACTAAAACCTAATAGTTCGATTAGAATATGTATTGTGCTTACACAATTCAATAAGGCAGTATTGAGACTGCTAGAGAAATCTACTCGTGCCTACTGCAACTGAAAGCTTATCTAAACTTTTCCCCAAAGTAAGATCTTTCCTAATAGGGGCTTCTGGCAAATTCAATTAAATAGAAAGTCCAAGCTTCTTATCACATTCATCCTTCTGTTGGTAAGGTATTGTTCTAACATATTGTCTTAAGAATCACTTCACCTCCAAAGATTTTCCAAAGTATGTCCAAAGTTCTGCTGAGGTTGCAGGATGTAACGCCACAGGTGACATCTCAGAACACTGGAGGGTGGCTAATGTGGTGCTATTATTCAGGAAATGCTGGGAGGAAAAGCCCTGGAGATACAGACTGGTGAGATTTACATCAGTGATGGGTAACTTGTTGGAGAGGATTGTGAGGGGTAGGAGTTACCTGCATTTGGAAATGTGGTAAGGCAAATCAGGGCAGGACTTATACAGTTAATGGTAGGGCTCTGGGGAATGTTGCCAAACAAAGAGACCTGCGGGTGCAGGTGCATAGTTCCTTGAAAGTAGAGTTGCAAGGAGACAGGATTGTGAACGAGGCATTTGGCACGCTTGCCTTCATTGGTCAGTACATTGAGTATAAGAGTTGAAGTGTCATGTTGCAGCTGTACAGGACATTGGTTAGGCCACTTTTGGAATACTGCATACAATTCAGGTTGCCCTTCTATAGAAAGGATGTTGTTAAACGTGAGGCAGTTCAGAAAAGATTTACAAGGATGTTGCCAGGACTGGAGGGTTTGAATGAAAGGGACAGGCTAAATAGTCTTGGGTTTATTTTTCCCTGGAGCATAGGAGACTGAGGGGTGACCTTATAGAGGCTTATAAAATCATGAGGGGCATGGATAGGGTGAACAGCCAAGATCTTTTTCCTAAGGCAGGGGAGTCCAAAACTAGAGGGTACGGGTATAAGGTGAGAGGTGAAATACTTAAAAAGGACATGAGGGGAAACCTTTTCACGCAAAGGGTGGTACTTGTATGGAATAAGTAGCCAGAGGAAGTGATGAAGCTGGTACAATTACAATATTGAAGAAGCAACTGGATGGGTATGTGAACAGGCAGTGTTTAGAGGGATATGGGCCTAATGCTGACAAATGGACCTAGATCTGATTGGGACATCTGGTCGACACAGATGAGTTGGACCAAAAGGTCTGTTTCCGTGCTTTATGACTCTATGTCATATGGATGATAAACTGCATAAAGCAGAAATGACAGATGTTCATGATCAAAGAGTACATACAGTCTTGAAAAGACTCAAACAACAGGGCTTACTCTTACTGAGAAACGTGAGTTCTCCAAAAACTCTATTCAATTTCTCGAACATATCATTGACAAGGATATAAAACCAGATCCTAAAAAATACTACAGCAGTAAAAGAATTCCCTACTCTATAGTCTGTACGCGATTTACGAAGACAAAACTTTTACCCCACTCGGCAATGTTCATTGACTCCTTGAGACACTTACTCAAAAAGTTTCGAGGGTGGTGTTGGGATACCTTTCAGAAGATGAGTAACAGGCAGGTTTCGGCACGTGACTTGGCCCACTATAATCCAGCATTCCCAATTGTTATTGCTGGAGATGTATTAGCCACAGGTATTGAAGCAGTTTTCTTCCAAGAATAGGTGGAAGGATGCAGAAAACCATTCTGAGCGTTTCTGACACATAAAATTGATGCACAGTTATTGAAAAGGAGGCACACTCAGTTACATGGGCCTGTGAGAGATTTTCCAATAGTAATTTTCCCTAAAATTTATTCTTTCAGATTGCTTATTTGGTTTTAGATGAGCTACCGTGTCTTCCAACTAGTATCAGGAAGATCAAAGCCATTGCTTTTGCTGATTGGCAAAGCTCTTTCACCACTAATTCCATTCTGTGCCCTTGCCACTGCCTCAGACTAAACCAGGCTATTTGCAAACCTTTTCATTCCCCTTCTGAGGGTCTGGCACAATATCCTCTTCATAATTAAAACAGCCAGCTCCCACTTACCTTACATTGATCACCTGTTCCTGTATCTTTGTGATTAAAACGCTTGTTTTATTTTATTATCACCATTTTCCACTCCAATAGAATTAGAAAATGCTGGAAAAATGCAGCAGGTCTGGCAGCATCTTCTGGGAGAGAAGCAGAGTTAATGTTTCAAATTGATGGATTTTCATTCTCACTAATCTGTAACAATAATTCTGTATCAATCTCGATAGGTGCTACCCAACTTATAGAGTGTTTCCAGTGTTTTTTGTTTTATTTCAGATAGGTGTTCTGTTTTTGATTACCCCAATGTTCTCTTGACCTTTCTCCCACGCTTGTATCTTTGCAAATTTAAATTCATCCAAAATTCCACAACCATTATCCTAAGCTGCACTCAGTCTCTCAAACATCATCCCGATCCTCACAGCCATGCACAATGTCTCAAGTTTTAAATTCTCATTATGGCTTTGAACTTTTTCTGTGGTCTCACCCTCCCAATTTCTGTAAATTCCTCCATCCCAAAGCCATTGCTACACTATCTACTCCTCTGCTCCTTTTGTCCATAACTTCTTTCTGTGATCCATTGCCAATGTGTGTGCTAGTTATAAGCTGACAATTCCCGTACAATACTGAGGCAGCCCTGCACTGTTGCTACTTGAAAAAAAATAAACTCTGGCCCTTCTTCTGACTCAGTTGGGCATAAAAAAACTCTGTGGCACCACACAACAATGATTAGGGGAAATCTGGCCAATTTTGCCTCATGCTAAGCACTGAGCCACCATGTTGCCCCAGTTGGTCAACGTTTCACACTGTCTGCACAGCAAATGGCTGCCACATTCCTTATATTACAACAATGACTACGCTTTAAAATAATAGTTTTTAATTGGCTGTAAAGTGTATCCAAAGTTTGTGAAAGGTGTTATATAAATGCAACTTCTTTGTCCTTTACTCCAGTTAAGAATGATTCACATTAGCACATGAGACATGTGCCTAACTCGATAAAGACAGTAGAGTTTCAGAACAAATGTTAGGGCAGGAGGCAAGCGAATCACTAAAAGAACTCGTTGATTGATTAAAGCAATTTATTTTATTGAATGCAAACTCAGCAATAATTTCTGAGCACAATCATGACCAGGAAATTACCCACATAAAAAAGTGGTGTAGGGACACCTTTTTCGTGTAGTGGAAGTTCCAGGTTCAAGTTCCATCTGTTCTATAGGTGTGTCATAACATGACTATGAAGGTTGATTAATATATGTTGGGTCATTGATAGTTTACTTAGTGGGTGTGATTCACTAACACATGACGTGGTTTTATATTTGTTTGCAAGTTCATTTGTTATCATCACAAAGGCTCTATTTATTTGAACCGCACGGTCCCAGTGTCTGTCTAGTTTAAAAAGGGATTGAAAAGTGCCCTATTACTGGATGGCTATGGAATAAAGAGTCAAGGTTTGTACGGTGAATTACAGAAGGATTTCTTACTCAATTTTCCCATCAGAAAGCTGATAAGGAATGCATCAGTTTGTAAGTGCCAGGAATTCATCAGCACTTCGATGCATCACTTGTAAGGTATAGGTATATCGATGAATATAAATAATGCAAATAAGAAAATTATCAGATTGACAGTCAATTGACATGGAGGCCCATGGTTGGTATTGAGGACACTGCCGTTTCTGACAATGCAAAGAGTGACCCAAGTTGCTAAGTTCCAAGGTGTGTTTCTGAAAGATTCAACATTTACGAAGAGGAAGATCAATCCTGCTGTTAGCTAATTTTGAAAAAAAGTTTGTAATGTTTTAAAGATCTGAAATGAAAATAAAATGTAAATCAATCTGTTCATTTTCAAACCCTAGAGAATAAACCAATTATACTAAAACTGGAATGGATAGATAACCTGTGGTGTTTCTGAAAAATGCTTGTGAATCAAAGAATGCATAGATTCAGTGAACACCTGCCAGCAGGAATGTTAGCTCCTGAAACATTATTATAGGAGACTCCAGTTCAGGAACAGTCTGTACTGAACAGGCACAATGAGTATAGTTGTGATGCCCATCCATCACTGGGTTAGTGGTTGGAAGTACTTAAAAATGAAATCAATAAAAGGAAATCATGGCAATGAGACAATTTTACTTTTGTTTCACATTTTTGTGCTCACGAAAATGATGGATGCTAGTACTGGAGAACGTAAACAAGTTCAGTTTCAATCATGAAACAAGTATCATCAAACACTACCTGTCCCAATACTAATCAGTGAAGCATCCAATTATCAGCTCACAGGTAAACACTGAGTTTGGTAACCTTCTATAGCTCGTGACGTCCTTGTCACTGAGCTTCCGCTTCATAGTCACTGTTTTGTGGAAAATGTTAAAAGGGTTTGAAAGGATAACAGAAAAGAAGTTATTTCCTCTGGTGGGGAAATAAACAGGGGAGCATTATTAAAAAAATGACAGCTAAGCCATTCAGGAAGCACTTTTTCAATACAGAAGAAGTAGAAGCTTGGAATAGTGTCTCACAAAAAGCTGTAAATGCTGGGAACTTTGATGGTCTTAAGACTAAAATCAATAGATTTTGTTGGGTAAAGCTGATTAAGGATATAGAGAAAAGCAGTGGGGTGCGGGAAATAGGTTTGAGATTCAGATTCAACATAATCTAACTGCATGGGGAAAAAGCTGAGAGATTAAATCAGAGGTCTGCAACCATAATGTTAAGAAGAGCTGTTTTATTTTAAATTTGGTCAAAAAAGTGTATTTTAAGAACCAAAGTGCTGCCAACAAAAACAAAGACATGTGAGAGCCATTGATTTTTATGCAACACACTTTTATTAAGTTTCATAAATTTACATGTATTAACATAAGTGAAAGGGATAGCTGATGACAGAATCCCTAAATTCTGGCCCAAGTCTGCACCAACTCTCTGAAGAACATCCTATCCAACCTATCTGTGCATTTACTGTGGCTAACACACCTAGCCTGAACAACACAGGACAATTCAGCATGGCTAATCTACTTAACCTGTAAATCTTTGGACTGTGGGAGACACCTACACAGGTGTGAGAAGAACATGCACAGACAGTCACCCAAGGCTAGAATTGAACCCAGGTCCCTAGCACTGTGGGATAGCAGTGCTAACCACTGAACCACCACATCACCAGAAATACTGTGAAGATTTTGTCTAGGAGAAATTGCTAATTGAATGTTGCTTTCTCACAAATGCCATGTTCATAACAGTTTAAAACAATGAAAGAAGTCATTTCATTAACATCAATCCATTCTTTAAATTCAGGTATTTAATGTGATTTCTACCACTGGATTACTGTCAAAATTGTTCTATGCCTTTCTGAATGGTGCGCTGTCATTTTAATTTTTAAGCAGGTGTGTAAACTTCCATTGTTCAATTGACTTCTCAGTTTACTTCTTGTGAAGTTCCCACTTGAAAACACTTGTTCATGCTGGAACTGAATTTATGTCTACTATCTGCTGAATTAGTGGTACGTTCGGCCATTTTCATACTTCTGTCTTTCAGTCTTCAAAAATATATGAAGATGAGAACCAAATGCAGGAGTAACCAATTTTGGCCTTCAAGCCTGCTCTTTTAAATTATTTCTTTCATTTCTGCCTGTCACTTTGAGTAATTTTGTTTTTCTTTTTAGAATCAATGCTCTGAGTTATTTTCACATTATTTTTCTCTTACACTGTTTAGAGAAATGCATTTGTTCAATGCACGTCAATGGCTTACCATACCAATGAGCTCTGCTGTAAGCTGCTGACATTTCAAAGTAGTGGCCAGTAAGCATGAAACATGGCGTTGAGACTGTCCAGTTGAAACTGTATCAAATTTAACAGCTGTAAGAGAGCCAGCTACTGTAAACAAGAACAGCAAGGAAGAATTGCAGTCTGCAAATTTGAAGTGTTGGGTGAATCAAATGACAGGCAAATTTTACACTTAAATGGAAAAACTATGAAATAGCTACAAGATCGAATAAGAAGGCTAAAAAAAAAGTGTAGCACCCCATTATTAGAGCTGGTGAAACAATGCTGCAAGTTGTACTGTGCCTAAACTTCACTGAGGAGCAGAGAACCCAGGGAGGTGAGATTTTGAATGCTCTGAAGACATATTTTGAACACTGTATTAATGTAACTTATGACTGGTATATGTTCAACATCAGATGCCAACAGAAGAGGGAGCCTATTAATTAGTATGTGACAGCATTGACATATCTAACTGAATCCTATGAATCTGGACATCTGAAAGATGACCTCCTCAGAGATGTGAATGCTTTAGACATAAGAAATACATCCTGCTCTCTCACCTTGATCCTTCTGATGGCTCTTTTGCAAATATTTATTTCTTTTTTGGAATATGTTGTCCTTATTTGACCTGTCTCTCCACATAATGCAAAGCCTTGTCTGATCTCACGTGAATACACACTTGATGATGATTGACAACTTCAGAACATTTGCTCATGCTGCTATCTTTCCTCAAAACACGTTTCTCCACTCTCAATGAATACATTCTCATGGTGGGATCCCTTCCCCCACTCCCATGCTACCCTCCCCAATCTTTCCCATTCTCATGGTCACTCACTTCACCACTCCTATGCTATTCTCAAGATTCTCCACTTCTACAGTTACCCACCTCTTCACTCAGGTTCAAAACTTCTCATTTTATTTTGTCAGAGTTATTTACTCTGGAGTTACAGTTTACATAACAGAGTCATAGAGTTGTACAGCAAGGAAACAGACCCTTCTGTCCAACTCATCAGCTCAAACTAGGCATCCCAATCTGACCTAGTCCCATTTGCCTGCATTTGACCCATTCCCTCTAAACCCTTCCTATTCATATATCCATCCAGATGCCTTTTAAATGTTGTAATTGTACCTGACTCCACCACTTCCTCCAGCAGCTCATTCCATACACGCACCATCCTCTGAAAAACATGCCCCTCAGGTCCTTTTTAAATCTTTCCCCTCTCACCTTAAACCTGTACCTTCTAGTTTTGGACTCCCCTTCCTAGGAAAAAGGCCTTGGCTATTCACCCTATCCATGTCCCTCCTGATTTTATAAACCTCTATAAGGTCACCCCTCCAGGAAAAGAAGCACCATCTTATTCAGCCTCTACCTACAGCTCAAACCCTCCAACTCTGGCAACATCCTTATAAATCTCTTCTACACCCTCAAGTTTAACAACATCCTTTCTATAGAAGGATGACCTGAATTGTATGGAGTATTCTAAAAGTGGACAATGAAGATTATCTCAGAGTACAATTGGACCTTGATCAGATGAGTCAATGGGCTGAAGGGTGGCAAGTGGAGTTTAACTTAGATAAATGGGAGATGTAGCATTTGGTTAGGCAAATCAGGGCAGGACTTAAACTAAATTAAAATCGAAAGAACTGTGGAGGCTGGAAATGAGAAACAAAAACAGAAATTGCTGGAAAATCACAGCAAGTCTGGCAGCATCTGCGAAGAGAAATCAGAGTTAATGTTTCAGGTCCAGTGACCCTTCCTCAAAACTGATGGTAGCTAGGAAAATGTCATTTTTTTAAGCAGAGTGTGGGGAAGAGTAAATGATAGGTGGAGATACAGCCCAAAGAGAGAGAAGAACAGTTGGACAGACAAAGGAGTAGATTACAATCTGGCTGGGTGAATAGCTATTAATGGGCGCTGTTTTTGGCTAGCAATAGGTTGTGTGTAATAGCAGTCAATGTGATAACAAAACCTAGTGTGTGGGGGTAAGGGTAAAGACATAGGAGATCTCAAGCCCTGAAGTTGTTGAACTTCATATTGAGTCTACAAGGCTATAAAGTTTCGAAGCAGAAAATGAAGTGCTGCTATTCCAGCTTGCGCCAAGCTTTGCTGGAGCACTGCAGCAAGCCTGAGACAGAGATGTTGGCCAGGGAAAGATGTTGGACCCCGGCTTTTCCAACAATTATATAGCTAGTGATAGGGCCCTGGGGAATATTGCTGAACAAAAAGACCTGGGAGTGCAGGTGCATAGTTCCTATAAAGTGGAGTCAGAAGTAGACAGGGTGGGAAAGATAAAGTTTGGTACATTTGCCTTCATTGGTCAGAACAGAGTACAGGAGTTGCACATCATGTAGCAGCTGTTAAGGACATTGGTGGGATGGTGGAACATTTAACAGACAAGAATTTTTAAAATTGCTAGTTTAATGTGTCCTTCTGCATCGTGAGCATATTGAGAAGAGTCATCTAAAAACGTATTCAGTCAATATTTGAAAGCAGCTGTCATTTGGGACCCACAGATCAGGCAACAGGAAGCTGTTGCAAATGGCTCCACAGCCCATGTTGCCAATCTTCGGGCTAAATGATCTACACCTAATCTGTCACAACAATGAAGATGCAACTTTTAACTCTGCTGTGAGTAAGATGGAATACACTGAATGAATCTTCGATTGAATTCCTCTGGGATGCAAGCCATGACTAAACATTTGTGAACACAAATCTGTAAAACTGGAGACTCACCAATCACAAGCATATAAAACCCCCACTGGCAAGATTCACCAACACCTAAAATTAGGCAGTCAAAGATATCATTGAAACAGCAATCAAAAGTGGGAATACTGTCTGAATTTCCTCCCCCAGATCAAATATAGTGAAGCCAATTGTCATAACCTACTGCTACCATGGCTAAGATTGCCTAACTCAACATAAGCATTTTTCCATCTAGCAGGAGTTCTTCCATCTCAAATTTATAATTGGATGATTTAATTGTTCAAAGTTCTTTCAGTATAACAGACTCTGCTAAGACACTGAATAATGAGGCAATAAACTAATCCAATTACACTCAGAAGAATTAACACATTAGCAGTTACAAAAATGAAAATGAGTCCATTAACATTCTGCCTTGATGGGTGGAGGGCAGTGGCTTCAATGCCCCAATTATTCGGGTTAAGCTTTAAAATCATGTTGATTCCAATTCCTGAAGCATTTCTCCAAAAACAATTTGCAGTCCAGATGCTGAGATAATACAGGCTGGTCTCTGCATCAGCTGGTTCATGTATTCTAATGCAAAAGCCACTTTAGGAAATTCAGAATAATATTCCAATTGTATTTGCTTAGGAAGTAATCTGGACTTGACCCATAAAAAGGAAAATAGTCTTCCAAAAAACAGTTTCGTGAAAACAGAACCTCTTAATTTGTTATTGTGAATGCAGGGATAGGCGAATTCCTTGATAAAAATGAAAAAAATAGGAGCAGGAGGGGCTCATAAACAAGCTTGAACTGCTCCACCAGTGAGGGAAGGCAATGGCCCTAGTGCTATTATTGCTGGTCCTTTAATTCAGAGACCCACATAATGTTCTGGGGAACTGGGTTTGAATCCCACCCTAGCAGATGGTGGAATTTTAATCCACAAATATCTGGAATTTAGAATCTAATGATTATCACAAATCCATGGTTGTTTGTTGGAAAAACCTATCTGGTTCACTCATGTCTCTTAGGGAGGGAAACTGCCATCCTTACGTAGTCTAGCCTAATTATGACTCCAGGCCCAAGGCAATGTAGTTGACTCTAGGGTTGGCCTAAGCGTGCGACACCGCCATCTTGTGAATGAATTAAATTATTTTTAAAAATTCAAAGAGAATAGAACATTTCAATTTTTCTCTTAGCCAAGGTGCCAGTGAGCAAATCTTGGAAAGATAACATTTGGTACAGTAGTGATCATAATTTTTTTAAATCCAAAGCAATAATTTGATAATTTAAACTAATAAGTAAGGAATAAAAGTGCTAGTTGGAAAAAATCCAAATAGTAGATTGAGCTAATTAAACCTTTTTTAATCATCTCAGTAAGAAGCAAAGCTCATCACAGGTGATTTGGTGATAGGAAAAGTACTGTTCGGTTATGTGCGATAATACTTCTGAATATAAAAGAAAACAAAAGAGAAAGAGAAGTAAAGCTAGAGAGACAGACTAGGCTGCAAGTCGCTAGTCACCAGGGAAGGCATGGTGAACCAATATTGAGTTAAGGGGTCAAGTTTAATTAACATTCCACTGGTGCGCCAACTGAGCTGGGCAAGGCAGAATTCATGTCAAAGTGTGACTCAGAAGAGGTAGCAAGGACTAAGACTCACAGCGTGGAGCTGGAGGAACACATCAGGCCAGGCGGCATCAGAGGAGCAGGAAAGTTGACCCTTCTTCAGAAATGGGGAGGGGGAAGGGAGCTCAGAAATAAATAGAGTGAGGAGGGGTGGGGCTGGGGAAGGGGTAGGTGGGATGGTGATAGGTAAGTGCAGGTAGGGAGTGGTGGGGATTGGTCACTGGGATGGATGGGGTGGATAGGTGGGAGAGAAGATGGCCAGGTTTTGTGAGGTCAAGGAGGCAGGGATGAGAGGGTGGGTTGGACATGGGATGAGGCCAGGGTGAGGAGATTTTAAAACCGGTGAATTCCATGTTTAGGCCATTGGGCTGTAGGCTCCTGAGGCAGAATATGAGGTGTTATTCCTCCAGTTTGCAGGTGGTGTCATTGTGACACTGTAGGAAACCCAGGATGGACATGTCACCCAGGGAGTGGGAGGGGCATTTAAAATGGTTGGCAACCAGAAAATGTTGTCGTTTGTCACATACAGGACACAGATACTCTGAAACAGTCTCAGAGTCTACATTTGGTCTCACCGATGTAGAGGAGGCCACATCAGGAGCAAGGGATACAGCAGAAAATGTTGGCAGATGTACAGGTGAACCCCTGTCTGATATGAAAGGTTTGTTTGGTGCCTTGAATGGAGGTGAGCAGGGACATGTAGGGGGAGGTGTAGCACCTCCTGCAGTTACAGGGAAAGGTGCCAGGCATGGTGGGTTTAGTGAGGAGTGTGGAGCAGATGAGGGAGTCAAAGAGTGAGCAGTCCCTACGAAAGGCAAATAGGGATGGGGAGGGAAATATCTCTTTGGTTGTGGGGTTGGATTGTAGGTGAAGGAAGTGGTGGAGAATGAGACGCTGGATGTGGAGGTTGGTGGGGTGTCATGTGAGGACACAGGGGATTCTGTATTTTTGTTGGGGGTGGGAGGTTTGAGGACGTAAGTGTGGGAAATGCAAGAGATGAGGTTGAGGGCATTTTTGATTACCAGAGGGGGTAAGTTGCAGTCCTTACAATAAGAGGACATCTGGGATGTCTGGGAGTGGAACACCCCATCTTGGGAGCAGAAGCAATGGAGGCAGAGGAATTGGAAGTCAAAGATCACATTCTTGCAGGAAGGTGGGTGAGAGGAGGTGTAGTCTAGGTAGCTGTGGGAGTTGGTAGGCTTGAAATAGATGTCAGTTTCGAGGCTGTCACCAGAGATGGAGACAGAGAGGGAGGTATCAGAGATGGTCCAGGTGAATTTGAGGTTGGGGTGGAAGATGTTAGTAAAGTTGATGAACTGTTCAAGCTCTTTCTGGGAGCATGAGGCAGCACTGACACAGTCATCAATGTAACAGAGGAAGAGGTGGGGGAATAGTGCAAGGGTAAGAGCAGAAGGGGGACTGTTCTATGTATCCTACAAAGAGGCAGACATAACTTGGCTCCATGTGGGTGCCCAGGGCACCACCTTAGTCTGTAGGAAGTGGGAAGAGGTTGCTTTTCAGCCTGAGATCTTGCCAAGCCTGCTTTACGGATATGTTCTGGGGGAAAGGGTGTTATGATGAATATGGAACAGGCTCTCTCCTTGCCACACACATTTTCTCACTGCCACCCACTCAGACAAACACCCTCCCTCCATCCCTGACTACCTCCCACTCAGTCTCTTTCTCTGCAACTGCCTCCCCCCACACTCTGTCTGTAACACTCTCTTATGCACACAGATGCTGAGCAGGCTTGGGGGAAGCAGTCTGCCATCTTGAATTGCATTCCTACAAGTGGAGGAGCACCTGCTTATGAAGGAATGCTGATTCACCACAATTTGCTCTCAGTCACAACCTCAAACCACTTGATATTTCAGCCTTGCCTGCAGGTCTTGCCCCCCTGACTGCCGCAGCCTTGCTTGCCACCCAGGATCCAACTTCCGCTTCCTTCCTGGGTCCATTCACCCACCTGGCAATTGTTGCATCAGCCCAGCAGACTCAGTATGACTCCCCCTGTCCAGGCCTCAGGGTGAATAAAGTAAGGGATATTTATACATCTCACTGTTTCCTCAATCAAAGGTAGTTTCCCTCCTGTGTTTGCTGCTGATTGGCTCAGTGAGTAGGTAGTGAGCCAACCATGAACAAAATGTCTCTGATTGGAAGAGCAGCTCCTTACAGCACCTTCCACATTTACAAAACTGTGTTTGTAACACACATCATGGGTCAGGTAGGACACATTAGCCAGCTGCTTTCTGGCCCACAGGCCATCGGTTGTAGTAGCCTGTTTTTCATCAACTCTACTTTCTCATCTCTCGCTCTTTTAAAATTCCAGATATTATAGAGATACTACTCATCCAATCCCTGTCATATTCCAGGACTCAATCTCATGAAAATTCATTGCGCCACCCACTGAAGCAATTGTCCTCACTACACTCCTGTTCTGCATTGGGATCTGAACTGTGTATTATTGACAATTTAGAGTTCTGAGCAAATTCCATCAGACATACGTCCGCTGTATCTTCTGCATGGGAGGATTGTCAAAAAAATACTTCTTGAAGCCAATTTGAAGCTGTCGGGCAAAACTCCTGCAAAATCAACAATGTCTGGATTGCTAAAATTTCACCTGTCGGGTCCTATTTCCTCAACTCTCAAATGACCGAGGTTCCAGGGAAAGACAAAGAAAGCACTTCAAAGACATTCTTCAGCTTTCCTTGAAGTGAGGCAGCATTGACAATAATAACTGAGAGAAATGACAACTGTGCATTAGACGGCATGATATTTTGAAATCACAATATCTTAATGAAGTGACAGAGGTGGAAAGAAAAACAGGAATCCCATTACTTCATGGGAGATCCTGCCCCATGTGCCTTAAGACCTGCAGATCAAGAATTGACCTGTCCAGTTGCATGAAGATCCATGTAAGGAACTTGAATGAATGAATGATTTATTGTCACTTGCATTTTACAGTGAATAATACAGTAAAATACAGTGAAAGATTCAATTGTCGCCGCAATCCAGCACCATTTGGAATAGTTTAAGAACAAAAAGATGTAACTGAAAGTCAGTCTATCTGCTTTCGGCTGCCTCCACCATGAGACCTAAGCCACCGTCCCTCCTCTACTCCTTCGCTGCTGTAGGAGTCAACAACTTTAGGTGCCATCTCTTTCCCACTGGGCTTACCTCATTGACGCAGAGTCCCATGCTGAGGCCACACTCGCGCTGCAAAGAGGAGTCTCCGATTCTGCTGCTGCAGCCGCCACCCACCCCTCACCTCAGCCCAAAAACCAGGAGTCCTCCCTCTGGGTCTACTCTAACCTGTAGTCCCTGGCTTCGCTGCCAGGCCACACCACCATCGCACCAAAAGTCCCTCTCTGGCCACCCTCCTCTGAGATGCCACCTTGCCAGTGCTGCCATCTTGAAGAGTCCGCTGCTGTCACCACCTTCAATCACAGGAGGAGCTTTGCCACCACGGCCAACAGCCCCAAACTTGTGACCCTGAGTAGACATCAACCCCTTTTGAGGATTAAGGGACAGACTATGATGATTCTTCCTTAGGTTCAGAGAGCGAAATTGTACACAGTCCTCCAGGTGTGGTCTCACTGAAACCTGATATCATTGCAGCAAGACTTAAATATTTCCACTGCCTTCCGAAAAGCTGCACCCAATGTGCCTTCTTAATTATTTGCTGTACCAGTTTATTAACTTTCTGTGACTCATGTAGAAAGCATTCCCAAATCTCTCTGAATACTAACATTCACTATTCTCTCAGTTTATAAAAAAATTCTGCTTTTCTACTCTTCCTACAAAAGTACAAGTCACGTTGCCTTCTATTATTTTCTATCTGCAGCTTTTAGTCTAAGCACTTATTGGGCCTATATTCTTTTTAACTTTGAACATTCTCAGCTAATTTTGTATCACCAGCACACTTTGTTATACGTTAATCTTGGTCTCCTCATCTGAGTCATTGATATTGATTGTAACTAGCTGAGGCCCAAGCACAGGTATTTGTATAATTCTATGTGTTACAGCCTGCCATTCTCTAAGTAACTGGTTAAATCAGTTTTTCAAGTGTCCTTAACAAGTTGCTAACTCCTTAAATCTAGCACTTTCCTTATTATTCATGTTCAACTGACTTGCCTATAGTTCCCAGTTTTCCTCCTTTCTCTAACAGGATGGCTGCTACGTTTCACTTCACAAAGTCTGTTTTAATCTTGAAGGAATTCTAGAAAATCAATAACATGAAATGGAGTTAATACAAGGGAGCGAGTTAGCATTTGGAAAGTAGTCAATCACTGAAAAAAGTGAGTCAGTCAGGATGTTGGAATCTAAAATGCTAAAATTAGAAGATTTCCATTTAACCTGCTTGCTGTTTGAAGTTCCCTGTGGATAGGTGAGCTACACTGCATTTGGACTGAGAAATATATTTCACATTAACCTTTGAAGGGAATGAACTGAATCTTATTTATGGCAATGACCCATAGAGACAATATTGAAACAGGAGGCACAGAGTCAGACAGAAGATTATTCTTGCCAAAGACTGCGGTTTTCGTATTTTCAGACCCTTCCCTCACAGAATGAGGTAAGGATTCAAAGACTGAATAAGGGCCTGAAAGATTATGTTGTTAATATTTCTGCAGCTAGTAGGGAGGCTTACCTTACGTTAGGAAGGTGTGATACCCATACAATATCGTGAGAGAGTGACATCACTGCTAGATGTCAATGACATCATGCTGGAAGGTGTCAACGCATAATTCAGAGCTGGTCTCCTCAGACTGGAACATAGAGTCTGGGATATTAAAACTTAACCCAAAGATCATTTCTCAGTCACTGATGAAGAGGGAGGGTGCTGTAATCGCAACCAACTATGAGTAAGAATTAAATGAACAAATATTATTTAAATACATGGATTTGAGCAAAAAAATCAATTGGATTTTTTTTGAGAATTAATACATGCGTAATTTCATTAATGGTTTAAGAAGGAAGATTTTGCCTTTCACGCCTTAGCATGTCCCGAAACTCTTTACAGGCAATGAATGCATTTTTAAAAAATCACTGTTTTGTCATTAAATGTACATGTGTGGTATTGTGCTACACAGATTAGAAGGTCTTGAGATGCGCGAACCAACCAGGATTCCTGCTTCTGGTTGCTATGCAGTGTTATTTCTGTAAAGCTAGTGCATGAAAACAATATGTTAGGCAGGATTAGACCTACTATTATTCTGTCTGAGCTCGCATAACAAGGTGAAGGATGTAAGGCCCACAGAGCAAATTGTGGAAATGTAACCCCACATTTTCAGGTAAGGAAATTTGGAAAAAGTAACTGAGAAACAATAAGTACAGTCATAAATACAAACACGGACACATGTGGAGCCTTTCAGAAAGGGTGGAATGAAATAAGGTGTGAGAGTCTTGTGTTGAGCATAAAGTCAGCATGAGCAGTTGGGTTGAACAGCTTACTTCTGTGCCCTTGATACTATTTTGCCCTAATACTGCCATTATCCTTTTGTGATAACTGTTTTGAAATAACATGGTAGTTATAAATCAGAGTTTTGGAACCTGGAGCTGTGTACATTGGGGTGGGCATAAATGTCATTTATCTAGGCCAGGCATAATGCACATTGCAGTAGCGTGTTGAGAAATTTGTGTTCTAAACTTTCTGTATTTGTTGACTCATTAGCATCTTATTTCCACTATTGTGTAATGGGAGCTGTATCCCACTTTAGCCAGCTGACACATTTTATTAAAGAATGCGGAGCTCTCATGGTTGCATCAATATTTTGCTCATTCAGAAATATTTGTAATACACCATTTTAGGTAGGGGCAAATTACAGCAGATGTTGGAATCTGAGCTGAAAACAAAAAATGCTGGAGGTTACAGCCGATCTCCAGCATTTTTGTATTCACCACTTTAAGTATGTTGTGTTAGGAATGTATTACTGGCTTTAATTCCGTACGTCCTTTGCAGAAACCTATCAGTTGCTAGCATACATACCTTGTAACATTTAATCACTGAGAGGTTTTGACTACACTGTCAGTGTTTTGCTTTCAAAAAGGTGGAATGTCTCTTGATTTTGAGTGTCTGGAATCATTTTACACCCATCAGATGGAACCAACTTGTGTCTGTAGGTGAAAAATCCTCAACCAGGGCTGAGACAGCAGTGATCAGTTTGTCAGCCCTTGCGTGCCAGCTGGTCTGAACCCTCTTGTAACTATTCCTGCAGGAGATCCTAACCTACCATGTAATAAATAGGTTTCAACATGTTATCTGTCTCTGCATAATGACCTGTCAGCTATGTGCTGAGTTGGACAGATTACTATCCTGAAATGTTTGCTCTTTTGAAAAATTATATTTGATGCAACTTATATTGATTCTTGATACGTTTGACTTGAAATTTGTATTAAATCCAATGCAGAATGTGCTTCACTTGAATTGTGCTATGCATTTATCACAATGCACTGTCACAAAATATCTCCAAACAGGATTGTACAGAAACTGAATTACCTGCAGAATTAAGATGAGATTGCAGGAGCCTTTTGCCTATAAACCTCCAACACTTGTCAACGTACGTGAGGCTGGCCAACTTTCACTTCATTGGCATAATTGCTTGTGTAAGTAATGACAGAAAAATGCCAGAAATGATGTAGCAGCCCCGATTCTTACAATAATTTCTGTCCTTATTTTAGATTTCCAGCACTTGAGATTTTTTAATAGAGTTAATGACAGGAATTTCTCTTGAAATGGGATGTACATTCTGAAAATACGTTGCATGTTAAATTAACAAAAAGGCAATGTTCTCAGCATTGTGTTGAGTAACAATTCTTTGCCAGTTTTCTCTTCAATACTCGCTCATGCTGAGATGCAGTTCCACCGGGAAAAGCAGCCCATAATGACCTACAAGGAGATGTTCCTCAGGCATCTATCCAGTTACTGAGAGTCAGCTGACTATATACCACGGAGACAGTTTTTTAAAATTATTTATTCATAGGATGGGGGCATTGCTGGCTAGGCCAGCGTTCACTGCCCATCCCTGGCTCGTCATGAGAAGGTTGTGGTGAGTTACATTTTTGAATGTTCTTGAACCTTACCGCCACCATGTAAGGTGGGGCAAAAATTCCCATCAGTTTATGTACATAGCCTGAACTAAAACCCTCTGAAGACAGAAGTTTGTGGAAATTACATTAGTTTTAAATTTCACTGAACTTCTGGACTCAAGAAACCATGGGCTGCAAATGAACAAGGAAAAGGTTGATTGGGACAGACTGGGAAGTATGCAAGCCCAGGGGCAGATGTCTGGAACAGCGGTTAGCTTGCAGAAACTGAAGGAAGACCCCCATTCACGCCCCAGCTTAAAACAATGGAAGCCAGACTGCAGGAACCAAACAACCTTTAACAGCTTCACATCTTTTGGAGCCTACAGAGATACAAAGCCATTCAATTTCCAACTAGTGTTCAAGCACAGAAATACTGAACATTCCGCGTCATTATGCTACATGTAAACCTGTTTCACCTTTGGATGTAAGAACATTCACGGTACTATTCAAAACTTAATGACTACCCATTCAAGGGAGATACTCGACATTTCAAACCTTCAAAACCATTCACCTTAATCAAAAAAACTATTCACAGCGACTCCAGTGCTCAGGAAGCTCATTCAGCCCCAAGAGGAGGGAGAATCACTCAGCAGCCGAAACCAGATTTGGCAGGAATTAAGGGGGAAAATCCCACTTCTGACCTTATGGTTGTAGGGAGTTAATGTTCAGCAACATTCATAAGTCCTCAGATACTGAAGCAGTCAATGCTCAAATTCAGTAAGACCTGAACAATATCCACATTTGGGCTGACAAGTGACAAGTAACATTCAAGATATCTTAAACTGATCTAGTCCTATTGGTCAGTATTTGGCCCATATCCCTCTAAACCCTTTCCATGCATGTACCCATCCAGAGATAGTAGGAACTGCCGATGCTGGAGAATCTGAGATAACAAGGTGTAGAGCTGAAGAAGAGTCCAGACCCGAAACGTCAGCTTTCCTGCTCCTCTGATGCTGCTTGGCCTGCTGTGGTTATCCAGCTCTACACCTTGTTACCTCATGTATCCATCCAGGTGCCTTTTAAGTGTTGTCATTGTACTCGCCTCCACCTTCTCCTCTGGCAGCTCATTCCATACAGGTTCCACATTCTGCGTGAAAAGGTTGCCCCTCAGGTACTTTTAAAATCTTTCCCCTCTTGCCTTAAACTGTCCTCCAGTTTTGGAATCCCCCACCCTGTGAATAAAATCTTGGCCATTCACCCTATCTGTCCCTCATGATTTTATCAACTTCTATTAGGTCACCCCTCAGCTTCCGCCACTCCAGGGAATATATTCAGTCTCTTCCTTTAATTCAAATCCTCCAGTTCAAACAACATCCTTGTAAATCTTTCCAGAACTCTTTCAAGTTTAACAACATCTTTCCTATAGCATGGAAACCAATGTTAAGTTTAATAATTTTTAGGGCCTGAGAACCTTCTCCCAAGTCCTTACCATTACTCCCACACACCAGGCCTTGTCATCAAATGGACTGCTGCCACAAATAACCCATTGTGAGCTACCAGTGGTTCCCATTACCAGCTAATCATCCTCCCAGGCTGACCTTTACCCATTCCTTTGACTGCCCAACAATTTTTCTCTCTCTGTGGGCTCCATCTCCACACATCATTTATTCCTTCCCCTTCCCAACACCCCTTCTCCAACAAGAAAGAATTTAACCATCGCTCCTTGACATTGATTGCCAACATCATCATTGAATCACCTACTAACAGTTTCCTGGGGGTTATCCCGGACTAGACATATAGGTATTGTGGTCATGGGATTCATTCAGAGGTTAGGAATCCTGCAGAAAATAACTCAATTCCTGACTCCGAAAGCCTGTCCACCATCTACAAGGCACAATTCAGGAGTGTGATGGATTACTCCCCACTTGCCTGGATGAGTGTAGCTCCAACAATCCTCAAGAAGCTTAACACAATCCAGGATAAAGCAGCCCACTTGACTTGCATCATATCTATAAACATTCAGCTCCTCCATCATCAACGCTCAGTAGCTGCTACGTGCACTGTCTACAATATGCACTGCAGAAATTCACCAAGGCTCCTTAGACAACACTTTCCAACCATTTGATCACTACAATTTAGAAAGACAAAGGCAGCAAATACATGGGAACACCACCACATGCAAGTTCTCCTTCAAGTCACTCACCACCCAGATTTGGAAATACACAAGTGTTCCTTTAGTGTTGCGAGGTCAAAATCCAGGAATCCCTCAGTAGTGGCATTGTAGAATTACCCATAGAAAATAGACTGCAATAGTTCCAGAAAGCAACTTGCCACAACCTTCTCCAGGGCAACTAATGATGGGCAGTAAATGCAAGCCCAGCCAGTAATGCCCACATCCTATGATTGAATAAATTAAAACGAAACTCTACACTGTTTAGGTACACCCCGCAGTGATGTTGGGGAGTGGGGGTGGTGGGAGAGTTCCAAGATTTTGACCCTGTCTCCATCGCATCTGTCCTGATGATGCCAACTGTGACAAGAGGGCCTCCAAAATGTCCCCCTTCTCCCTCAACCAAGGATTTCCCAGCACCGTAATTGACAGGATCCTCAGCTGGGTCTGACCCAAATCCCACATTTCAGTCCTCACCGTCTCTCTTCCCTCCCACAGCAGCGATAGGGTCCACCTTGTCCTCTCCTACTATCTCACCAACATCCACATCCAGAGGATCATTAGTTGCCATCTCTGCCACTTCCAGCAGGATGCCACCACCAGACATACATTCCCCTTCCTCCCTTGTCAGCCTTTGGGACACCCTGGTCCGCTCCTCCCTTACTGCCAACACCACCCCACAGCCCCATGGCAACTTCCCCTGCCACTGCTGATGTAACACCTGTCCATTTACTTTCTCCATCCACAGTATCCAAGGGCCCAAACACACCTTTCAGGTGAAGCAGCAGTTTTCCTGCGCTTCACTCAGTCTAGTCTTCTGCATTCGCTACTCACAATGTGGTCCCCTCTACATTGGGGAAACGAAGCCAGACTGGGTGACCAGTTTGCAGAACACCTACATTCTGTCCACAAAAAAGACCCTGAGCTTCCAGTTGCTCACTACTTCAACACATCACCGTGTTCTCTGGTCAACATTTCTGTCTCCGGCTTGCTACAATGAAGCTCAGTGCAAGCTGGAAGAACAGCATCTCATTTTTCATTTGGGAACCTGCAGTCTTCTGGACTTAATATCGAGTTAACAATTTTAGGGCTTGAGAGCCTTTCCCCATGCTTTCCCCCACTCCCACATACCAGGCTCTATAGATGCAAGGCTGGAAAAGAACAGCAGGTCAGACAACATCTGAGGAGCAGGGAAATAAACGTTTCGGGCCGAAACCTTTTGTCAGGACTGGGGAGGGGGAGAGCAGCTCAGAAATAAATGGAAGGAGGGGGATGGGGCTAGGGGAAGGGTAGGAGAGATGGTGATAGGTGGATACAGGTAGGGGATTACTACGATTGGTCTGCAGGAAGGATGGAGCGGATAGGTGAGTAGGAAGATGGACAGATTAGGTCAGGTCAGAAAGGAAAGGGCTGCACATGGGATAAGCTGGGGGTGGAGGGATTTTGAAGCTGGTGAAATCAATGTAAAGGCCATTGGGCTACAAGCTTCTGAGGCGAAATATCAAGTGTTGTCCCTCAGGTTTATGTTTGGCCTCACTCTGGCAGTGGAGGAGGCCAAGGATGAATGTGTCATCAGCGGGGTGGGAGGGGGAATTAAAATACCTTCATGATTCCAGTTTTACTGCATACACTTTTTAATGTGAGGCTGCCGATTTGCCTAATCCCGATCAAGTATATTTAAAACCCCTATCATGGTCTACAAATTTCTCTAAGCCATCCCAAATGCAACCTCTGTAATTTCCGCTGGCAACCCTTGACCCAGTATTGTAAGCAGAGGGAAGAATAGTACTGTGGGCACCGGAGATCTGAAATAAAAATTAAATTCAGCATCTGTGGAGAGAGAAAAACAAAGTTAATGTTTCTAGTCCAAAATGACTCATTTTTTTGGAAATCCATTCTCAAAAAGAGTCATAACAGACTCAAAACTTTAATTTTGTTTCTCTCTCCACACAAGCTGTCAGATCTGCTCAGTGTTTAAGCACTTTCTATTCTTATTATTGAAAGCAGTGCCTTCAGCTACCTCAACCATCCTAACCCTTTGTAGCTTCCCTTCTTCTTTAAAACAAATCTCAAAAGTCATCAATTGGATGAAGAATGGGGGCCTCAATTTAGTGTTTGTGGAGCTTGGACATCAAGGGTTCAGATCAGACACAGGAGGGCTAACAGGGAATAGGTGGGAGAGATGACAATGGGATGGAAGTAGTGTTGGGAATCTAATCAACTCCTAAATTGTGGTCCCGAAAAGTGATGTCATACCCATGATGGCCGTGTGCTCATGTTCCTTTTGTATATGTTCAATTCATGTTGCTTGGAGAATTGTCAAAAAAGGACAGTAGCCTGGAGGTGCTGCTTCCTATCTTCAGTGAAATTATACTTCAAAACAAATGATTACTTTCTGCCTAAATCATCAAATAGTCTCATAATTTAGTAATTAAATAGAGTACTGAAAAATAGCCGACAAATATCGATGACATGACTGAAAACATTTGCTTATAAGTACCATTTGACATTAAAGTTCAAGAATTCTAGCATTTTTTTTCAGTGTAATATTGCCATCCACAGGTACATAGTCAAACAGCAGCAGCAGCAATGTTGATCGTTCAGGCTTAAAAGGAGAGGACTGAGGAGTGACCTGGGAGGAAAGGAAAGGATTTCCTCTTGAATTCAGTAGATCCTTTCATGAATTTAGAGCATGTTTTGTTTTGTAGCCAATGAAGTGCAACCATATAAGGTATCAAAGAGTAAAGAAGGGTAAATCTGGACGACAATTCAAACTAACTGATTACATTAAGGCAAGAGTCACATATTAAAATTAGCAAAACACAGATTTAGAACTGACATCAGGAAACTTTTCACGTGGTGAGTTCAACACAATTAGTATGGCAGTGAAAACTCTTAAAAAATACAGATAACTTATTGGGAATAATCTGTTAAGTATTATTGTATGAATAAATTAGAATGGACTACCCAGATTTTCTTACCCGTATCAATTTTTCTTTATTCGTTAATGGGATGGAGACTTTGCTACCTAGACCAACATTTATTTCCCTTCCTTAATTGCCCTGGAGATGGTGGTGGTGAGCTGCCTTCTTAAACCAATGCATTTCTTGAGGTGTAAGTACATCCATGATGCTGTTAGGAATGACAGCAACAGTGAAGGAACACTGATATAGTTCCAAGTCAAATGATAACAAGGTGTAGAGCTGGATGAACACAGCAGGCCAAGCAGCATCAGAGGAGCAGGAAGGCTGAAGTTTCGGGCCTAGACCCTTCTTCACAAATCCTTTCAGAAATCATTTCTGAAGAAGGGTCTAGGCCCGAAGCATCAGCTTTCCTGCTCCTCTGGTGCTGCTTGGCCTGCTGTGTTCATCGAGCTCTACACCTTGTTATCTCATATTATTTAGGGATCTGATTTTGTATCCTCCACTGCGTCAGGTCCTCTAACTCTGGAGATTGAGAATTCACCCCAGTATTTCTTGTCAATAATCTTTTGTCAGAACTGTTACACATGTAGCAGGCTTAGAGCATGTACAAAGGTAGGAAAACATGTGAAGAGAAGGTCTATGATGCAGTGGTGGGAGCGTTTAAAGGATAACAAGGGATGACAATGAAAGCCAAAAGAAGGTACTAACCCAGGACTTCACAAGCCATCGTTTGTGGGTTCCAAAGTAGTAATTGAAGCCATGATGCTAAGAATGTTCCCTGAGAGTTGCAAGTGCCTTTAAAATGCCCAGAGATAGTAGGAACTGCAGATGCTGGAGAATCTGAGATAACAAGGTGGATGAACACAGCAGGCCAAGCAGCATCAGAGGAGCAGGAAGGCTGACGTTTCGGGCCTAGACCCTTCTTCAGAAAGGGGGGAGGGGAAGGGGTTTCTGAAATAAATAGGGAGAGAGGGGAAGGCGGATAGAAGATAGACGGAGGAGAAGATAGGTGGAGAGGAGACAGACCGGTCAAAGAGGCAGGGATGGAGCCAGTAAAGGTGAGTGTAGGTGGGAAGGTAGGGAGGAGATAGGTCAGTCCAGGGAGGACGGACAGGTCAAGGGGGCGGGATGAGGTTAGTAGGTAGGAGAGTGGGGCTTAAGAGTGGGGCTTGAGGTGGAAGGAGGGGATCGATGGGAGGAAGGACAGGTTAGGGAGGCAGGGACGAGCTGGGCTGGTTTTGGGATGCGGTAGGAGGAGGGGAGATTTTGAAGCTTGTGAAGTCTACATTGATACCATTGGGCTGCAGGGTTCTCAAGCGGAATATGAGTTGCTGTTCCTGCAACCTTCGGGTAGCACCGTTGTGGCACTGCAGGAGGCCCAGGATGGACATGTCGTCTGCGGAATGGGAGGGGGAGTTGAAATGGTTCGTGACTGGGAGGTGCAGTTGATTATTGTGAACCGAGCGCAGTGTTCTGCAGAGCGGTCCCCAAGCCTCCGCTTGGTTTCCCCGATGTAGAGGAGGTCACAACGGGAACAGCAGATGCAGTATACCACATCCAGCTCTACACCTTGTAACCTTTAAAATGCCCACTTTTTTTCTACTAGAAGGCGTAGCCTAGTTGACTACTAAAGAGGCCTGATTCCTGTTGTGTGAATTTTTACCCAGGGTCACATGAAAGCTACGGCATGAAAATAAGGTCAGTTGGGAAAAAAAATCGTTTGGGAAGCATTAGTGCTAAGAAGCCAATGAAATAAGATGGGACTAGAGCAATGTTGCCTCTGTCCTCTCCTGTGTTTGCACTATGCAGTCTCTGTAAAATCCAGGTACATATGGACTTTAAAAGGGAGTGAGGCTTGTGTGTTGTACAATCCTGACTGCTACATAACACCCCTCCCCCCACACTCAACCATGCACGAAAAGGGGACAGAGGATATTGAACTTAATGTTCAGTCCAAAAATTTTAAGTTGAAACATGAGGAGAAGCTCTTCAAGCTGCTGTTCCACTAGACTGGTGCAGAAGATTTATTCAATTGAACTCCTGTTGCCATTGATAAGCCCGTCAGACCATCAGCCTGTCTACATCCTCCTGTAATCGAACTCTATCCTGTTCATTATTAACAACCCCACCATTTCTTATATCATTGGTCAAATTACTGATGAACTCTCCTAAATCATTTATATATACCAAACTGCTAGTGCCCAACACTGACTCCTGTGAAACCCCACTTGACACAGCTTTCCAGTCACAAAATGCCCTTTACCATCACCCTTTGCTTCCTGCCACTCAGCCAATTCTACATCCAATTAGCTAAATTTCCTTGTATCCTATGTGGGACTTTTTCATGAACCTTGCTGACATCCAAGTAGACTATGTCAAATGCAATGTGCCAATCTACACACCTAGTCACCTCCGTGTGAAATTCAATCAGGTTAGTCAGACAAACCCTCCCCTTCAGAAAACCATGCTGACTGGATTTCATTAATCCCTGCCGTTTCAAGTGCTGATTAATTCTTTCCCTCAGAATTGCTTCCAAAAGTTTCCCTACACCTGAGGTTACACAGACTGTAGTTTCCCGGTTTATGCTTTCCTCCCTTCTTGAATTTATTTTTTATATTCATTTGTGGGATGTGGCATCTCTGGCTAGCCAGCATTTATTGCCCTTTTAGTTGCCCTTCAGGTGGTAGTGAGCTGCTTCTTGAACTGCTGCAGTCCACCTGCTATGGCTTGACCCACAATGCCATTAGGGAAGGAATTCCAGGATTTTGATCCAGTGACAGGGAAGGAATGGCTTATATTTCCAAGTCAGGATGGTAACTAGCTTGCAGGGAAATTTGAAGGTTGGGGTGTTACCATGTATCTGCTGCCTGTGTCCTTCGAAATAGAAGTGGTTGTGGGTTTGGAAGGTGCTGTCTGAGGATCTTTGGTGAATTTCTGCAGTTCATCTTGTAGACAGTACACACTGCTGCTACTGAGTGTCAGCGGTGGAGGGAGTGGATGGTGGTGGATGCAGTACCAGTTAAGCGTACTGCTTTGTCCTGGATGGTGTCAAGCCTCTTGAGTGTTGTTGGGGCTGCACTCATCCAGGTACATGGAGAGTATTCCATCACACTCCTGACTTGTGCCTTGTGGATGATGGACAGGCTTCAAGGAGTCAGCAAGTGAATTATTCACTACAGTATTCCGAGCCTCTGACCTGCTCTTGTATCCACTGTGCTTATGTAGTGAGTCCAGTGAGGTTTTGGTTGATGATAACCTCCAGGATGTTGATAGTGGTGGATTCAGTGATGGAAACACTGTTGAATGGCAAGGGATGGTGGTTAGATTGTCTCTTGTAGGTGATGGTCGCGGCCTGATATTTGTGTGGCATGAATGTTTCTTGCCACTTGTCAGCCCAAGCCTGGATATCGTCCAGATTTTGTTGTACAAAGAACAAAGAACAAAGAAAACTTACAGCCCAGGAACAGGCCCT
>JAHRHZ010000004.1:27810543-27830932 GCA_024137785.1 Ginglymostoma cirratum
GCTCCTCTGATGCTGCTTGGCCTGCTGTGTTCATCCAGCTCAACACCTTGTTATCTCTGATTCTCCAGCATCTGCAGTTCCTACTATCTCCAAGTCAAATGATGTTTGGTTTGGAGGGGAATCAGGCAAGTTGTAGTGTTTCGATGTATTTCATATCATTGTCTTTCCATGTCATACAGTTCATAGGTTCGGAAGGTGTTGTCAAAGAAGCCTTGGTGTGTTACTGCAGTGCATCCTGTAGATGATTACATGATGCCACCGCTCTTTGCTGTTGAAGAAAGAAGTGAATGTTAAAGTTGTTGGATGTGGAGCCAAAAAAACAACCACTTTATCTGGCTGTGTCAAGAGCTTCTTACGTATTTTTGAAGCTGCATCCATCCAGACAAGTGTGTGCCTTACATCACACTTCTGACTCATGCCTTGCAGATGGTGGTCAGGTTTTGGGAAGTCAGGAAGTGAGTTACTCACTGCATTGTTCCTAACGTCAGACTTGCTTTTGTATTTCCTGTATTTACACGGCTGGACCAATTCATTTTCTGGTCAATTGTAACCCTAACACGTTATTGATAATGGGAAACTCAGCAAAGCTGATTCCATTAAAGGTCAAAGGGCAATGGATGAACTCTGTCCTCTTGGAGTTGGTCATTGCCTGGTAATTGAGTGGCATGATGATACTTGTTACTTTTCAGCCCAAGTTTGGATATTGTTCACTCTTGCTGCATTTGGCCATGACACTGCTTCAGTATCTGATGAGTCACAAATAGCACTGAACATTGTGCAATTATCAGTAAAACCTTCACTTTTGATCTCATGATCAAAGAAAAGTCATTGATGAAGCAGCTGAAGTTGATTGAGTCTAGGGCATTACCCTAAGGAATTCTAGTAGTGATGTCCTGGGACTGAGATGATTGATCTCCAACAACCATAATCATTTTCCTTTTTGCTAGGCATGGCTCCAACCATGGAAAGTTTTTCCTCAATTCCCATTGATTCCAGGTTTGTTTGAGCTCCATGACACCATACTAGATCAAATGCTTCCTTAACATCAAGGGAAGTCAATACCACCTCACCTCTGGAACTTTAGTCCATATTTTGAGCAGTACTGTAATGAAGTCAGGAGCTGAGTGGCCCTGATGATACCCAAACTGAGCAGATTATTGCTGAGCAGTCACTTCTTGATAGTACTGCCAATGACTCCTTATATCACTATGCTGCTGATCAAGAGTAGGTCAACAGGGGGACATTTCATTGGCTTGAATTTGTCTTACCTTTTGGTGACAGGACATACCTGGATAATTGTTCACATTGTTAGCGTAGACGCCAGTTTTGTGGCAATGGAGGAGCTGGTTTTGGAGCACAGTTCTTCAGTACTATTACTGAAACATTGTCAGAACCCTTGGCCTTTGCAGGATCCAATGCCTTCAACCTTTTCTTGATATCACATGGTGTAAATTGAATTGTTAAGGAATGGAACCAGTGATGGTGGAGACCTCATGAGAAGGCCAAAATGGATCACCCAATCAGTACTTCTCGCTGAAGGAAGCTCCAAATTCTTCAGCCTTTCTTTTTGCATTGATGTGCTGGTCTCCCCATCATTGAGGATGAGCATATTTGTGGAGCATACGTAATTATTTAATTTTCCACCACCATTCATGATTGTATGTGACATATAAGCAGAGCTTAGATCTGACTTGTTGGTTGTGATTTCTTTTAATACTGTCATGCTACTTAAGCCAGTTGACTTCCAATAGTAAGGTGTTGTAGCTTCACCAGGTTGACACCTCATTTCTAGGTATGCCTAATGCTGCTCTTGCATGTTTCAATGATCCACGGTGACTTGATAGCAGGATACCAGCCCCTGTGGAATTATTTTAGATCGTCCATTCACCTTACAGTGGAGTTTTTCAATGTCCAAGATGGATGCTGTACTTATCCACAGGACAATGATTAATACGTTTCAAAATAATCCAATAAATTTGAAAAATTTGGGAAATTCTTATAAGGTGTTGTTTCAGTACGACTTCTTTCCTGTGATCTAGTAAGTTACTAAGAAAATGTGCTCATGAAAGTTTCTTACTTGTGGATAAATACATAGTGCTATGATGTAAATCATAAGAAATGCTTTGTGCCGCTCCCTGTTAGTGTTATGAAATAGTAAGTGATTATTCTGGCTCCTCACCCTTCACAAGTAAGGAAATGTTTATCAAGCAATTTTTTGATGGCATCAGTACCTCCTTAACTGAATAATAATTCTAAAATAGAAAATATTACGATTGCACCTATCCTTTTTTACATGCTTAAAATGAATTGCAATATTGTGACAGATTACAGCAGAAGATCTTGTGCCCAACTGGCCCATCTCCCTACAATATTTCCATGGTGCCTTTCCAATGACGCTGAATGCTATTTGCTGACTTGGAGTCTAAAATGCATAGGTGGTCTTCTGAATTACATGTATTGCATTAAATTACCAATTGACAGTTAGTTCATAGCGCTGCACTCGTTGTAAATTCCTAATAAGTAGTTGTTATGCAGAGTCGGGAGGTTTTGAAGTTTCTTTGGTAAGTGAGCCAGTGTCTGGTAAGGTAGTTAATTTAAGGTAGTTAGTTAGTTGTTAGTCAGTTGTTCTCGATTGGAGCAGCACTAAATACATCATAATTGTCCTTAAAGACCATAGGTCTAGAAACTTTGTAAGGGTTCCCAGGGCTGACTTACTGTCCAACAATCTCACACGGAAAGTGGGCATTGACTGAGGATGGAATCTGGCTTGGTGCGTGGTTTGTGGTGTAAGTGGTAATGCGTCTGACTCCAGATTAGAAAGTTACGTTTTTAAGTCACATCAGGCTCATGCCGTTCGCATGCAAAATAAGCTCCTTGAATTTCATTTCAGGACAGCATTTGTTGTCAGTGCTGTATGATGACCAAAACGTCCTTCCAGCTATTTTGGACCCTCTTGTGGTGCAGTGGTAGTGTCCCTATCCCTGGCCCAAGAGACCAAGGTTCATGTCTCACCTGCTTCAGAGGATTGTAATAACATCTCTGAGCAGGTTGTTTAAGAAAAATAGGTTAAATTTAAACAACATTTAGATGAGGAAAAGTTCCACAGGTGACAGTACAAGAGAATAGAATCTGGCTTGGTTACATTAGGGTCTATGGTAGCACTCATTGTTTAGACTCATACATGAAAACCAAAGTCTTTCTGCATGTTTATACAATGTTAAAGCTCCACCACCCCTCCGCCCCCCAACTCCAGGATGGAATTTTTCTAATGACTATTCAAATGTCAACCTTTATCATGCCCAACTATAACCACCAAACGTCTAATCTCTCTAGCAGGATCATGCTATGTGCAAAATGTCTGCTGCTTTATTTTAGTTAATCATTACATTTAAAAATAATTTACTGGATACAAAATGCATTGAGAAACTAAGAAAAATGAAAAAATGCTTTTTAAGTGCTTTTTAAAAAAATAGCCTTGGATCTCTATGGCTTTATCAACCGTAAAATTCCTTAGACTTCAACTTGCTTTGCCACGCTCGGATGGAATGAATGTAAAGGTGGGGCAGCTCCAAACAATTTCCCAGTCTGTACTGTGAGTTTCGGCAGACTCTCCCCAAAAGCCTACGTTTTCATGTGAAGTCAAATTGCAGCAAGTGTTGTGAAGATAGTCCAAAATTATATGGGTCCTGTTTTACATGTAAGATTATTTTCTGCAAGCAAAAATGAATGGTCTGTCTGAATTTATATTTCATTAGGCTTGAATTACAACAAATTACAACATTGGAGGCTTGAATGACTCTGAATTACAAGGTTGTAACTGTGTATCCTTGTTTAAATTGCTTTGTATTATGAAATTGGATGTAAGTATGAACTGGAAAGTATGAATACATTCCAGATAAGCTTAAGGAAAATGTTTGATGATTACGAAAGCGTTTTTTTCACTCATCTCCACTGCCTTAACTGTCTTCCCTGTAATACCAGATTCATGTCATCATCCCACCCTGATACAATATGGGAGATGTGAGCAGAGCAGCACTGATATTTTTGATTTACTCGTTGGAAGTTACTGAAGGTGAATGAGTTTCTTTCCTCCGTCACATGGTGCTGTGTATCACAACAGAAGCAACCAAAATTTGCAAGTTATAGCTGAGTAGCTGCCTGTTAATGTTAGTAAAAACCAAAGGGACCAGACTCCCTTGTTGAGATTCACTACAGCTGGAATTCTGATTCTGGACTTCTGATGCAAAGCAGGAGCTTCCTGAGCCATTTGTCTCTGTGTCATTTAGTTTTGCACAATAGCATCATATATAACAAGTCATGCTAATTTGCTTAGATCTCAACTTCCTGTAACTACCAGATTTTGGTGTTCTGATTTAGGTTTCAAGCACAAAGCCCATTCTAAATCTGACAGCTCATGCAATTCAAACAGAATGAACCAGCAAGGGAACAGTACAACGGAATCAGAACTGAGATGGCAGGCCACATGGGCCAGACGTTTAGGGCACATGGCCCACATTTTAAACACCCTGCAATACTTTGGAGACCTGGTATGTGTTACATCTGCTAGGGATTTAATACAAAAGTGCATTTTCTACACCTCGAAAGCTATTAAACAGCGTCATTGAATCACAATAACAATCATACACTTAACACTTCCGGCTGGAAGACTCTGATGGGAAAAATTAAAAGCAGAGTGTATTCTCAGGTATACTTAGAATCCTGAAAAAACATAGCAGTGAGACACTACATGCAATAATAAGGAACCCCTTCAGTTCCTAATGCTTCCTACTAACTTAGGATTTCAAATTTACAACGTTGTATCTTTATGCTTGTTGATAGTGTATTGATGGTAGCATATGTAGCCACGCATCTATTGTGTTCTATTTAAGGTCATACCCTACCTCAAGTCTCAGGCCTGAGACGGTTCAGTCACTTACTCAAAAAGAGTAACTGGAATAATTCCTTTCCTCACAATTCTGATCTTCAGTGTACATTCTGTTAGATGGGTTCAACTAAGATTAACGAGTCCAATCTGCCCTTTATAATGTGTGTGTGTGGTGGGCGGGAGGGAAATGGGTTGGGGTTGGGGGCTTGGGTAGTAGGATAGGGAGGCACCCACAGGCGTATGAATTCTATTGCATCTCAATCCAATATTTAAAGCCAAGTCACCGACTGATCATGAGAAGTAGGAGCAGGAGTCAGGCCAGTCATGCTGTCAAACCTGTTCCATCATTCAATATGATCGTCCATTTTCCTGGCTGCTCCAATAACTTTGACATCTTTGTTAATTACAAATCCATACAACTCAGCCTTGAGTATGTTTAATGACCAAGCTTCCCTATCTGGGGAAGACAATTCTAACAACATCCCTCATAACTATCTTAACAGAAGATCTCTTATTTTGAAACTGGGCCCCCTAGGAGTGGGTTTCCTATTAATAGGGAAGCTATCCCGTCAATTCCCCTCAGAATCTTATATATTTTAATAAAATTGCCCCTTATTCTTCAAAACTCCAGACAGGCCCAACGTGCTCAATCTCTCCTCTTAACACATATTCCTTCATCCCAGAAGTCAGCCTAGTGTACCTCTTCTGAACTGCTTGCAATATGAGTATATCCCCATTAAATTAAGAAGTCAAAAACTGTTTGTAATTCTCTAGGTGCAGTCTCACCATCGCCCCGTCCAGTTGTAGAAAGATTTCCATACATTTGTACTCCATCCCTCTTATGATATAGGTCAACATTTAATTTATCTTACTAATTACTTATATTTCACACTAATGTTTTGTGATAAATGTACACCCAGATACCTTTGTAACACAGCTGGAACTCCCTTCCTAACAGCTACATGTGCCCAACCCCATGGATTTCAGTGGTTCACCAAATCAGGTCATCACCACCTTTACATTTTGTCTATCTATTAAAAATAGTTGAGAACTCAGGTACTTACTGGGGGACTAAAATCACAAGATTCTATGGTTTTGAACAAATAGCAATAGATGTCATTATGTAAAGTTGGAAAACTAATATTGTCTATGACTATATATAGGTTATATTTTAACATCTAGAAATAACTTGAGATACTGCTCACCAGTCCCTTTTCCTTTATTTCCTCCTCTTATGATTTTTCCCTTCCCCCACCACACTCCACGCCTCTGGAGAGTGGAGTTGCGGAGCGAGTGGGCCAAGTCCCATAGCAGATGGAAGAGAGCATGGGCCGAATCCCTTGGCGGAACCAGCACAGTGATGAAGCGTCTAGGTCCAAAACATCAAGCTTTCCTGCTTCTATGATGCTGCTTGGCCTGCTGTGTTCATCCAGCTCTACACCTTGTTATGTCGGATTCTCCAGATCTGTAGTTCCTTTTATCTTAGGCAGTGTGGCCTTGTGCTCTGAGGCATGTCCCGTGAGCCCCAGAACATCGCGAACAGTGAGCCCTGGAGCAGCGCGGGGAAGAAGTTAACTCAGTTAACTGAGGAGTTAACTCAGCCACATTAGGGGCATTTAAACAGTCCTTGGATAAGCATATGGATGATGATGGATAGTGTAGGGGGATGGGCTTAGATTAGTTCACAGGGCGGCACAACATCGAGGGCCGAAGGGCCTGTTCTGCGCTGTATTGTTCTATGTTCTAAGCCCCACAGCAGTACATGGGAAACAGCCCCAGAGCAGTGCGCAGTCAGTGAGTCCTGGATAGAGACTAGTGTGAGGGGACAATCCCTACTTTAGAACTTACCTTAGAACACTGTAATGTTAATGCCCTAATATTTTCCTAATTTTAACTTATTTTCAACTGTAATTAAGCAACTACTTCTATTCCTCGGCTGTATCTAAGAATTTTACCCAGGTGCTTGTACCTAAGGTGTCGCCATGAGAAGGCAGACATTGTAAAGGTTTTTCACTGTTCTCCTACAATGGAGTACACATGACAATAAATGAATGTTGTATTGTCTATGTGTAACAGACAAACTTTGATTGAACACCCCATAGGGTACGTCAAACATGGTCAAGTTGAATCCCACGGATTTCCCCTCATTCCCACCAGTCATTAATGACATTGTGTGTCGATAAATCTCGTTAAAGCGTTACAAGGGTTTCCCACGCTTTTCTTTTGATTAGAAAGCTTCATGCCCTAAAAGACCACTGTGTCACAGACTGCCTCAATATCTGCGCACATTCTGGTAGTTCATCTACATTTCCTGGGTTCACAGTCCACTAGATTCTGGAAACTACACACCACACTCTCTCACAACTAAAAATGTCAAAGGGCAGGTCATTAAATTCTGCCGTAAGTCTCTGAACCCAGCCCCATTGATCCACTAATTGTCTACAGCCTACCATGATCCTGAGCCATACTGAATAGAAGGGTCCCAGGTTCCAACTTTCCCTTTAAGCCTAGTGAATTATTTTCAGCTAAGATGACAATGAGGCTTTGCAATTGGTTCAGCACCTTGGGCTAGGGAAAAGAATGTTAACCATGGTTCCTATTCTGGGTCACTCAATAAGTGTATGGTCTGTACATTCTAGCTGCAGGCATGACTGCATGAACTGGAATATCCTACACCCCTTCTAGTCAATTTTCACTGGAACTATACCACAATATCTAACAGTGCTTTCAGAAAACAAGGTGAGGAAATTTAGACAAGCAAAAATAATACTTCTTCAGCTTCACTTTGTATTTATCATTCATTTTCAATTGGCAAGGAATTCAATTTTCCCTCTGTAGCATCCCTGCCTAAACCACTATACTTCAACTTAAAGGCTTACACAGTGAATTTGGCAGATTTTTACTTTATTGCCCCAAACCAGAAAAACAAAATCCTTGACCCTCTCCTAATTTTCCGCTGCATGCTGTCCCTTGCTGACACCACCAAAAAATACATTGTCAGTTTTCACATATATTATGATGACATGCCATGCCTCACTATTATTTCTCTTGACCCTCTTGACTGTCTCTTAATTCTCAGGTTGCCTGTCTGTCATCCGATATTTGTGAAGCAGAAATTTCTTCCAACTTTATAATGGAAATAAACCAATTGATGGAATAAAATGTTCCTTATGATATCAAAGCAAGTCTGCAAGTGGCATTTCACGGACAAATATTCTTCTGATGTCTTTGGTCCTTGCCACAAACACTGAATTCTAGCTCCTGATCTTCATTCCTCTCTAGAGGCTGAACAGCTGTCTGCAACCTTGGTGTCTTTTCTGATCTTGAGCTGCTAACCACTTATCCCTGCCATCACCAAATCCATCTATTTCAACCTCTGTAACATTAACTAACTCTTCCTTTGCTTCAGATCATCTGTTGCAATTCCTCATCCATGTTTATACTCCCTCTAGACATAACTATTCCAATGCTCACTGACCAACTTGCCACATTCTATGCTCTGAAAATTAAGGTCATTCAAAACTTTCTTTCCCATTTGTTAAATCATATGCACCAAATCCCATCATCATTCTTTATGACCTGTATTGACTCCGAGTTAAGCAATGCCTTGAGCATTCAATTCTTAATCTTGTTTTCAAATTCTTTCATGGCCTGGCCCTCCCAATCACTGTAAAATCGTTCAGTCCAACAACTCTCCAGGATATTGGCACTTGTCTAAATCTGGCCTCTTCAGCATCCCCAGTTTCAATTGTTTCACTATTAATGGCATAGTGGCATAGAGTATAGGAGCAGGGAGGTAATGTTGGAGTTGTACAGAGTGTTGGTCAGGCCACAGCTGAAATACTGTGTACAGGTCTGGTCACCTCAGTCCAGAAGGATGTGATAGCACTTGAAGGGTTATAGAGGAGCTTCACCAGGCTGTTGCCTGGGATGGAGACATTGAGCTAAAAGGAGAGATTAAATAGGTTTGGATTGTTTTCTTTAGAACAGAACATGATTGAGGTATACAGATTATGACAGGTATGGACAGGCTGAATAGAGAGGAGATTTTCCCCTTGGTTGAGGGGTCAATCACAAGAGGGCATTGTTTTAGGATAAACAGCAGGAGATTCATAGGAGATTTGGGAAAAGCTTTTTCACTCTGCAGATGGTGGGAATCTGGAATGCACTGCCTGGGAAGGTAGTGCCTTTCAACTTTTAAAAAATATTTGAATGAACACTTGAGATATCATAACATTCAGGACTATGGGACAAGTGCAGGAAATTGGGATTAGCGCACTTTTAGTGGTGGTTACGTCGGTGCAGACTTGATGGGCTGAAAGGCCTTTTCTGAATCTATCACGGTCTTAACTTAGGCTGCCAAGATCCTAAACTCTGGAATTAGTCTCTAAATCGCTTTACCTGTGTTTCCTGCTTTTAGGAAATTGCTTAAATTGTACTTCACACAATTACAGAACTGTTACAATGCAGAAGGAGGCCATATGGCCCAAAGTGTCCATATCAGCTCTCCAAATGAGCATTGCACTTAATCCTAATCTTCAATCTTCTCTACATAACACTGCACATTTTCCATTTTCAAGTAACCATATAATTCCTTCTTGAAAGTATTGATTGACTTGTTGTGCTCAATTTCTTGGTCATTTGCCATAAAACTTCTTATTGTGATTTGGAATCATTTTATGCTTGATAACACTCGTATGAAGTGTTTTGTCATTTGTGCTAAATTCAGACTCTATGTAAATATTGCTGTTGCAACAGTAGATTTGATGATTTGTTCAACATCAAGCAGCTCTGCTGCCCAGAGCACAACATCCATCTAATTCCTAAATAATTACAAGGTTTTAAATCTCTACTCCCTACCTGACGTTTCATTTCAAGAATTTCCTAATCTTAATCCAAAATATGCTACTGGATTTGAATCTGTGCCCACTTCTCCTGCAGTCACAATATATTTCATATTTCAAATTTACCTATTTGCTTGCATTTATCGACGTTCAATCTTTTTTAAAACTCATTTGTCAATCCTTTAAGACTTAAAAGCCCAAGTTGCCCCATGATTTTCCTAATAATCCTTCGGTCTTAATGTTCAGTCTGTTGGCTCTGTTCTCCACCACAGCCTGGTTATCTCCCTCAAATCTGGTTGCAGTCCTTAAAGTGTGGAAGGCTTGAATATTCCTCTTCATTTAGTTCCCACCAGAACAGACTTATCATGCATTTGTTTTTAATGTTACTATCCCTCAGGACAGGATAGGATTAGGTTTGGATGTGATTTGGCTCATGATGAAATAATCCAGGTTCATGCATGAAGAGTTACCACCTGGATGCAGTATGACAGGAAAACAGATTGACGTATATTACAGTACGACTATATGCAAGGTGATTGATTGACACATTTCAATGAAAGAACGTTTATTGCAGGAAGTTTTTGTAATCTCATTCCTTATGTCAAGTGCAATTCCAATTGAGGTTGAGGTGGTTTATTGATGCCAAGCGAAAAATAAAGACACAATACCATTATTATGGGAATGCAAAAACAAAACAGAACAGAAATGTTTAGTGGCATTTAGCAATTCAGTGACACATTTTGTCAATGCAGGAAGCAGAATATTTCCCATTACAAAGGCTGTGACATTTAAAAACATGGATGTGGGAGGAAGTATAAAATTTATTACAAACAAATAAATGTACAAAATATTGTTGATCCAGTAACTTTAGTTCAAACTAAATCATTTACAAGCAAGAATCCACTGTCTATACAACATTCCAGCTTTTTTTTCACAATTCAATATTTGCTTTGATCTCCTGTTTGCCAAATAGGTGCACAGATGTTGCTATCAGCTCCAGTCAGTATTTCATTCATCCAAAAACAAATGTTTGTTTGTTAACAAATGTCTTTGACTTGAACTAAATATTTATGATCCCTGAAAGCTGATGAAGCCTCTAACTATTGCAGTGATTGAATATGTTCTGTCGTGGTGCAATTGTTCTCTTTTATCTATCCTTGTTCGCTCTTTTCATGTCAAGGTAGTTATCAATACTGAAAGGATGTTGAAAGTAGATGTTGCACCAAGTTTCAGTTAGGTTGGTTCTGAACTCTGTCCTTGGAGTTGAGAATTCATCATGAGCTTTCACTGGGTTGTCTTGCAAATTACTCAGCTTTTAGGTAATCAACTTTGCGCAAAAGCAAAGTTGATAGGAGCTATTGTACATCATTAGATATTCCATAACATATACATTGACATAGGCAGGCACTAGTTACCCAGGGTGGGGGAAGAAATCTGAAATCTGAAGCTGCAAAATTCTAGAAGCCATCAGCAAAGTAAACTCAATTAGAGTTTGATTTCCCCATTAACCTTGGCTGACAATATACAGCAGAAGACAGGCTACAGTCATTTTAAAGAAAGATTAAATATTTCTTAGGTGCATTGTTTCTTCACCTATTTGCATTAGAATCAGTCATAAATTATTTACAAGTCATATCATGAGTTGTTGGAGAAGCATTTATACTGATTAACCCCAAATTATGACAGACCCCAGAGGTACAAGTAGGGCAAAGAGAGATAGAAAACTGATAGTTGATATTATGAACTTCATAATGGCAGTGTGGGGCAAAAAAAGATCTTTGCGGCAAGATCTCTGTCACTTTTATAATGTGATTCACATGGCAGAAGTTGGTCAAAGAACATTGGTAGGAAACTTGCACCCTAACCATATAATTGTTGTCACTGACAGCAGCTCTGATTGTATTGGTGTTGCTGTAAATGAAATGAAATTGAAATCCCAGAGAAGTGCCTAAAAATGGCAGTTTTCACCAGGACATTAAAAGGAATTATTGCCTCAATGACAAATATTTCATCAAGGTTCCTTTAGCAGCAGCTTTAAATCATGCAACCTCTACCACCCAGGAGAAAGGCAGCAGATGCATGACAACATTACCATTGGCAAGTCACACACAATTCTGACTGTGCGCTAATCATTCTTCCACTGCAGCTGTGTCTCCCTTTTTAACAGCGCCGTGTCTGCACAGCACTGGTTCAAGAGGAGCTCACCACGACCTTCTCAAGGGCACTTAGGGATGTGGAATAAATGTTGGTATAGCCAATGATGCCCACATCTATTAATCATTATCACCAGAGGCTGCCATCTGTTGCAACAATGGGCAGGCTCAGCTGTTCAATACATTCTTACAGGCTACTCAGTATAATTTCCCAGTCATTAGTTTTCACAGATCTTCCTCAAGAATGAAATAATTTTTGTTTTTCGATTGAATAACAACAGCTTTTCAATATATTACCCAAGTGACAGTTTTATGCTACCAACTCTTCAAAGTCTGAGAAATATTATTTATCAAGGCTATGGGATATAACAGGTCCACTGGTTCAACTGTCAATCATGTGTTGGAGTTGGAATGGAACAGATCAGGGTCCAATTCACCAGACTAATAACAGAAATTGAAAATATGTCTGTGAGTAGAAACTTGAGATTCTGGGACTATTTTCAATAGAACAGAAAATGCAAGGGAATTTATTAGAAGTGCTTAAAATTTTGAAGCATTTTGAGATTGAATAAGGAAAACCTATTTCCTCTTGTGAGCAATGATGGTGGTCCTCAATTTAAAGTTCCACTAATGTACAAGGCAAGAGATTATGATCAATGACTTTGCACAGGTTTGGAACATGTACAGCTTTAGGATGAATGGCTCAGGCCCAAACCACTGCTGCTTATAGGTCAAAATTGGGAAATGTTAGGAGGATCAGATGGATGAGATTAGTTTTAGATTTCTCTAGCAAAGAACCAGCACAGGTACAACAGACACTGTATCCACTTTTGTTATAGCCTTTTTTGATTGCTTCCAAAAATGATTTTATAAGATATAACTATTCCTCGTAAAGCAATTACACTTTAAACCAAAGGGATGGATGCTGCTCAAGAAATATTTGTATTGTTCTTTCATTTGATTTATTTTGCCATTATAGCATATAACATCTGCACTCAAGTTGCACTGAATATTCTTTGAATAACTGTGCTGACCAATAGGTTAATTGCACTTTGCTTATGCGTTATAAATAGTTGAACAAAGCTGCTGCTGTAGCCACGGAATAGCATTATGTGCAAGTTAGAATAGGAGAATTGTTTTTATAACACAAATTAGAGGACAGCAGGTGGCTCACTTCAAAAAGAAAATTGGCAATATTTCAGAGTAAAAATGCATAAAAGTTTTTACTTCAATTATCCTGAACATATTGAAGTAATGAAGTCAGCGCTCATTTGCCACGTCTGCATGTTGTGTGTATTTTGTTTCCCTGGCATTAAGTTATATATCTGATATAAAATGGACAATATTTAGAAGTAACACCTTCAATTTTATGTATTGAATTATCATGCATTAGAGTTTTAGACTCTCTTGTGTAGAATTTAATGCCCCAGTAGTGTTTGGTGACGGGGGCTAAAATTGATTGGGTAAGAGCGTGTTGGTTGGGTACTTCTTCATCTCCACTTAATCAAGTCTGGGTTGGATAGGCTAGAGGACAGCCTTCCCATTTGGATTCTAATTCAGGCCCTTAATTGGGACTCGGTATGTGGGAGCCCTTATGAGAAGAGGGTGACCCTTGTTCAATAGCACTCAGTACCTGATTGAGTTATCTAGCATGGGGGAGGCGAGGCAGAGCTGGTGGGGTGGAGGGCTGGGGTGCAAATGAAAAAGATCCACATCCCTAATTTAACTAACCACCACTCCCAAGCTGGTGATCCTTTCTCACAAACCACATCCCACCTTCATTCGCCTCTGGCATAGGTCCCTTATAAACACTTGGCTTCTTGCTGGTGTATTAATAGTGGCAGCTTCCCTTCCTGGTGCCACTGCTAGCAATGGGCAGCTGCTTGTCTCAAATATCTGAATAGATCCTGATATGCACAATTTCTGCCCCTGGGGTCCTGAATGCTGGGGAAAATCCATTCTCAGTCACTTAAATTCCTGAAAGACACAATTCCGTCAGGACTTCCCAAATTTAGGCCTGCAGGATCCCACTCGTTCTCCAATCAGTGAGCCCAATCCCCATCACCATGATTAAATTCGGTCTGCTCTTTCATCTTTCTCCCTTTAAGGTGACAGCTCAAATCTTAATTACTGACTGTTGAAGTAGATACAATTGCAGCTACATTACTGATAGAGTCCCATCATTCTGCTCAAGGTACAGCACAAGGGGAAAAAATTAAGATTAAACTTGGATATTTTTAATAATCACATCACTCCACACCCACCGTATTGTAGGTCTCTCACTTAAAGTTGACTTATTTTAGCAGAAATTTTACTGAGCCCAGAAGGTTGGCTGGGAGGTAAGAACTGGGCATGTAAAATTTCACAGAGCTGCAACAGAATGGGTCCTGCTAAGATCCCACCACAAAGGAATTTTAACGGGTTTGGATGTTGAGAGGTTGCCTGTTCATTTTTCTTTTTGTAAGACCACATTGACTTTATTTGATCGTTCTCTCTCAGATACCTTCTTAAGAGGGTACTTATGACCCTGGACATCCATTGGATTTGTCCATGAACATGCTTGGACAAGCACAGCATGGTTTACCATTGCCTTTGTAAGAAAGTCTTCCATTCTTACCTTCTGCCATATTGGATGGATTTTCAGACTAATATGTAATATGATTGGCCATACCTTGAACATATTTTAACGACCCTCAAATCCTGAGGTAGGACTTGAATGTCAAGCTGCTGGCCCAAAGATAGAAACGCTGCCATTGCAATAAAAGTCCTCTGATTTTACTATGAATTCCCAAATGCATTAAGACTTTCTCGATTATTCCAACATTTTCGACAAGCTGAAGTTTTTGAGAAGATTTGTAGCTCGGATGGTGGATGAGGTTGTAGACATGCTCGCTGACGTGGTGGGTTTGGTTGCAAACATTTCATCACCCTGCTAGGTAACATTGTCAGTGCACTACCGGTGAAGCATCGATGTTCTGACCTGCTTGTTGTTTATATGCCTCAGTTTGCTGCGGTGGTTGTATTACTTCCGGTTTTATTTCTCAGTGGTTCGTACACAGGGCCTATTTCCATGTATTTGTTGATGGAGCTCAGGTTGGAATATCAGACCTCCAGGAATTCCTTGGCATGTCTCTGTTGTGAGATTATGGATATGTTATCCCAGTTGAATTAGTGTCCCTCGTGGTCTGTGTGTAGTGAGACAAGTGAGAATTGGTCATTTCTCTTGGTGGCTAGTTGGTGTTCATGTATCTGAATGGTCAATTTTCTTCCAGTTTGACCTCTGTAGGCCATAGTCCTTGCGTGGTATTTTTTATGAGCCCAGTTTTGCTGGTTTTGGGTATGGGATCTTTTACATTCGTCAGTAGCTGTCAAACTAACTGATCTGTGGCTCCATTTTCTCTCTCTCCCTCCTTTCATAAACAGACGTGTTACATTTAATAGCTTCTAATTTACTGGAGCCATTCCAGAGTCTCATGAAACTCATGGCCAGAAAATCTGTAGCTATCTCCCTTTCAAAATCTATGGATCCATGTCTTATTTATAAGATTACACAAAGTAGAAGCAGAAGTAGATCATTTGGCCCTTCAAGCCTGCTCCATTTTTCAGTAAGATTATGACTGATCTGTTTGGATTCAAACTTCCACATTTCCACCTATTCTGATAACTTTATGGTACATCTAACCAAAATGATGTAGACATGAGTTGGATTCCTTAGGAAACCTTAAGTCAAATCGTGCAGAGTAGACAAGACAAAAACTATCTCAATAAAGTCATCCTGTAAGTGAGTGAAGAGACCTAGCGGATCAGATAAGTTGATAGGAAAGTTAATCAATTTACCTCTGTCTTAAAAAGAGTTGAGGACCCCATACCATCTGCTTCTGAGGCAGAGTTCTCAACCTTCACAATCCTTAGAATAATTTCCCCCTCATCTCTATTCAAAAAGGGGACCCCTCACATAAACAGAATCCCCTAGCTCTGGAATGACCTACAAGAATAAATATCCTTTCCATGTTCAGTATGTCAAGTCCATTCAGGATCCAATGAACTTCAAACTAGTCACCCCTCACTCTTTGAACTCTAGTGGAAACAAGCCGAGCCTGTCCAATCTTTCCTCATTCCAGGTATTGATCTAGTCAACCTCCTCTGAAATGTCTTCAACACATTTACACATCCTTCCTTCAAAGTGGCTCAGGTTTGGGATTTGTTGTATTTCTCCAGGATTTATTTTCTGTTGGTATCACTTTCCTGACTTCTTAGCACCTAGGTTACCCTCTCCTTCTGGACAGCAACATATGTCTTTTATTATGAAGACTGTCAAGCTATTTGTTTGGTTTCTCTGCTGTTTCCTTATACCCAATAATATTTTCTCCTGCCTTTGCTTCTAAAGGACATAATATTTACTTTAGTTTCTCTCTTCCTTTTGAGTACTTGTCAAGCACTTACAATCTGTTTTTATATTCCTGGCTAGTTTACTCTCATTCTAATTTTTCCCTCTTTAAATTTTTCATGTGTTTCTAAAGTGCTCAAAACTCAGATTTGCTGCTATTTTTGCAATTCCATGAGCCTCATTTTTCAATCTGTTAATAATCTAACCTCCGTAGTAAGCCATAATGGATTTGCCTTGCTAGGCAGTCTTCAATGTAAATCTATTTTTGTTAATATTCTGAATTGTTTCTTTAAACATTTCCCACTGTTTACTAATAGATATATTTTTAGTCTGCTGACAGCAAGATCCAGTTCTCCCCACTTATCTATGGAATTTGCTTTAAGTTTAAAGCTCTTACTTGTGATTAGACCATGGCGCTTTCAAATTTAACATTGAATTCAAATGTAGTACCCAGATGTTTTAAAGAGATTACCAAATAACCTGCATCATTACACAATATTTGATTAGAAAGAGCTTTATCCTTAGTGGTTTCTGCAACATATTGCTCCAGGAAACTGTCCCAAAAGTATTCAATAACATATCTTCTAGACACTTACAAACCATAAAGGTCACAATTCAGTCTTAATTACTGACTGTCCAGGTAGATTTTCAGTAATACAGCTGCAGTTACAGTCCCATCATTCTGCACAACAGCAAACAATAGAGCCAGGAGAACTTGTGGTATCATTACCATACACGTAAAAATTAACGCTGTGCTTTCAGACGATATTACTGTGGGACAGCAATTAGATCAGAAATAATTAGAGGTAACATTATAGGAAGAGAATTCATTGCAAGGAGTACCCTGGCAATAATTTGATAGTTAAGAATGGGATAGGATGGGAGCAGAATTACGCAGCTGGATGATGGTGTTCTCAACCACATCATAGGCTGTAAATGATTGAGAATGGTAAGGAGGGATAATTTACCTTTATCACAGTCTCAAATTACATCCAAAAGAGCATTTTCCAGTGTTGTGGCAAAAGCCAGAACCTGATAAGAGTGATTCAAACATGGAATTTTGGAAAAAATGGGGACATTTTGGAGACATGTTCAATGACTTTCCAAAGTTAAGGGTCATTGTTTTGTGTTTTAGTTTGTAAGGACATTGGGGATAAAAGAATATATTTTTGAGAATAGAGACGATGGTTGATTGAAACAGAAGAGGGCCATCAGCTGAAGAGGGGATCGTTAACTATATTGTCTAATATAGGTACTGGGAGAAGTTGGGTAGTCAGGTGTAGGGTTCTGGTTTGCAATCAAGTTATTTTCTGATTTTTAAGGTGGTTTGAATCACCCCCAGATCCCTGATTCTGGGCACAGGATATATTTAGGGAATGCGAAACGAAGAAGGCAGTGGATAGGTGTTTCAGGGCAAAAGAATCTCTGCATTTATTTAAAATACAAGAAAAATAGGTAAATGCAATAAATAAGGAAATTGACATGATTATTTGTACAGAGAACAGTAATACCATTAAATACACTAACACCATAGAATCTTATTGTACTGACACACATAGAAAACAACAGTTTTAACTGCAGAGTCACCACCGACTTCCCCTCCTTGCTAGCTAGGTCTGAAATTTGGGGTCTCAGGGGATTAAGCTCACCATTGAGAAAACTCAGTTTTGAAGTAAGCCTAGCTGTTCCCGCTTGCCATAACCCGAACCTGGATGAAGACTTTAGACCGTGTAGGTTTTTCATTTGGGTTGAGATTGCTGACGTGGTTGGGTGCGTATTGGATCTAATCAGGTATGTACTGGGTTTTCTTTACTTTCTCTGGCTTTGCCGGCCCTGTTTTCACCTCAAGATGTATCCGAGGCCTTGTGGTGTCGGTTGAGTCAGTTGGTTTGCAGAGTTTGTCCGTTCTTGGTTCTGCTTGTTGTGGTCAACTGCAGTTGGTTCTCTTACTTCGGAATAGACCTGCGTCTCGTAACCCTTGCTCCAAAACTCTTGGATAGTTCTTTCAGGAGAGATCTGAGGCTGCAATTATTTTGATTGTGGGCCCTTATCTTCGTGCCAAATCTGTGCTTTCCATTGTATTTCTGGTGTTTCCTTCTGAAGTTAATTGGTTTTCCAATCATTAAGAATATGCGTGAATATATTTCGATTGAGATTGAATGTTTCGTATCTCTGTACGCCCCATACTGTCTTTGCTGTATAGCCCAAGGTGAAACAACTGTCTCAGGCTAGAGTCTGTTAGTTTCGGTTGATTGTCCTTTTAGAGAGGAAGTGTAAATTGGAATTCCAGGCTGAACAGTAGTCCCAGACAGCAATCTCCGTTCTGCTGGTTGTGCTATGTATTTGCTGCAACTTCTGTCCTGCTGTCATTTTCCCTTTAAAAGTTTTGAAAATCCAGGATTTTGCCCAGTATTTGAGATAATGGAAAAGTCCAGTGTCTTTGTCACTATTTTAGATGATGGGGGTTTTTGTTCAATCCTACATGAGTGACAATTGTTGTGGTTCAATGAGCAGAATGAGTTTAGAGAGAGCTTTCATGGAACAAGGGGGAAAAAAAAGGAAAGTAGCGAGTTCATGGTTAGAGCAGCAAAGAACCTTAGAGAAAGAAGTTTGTCTAGAAGCTAATGAAAGGTCACTATCTTAGTGACAAGAAATTAATATATTACTTGCACATACTGTTTAACATGGGGGTGGAGGAGATAGCGGAGAGAGAGGTATAAAAAGATGGTTTGAAGTTGAGTAAGGAAGCTTGTGGGGAAAGTTGGGTAGTGGTTACATTTGTTCCAGGAACAGTGAGCAGTTTTAGCAAGGGGACAAGGCCCAGTGGTATTTTGAGATCCAGCCAGACTGAACACATTGTCTAATTTGCATCCACTGCTATTAGAAGTCAGCTGGAGCCCTCTTGTGGTGTAGTGGTACTGTCCCTACCCTTGGCTGGGAGGCCCAGTTCAAGTACTATCTACTCCAGACATGTGTAATAACATTGCCGAACAGGTTGATTAGAATAAAAAAGGTTAACTAAAAATGAAAGTGAGTTTTCAAGCACTGGGGTAACAGATAAGCAGGATTCTGTGTCGGTTAGAAAATAGGCAGAAGTCAGCTGGCACCAAGTCCAGTGACATTAAAAAACCCAAACAGAGCAACGAAACTTATTGCCCTTGCCATCAAGGAAAGAGTCTTAAAGCACAATAGAGGCATAGTCACAAAAACCCCATCAAACCACAAAGAAGCATTCAGAGTGGTGACTGAAGCTTGGCTGAAACGGTTGTAATTTTGTTTGCCTTCTTCACATTTTAAATAAAGATATTAGATTGGCAATTTTCTAATCCTCTAGAAGACTTTGCAGGACTCTGGAAGATCATTACCAGCTCATCCATTATCTCTGTAGCTACTTCCTTTAATATCCTAGGATCATCCCGTCAGCTCCATGGGTCCCTTAGCCCTATTAGTTTCCCTAGCACTTTATCTCCAGTGATAGTTATCGCATTTATTTCCTCACTCCTTTTGTCCCTTAATTATTTAGTAACTTAAATGCTTTTAATGTCTTCTACTGCAAAGTCTGATGCAAAATATTTATTTGACTCCTGTGCTATTTTCTGTTTCCTCATTACTCAGCCTCATTCCAAGGGGCCTATGTTCACTTCGGCTTTTCTCTTCCTTTTTATGTAATTAAAGAAACTCACATTGTCTGCCTCGCAAGTTTATCATCAAAGTTTGTGTTCTCCTATTATTGTTTTGGTCATCTTTTATTGATTTTCAAAACTTTCCAAACCTCTGGCTTACCACTAATCGCTGCCACATGTTTTTCTTTCCATTCAAACAGATACTCTCAACTTCCCAAGTTAACAATGGCTGGCTTAGCTCCTTCCTAGAACCCTTCTTTCTCACTAATATAGGCATTAGTCTTCTTATTTTCTTAAATGCCTGCCATTCCTTAACTGTCTTTGATGTTAAACTCCTTTCCCAGTCCACTCCAGCCAGTACTAAATTCCCAGTTCCTTCCTCACAAATTGAATGCTAAGTTCTATCACGTCAAAGTCACTGCTTCTGTGCGTCTGTGTGTGTGTGTGTGTGTGTGTGTGTGTGTGTGTGTGTGTGTGTGTGTGTGTGTGTGGCGGGG
>JAHRHZ010000004.1:27831032-27882968 GCA_024137785.1 Ginglymostoma cirratum
ACTCCCTGACGTCATTTGTCAAACCTGCCTCCTTACAAATCGGATTTAGAATAGCCTAATCCCTGATTGGATATACCACATTGTTCCAGTAAATAGTCTCAAATACACTATGAATTCTTCCTTCCTAAAAGTTTTGTCTGCCAATCTGACCATCCCAATTGACAAGATTAAAGTGACTCATAATTAATGTACTGTTTTTGTTACATGTCCTCATTATTTCCTGGTTTATTCAATGTCCCATTTATAGCCACCGTTAGGGGTGCCATGGATTATTCTTACCAGTGTCTTTTTTCCCTTTCAATTTACCTTCACCGTTATGGATTCTATGTCTTTGGATTCAAGATAATTTCTTACTATTGCACTTCCACACTTCATGCCTGGCCTTTCAAAAATTATGTACATCTGACTATTTAGTTCCCAGATTGATCTCCTTATAACTACATCTCTGTAATGACTATATATTATACACATTAACCTGTATTTGTGCAGTCGCTTCATTTTGTCTGAATACCACATGCATTCCAGAGACCAATTCTGCCTTTTCACTCCCCACCCCCACCCTTTTAACACTACTTATTGCTGTTTATTTATGTCTGTATACTCTGTCCCTTCATGTCTCACTCTGGGTATTGTTATCCAACTAGCTGCCCTGTAAATGCTGTTATATTCTCTTGTTTTGTAAACCTACATTTCCCCTTTCCCCTTTCCCAAACCCATGTGTAAATTCTGCTGGGAGGCACAAACCTGATTGAAGAAATTCAAACAAGGAGTTTCAAAACAAAATGGCATGGATTTGTGAAACATGCTCACCCAATGGCAAGACAGCAATTAACAGCTTTAATTGGGGAATAACCGTTTCAAAGTACCAGTTCAGGTTGACCAGTAAAGTGTATACCACTTTGAATTTTTTGATTCTAGAAGCAAAGTTGGTAAAATTCCACAGGAAAAGTCACTTCTCGAGTTCAAACCTCATGATAAAGTTTGACCTAGGCAACTGAAATACATTGAGGATGAGATATACAAAACATACATCGAGTGCATGTGAAGAAACGACTAGATAGAATTCATCTTATTAGATCTAAGCAGTATTTCAGATCCAAAGAGAAGTGACCATGAATGTTGAGAATGAGCAACAATTTAACACTCACAAATGCAACAGGCACATTATTTTTCTGAGCTGGAACAGAGCAAAAATCTCAGGTGAAAGGAATAAAGTCACCAAGTCAAAAGTTGGCCCATCATAGCCAGGGAGTAGAAAAGCACAATCCCTTAAACTAGAAAGCAGTAAACCCAAGAGTCAATTTACTAAATTTATTGTTTAAAGAATCATTGCAATTATAATTCACAATTATGAACACAATATATTACTATGCTTGAAACATTTTCTCCAAAAGCTAGTACTAATAAACATAACTATAAACAGAAGTCAGCATATTGCTGGCACAGAAATTTAGGCCTTAAGTCACTAAAGTACAGTTGACAAGCCATGGCCAATATAAACTAAGCATTGCATAAAACATCACAAAAAGAATATTTTCCTAATAAATGGATTCTGGCTGATAAATTCATCCAATCACTTAGAAGGCTGGCAAAAATAGGATAATTTCAATATTAGAATCACTTATCCTGTCAAGTTTTGTAGGTAAATGGAGAAATTGATAAAATCCAGAATGCAAGTCAGTTCCACACATTATCCAATTAAACTTAGCTTTCAATGCAAGACAAGCAAACTTAATCAGTCATACATTTATCACTTATATAACTTTGCACTGGATTTCACAACAGAATGTAGAATTTTCAACATTGGGACAGTTGTATGCACAGCAGGGCAGAAGTTATTGACTTGCTCGCCAAGCTGACTCATTTTCATGCAGACGTTTTGGCACCATGTTACGTAACATCATCACTGAGGCCTCCAATGAAGCAATGTTGTTCTACTCCGCTTGGAATTTATACTATCTGGTCCTTTATGACAAGTAGTGTCATTTCCAACTTTGTATGGGTTTGTATATGGGGTCCAATTCTACATTTGTTGATTGCATCATGGGTTGAGAACCATTCCTCTAGGAATTCCTGTGCATGTCTATGTTTGGCTTGGGCTACTATGGTTACGTTGTCCCAGTAAAACTGATTGCCTTCATTGTCCAAGTGTACTGATATTAAGGAAAGGTAGTCATGTTGTTTTGCTGCTAGCTGACCTTCATATTCTGATGGCTGTCTGTCCGAATGTAATGGTTGTGGCAGTTGTTGCATGGTATTTTGTAAACTACGTTGGTTCTGATGATGTGGGAATGGGATCTTTAATCCTTGAGTGTTTGTTGTATAGTGGTTGTGTGTTTTATATGTTGCAAAAAAAGTTTCCTAGTGGTTGTGGGAGTCTCATCAGTTCTGATATGTTCTTGATATAGGGCAGTGTGTTAGGGCATACTGTGCCCTTTTGATGTTGTCTATTTAGTAGGCACCTGTGGATGAAGTTGTGGGGATATTCGTTCATAGTGAAGATTTTGTATATGTGTGCTTTCTCTTTCCTGTATAGTTCTGGTGTGTTGCAGTGAGTGGTGGCCCATTTAAATAGTGTCCTGATACAGCTTTGTTTGTGGACATCGGGGTGGCTGCTGTAGAAGTTGAGGATTTGGTCAGCGTGGGTTGCTTTCCTGCATAAGAGAGGTTTGGAACTCCCTGTTGGTCATACATTCAACTCTGACTTCCAAAAAGGAATGCTGAATATTGTTTTCTTCTTCTCTCGTGTATTTCATCCTGGCAAATACATTGTTGATGAGGTGGTGGGTCTCTTATAGTTTGTTGCGTTTAATAATGACAAATGTGTCGCCCACGTACCGGATCCACAGCTTAGGTTGAATGCAGGGGAGGGTAGTGCGTTCTAGTCTTTGCATAACTGCCTCTGCAATGAGTCTTGTGATGGGTGATCCCATTAGTGTGCCATTGATCTGTTTGTATACTTGACCATTAAAGACTAATTGCATGGTGAGGCACAAGTCCAGCAGTTTGAGTATGTTGTTATTGCTGATGGAGCTGCTGGTCTGCGTTCCTGCTTCCTCTGGTAATGTGGCCAGTGTTTCTTTGGCTAGTGGGATGTTGAATGACATGAATAATGCTGTAACATCAAAGAATACCATAATCTCATCGTCGCTGATTTTTATGTTGAGGGTATTGAGGAATTCTTGAGTTGAGTGGATGGAATGGAGTGATCCATCGACTAGGTGTTTCAGTCTCAGTTGTAAGTCCTTGGCCAGTTTGTGTGAAGGTGTGCCCGATAGGGAGACTATGGGTCTGAGAGGGCTGTCTGGTTTGTGTACTTTAGGAAGTCCATAGGTGTTTGTGCCTTCTCGTTTCATTCTCATGTTGTCCATCTTGGTTATCTGTCCTGCATCCTTCAGCGTTTGGGTGGTCCTATTACCTATCTGTGGTGTTGGGTCTATCGCCACCTGTTGGTAAGTGTTTGTATCTGTGAGCAGTGCCTGTGCTTTCTCAATGTAGTCCGATTTGTTCATGACGATGGTCATGCACCCTTCGTCCGCTGGTGGGATTATAATGTTCTTGTTTTTCTTGAGTTTATCTAGTGCTTGTCTCTGATGTATTCAGGGTGTCCCATTTGTTCCTTCGGCTTAGTGAAGGCCATCAGTTTAACTGGGACAACATACCCATAGTAGCCTAAGCCAAACATGAACATGCACAGGAATTTCTAGAGGCATGGTTCTCAACCCACAATGCAATCAACAAACATACAGAATTGGATCCCATTTACAAACCTGGAAATGGCACTACTCACCATAAAGGATCGGACAGTATAAATTCCAAGTGGAGTAGAACAACATCGCTTCATCAGAGGCCTTGATGAGGTTACCTAGCATGGTGATGAAACGTCTGAACAAAAACAAACCAGCTCGGCGAGCAAGTCAACAACCTCACCCTCAACCCGAGCTACAAATTTTTGCTAAAACCTTAAACAGCAGAGCAGATTTATACAAATGTACAAGTTAGTGCGACTGAGAAAATTTTATTTCAAATGTGTTACATTGAAATAAACACTTCTGCAAGTTTTCATAATCTAGACAGACATTTGTTGGTTTGTGACAAATAAATCAAGAAAAACATTTTCTGCAAATCCTTGTTTTTGATAATTTGAACTTCTTGATCTCACAAAAAAAGCTGCATCATACTTTGAGATGCAGCTGTTAAATAACAACTTTTTTTGCAACATATAAAACACAGGTCCTGAAAACCGCATGTCAAAATCAGCACCTTTACAGTTGGAGTGACCCTGGTCTTGGCATGTGTTGGTAAATTCAATAACTGTTCTCGGATTGGCACCTGCAACCTGCTGATCAGCGCTAAAGTTTTGAACTGACAACCATGTGTACACAACATCAAATTAGTAGCTTATACCAAGATTAGATACTTTACTTGAAACTTCCATTTAACATTAACATTTTAGTATTATTCTGATTTAATTAGATCAGACAGCATAACCTAGTCTGCCTAACGCTTCTCTAAATTGAGTGAAGTATAAACAAATGGGTCTGGTAAAACCATCTACAGTTTACAGTTTAATTTTTTTTTAAAAACCTATCTGTTTGGACATGTTATGGTATACCTCAAGGGCAAGTGGGACTTGTACACTCATCTTCTGGCCCAGAGGTTGGGGCACTATTATCCCACAAGAACGGCTCCCAACCCCAAAATAAAAAATATATATAAATGGCAGAGGATGATAGCTACTCTGCTCCCAAACCCTGCTACTAATACATAATCAGCTGAAGTAATAAACATAACTAAAACCATTATTTGATTAATACTAGAACCACCCTTTACTTTGTCAGCAAGTAACATGCAGGTGTATATAACAAAGAAAGGTCATGTAAATTAATCCATTTACTAACCTAGTCCAAAAAAGACAGTGGTAGAGTCACAAAACCATATGGCATTTTAAAACCGCTTGGCTATGTACTTGAGATAACAAGGTGTAGAGCTGGATGGACACAGCAGGCCAAGCAACATCAGAGGAGCAGGAAGGCTGACGTTTCGGGCCTAGACCGTTCTTCAGAAATCCTATTATCTTTGAAACAATTTTAACCCCACTGTGAAGCCTCTTCTAAGGATACCTACCCTGAAGAAGTTACCTTCCTCCCCTCTGATGCTGCTTGGCCTGCTGTGTTCATCCAGCTCTACACCTTGTTATCTCAGATTCTCCAGCATCTGCAGTTCCTACTATCTCTGGCTATGTATTTGACATGCCATACCTATAGGAATAAAAATCCAGAACTGTGAGGTGATGCTGGCTAATCCAAACCAGGGCAGCAAGAGAGGTGGGACAACTAGACAGGACTGTACCCAAGGATACATGATAAGCTTTGTAGAAATGAGTGTCAGGAAGTGAAATGTGGACGAGGAGAAAGAATAACTAGCGCCAAAAAATTGCTAAGCTTTAAGTATAGCATCTACAATATTACATTCAAAGGTTCAAAGGATAACCTAAACAATCTTAACATATGGCTTTAAAAACAAAGACAAAAGTGATCTGGAAACTATGATCAATTTCCTGGTTAAACTAGAGGTCACCTATTCCCAACAAATACTCTAGCTTTCTCAAAACACATGACTAGTCAGTCAAAGAACTAAGCTTTTATAGTGAAATATCACATAAGGCTTAGGAGGTGGGTTGTTTTCATTTTGGATTGCATCATATTAGGCCAAGAAACTAGTTTGGGAAAAATTAGATAAGAATCAAAATGTGGATTAAACTGACTTCGTAGAACATCTTAAAATTCATTAGTAACACTAACCTGAATAGACTACCATCTAACGAATGACGGTTTGACTCCATAAAAGTAAAGCCAATGCAAACACTGCCTTTGGGGTTTTAGCACAACTGGAAAATTAATTGTAAAACGCACTGGAACCATCAAAAAAACACTTATGATACATTTGTAGATTTTGTTCTTTCAAGTTTGGTACGCAATGAACATCATTTTGTGCTCAGAAGTAATACTAGTTTGGAAGTTTCTGACTAATAGAGAGGAATTAGAGATTATTACCTATTAGTCTGTGTAATAAAAGCTAATGAAGAATTTGAAATTTTGATATCAAATAATACTTATGCGTAAGGGAAAACAATACTAGTACAAAACAGACAAACACACAAGAGCAGAAATAGATAATTCGACCCATTGAACCTGCTCCACCGTTCGGTAAGATCATGGCTGATTTACTTGCATTGTGAATTCCACATCCCCATCTACCCTAAACAACCTTTGATTCTGTTACCTAACGAGAATCTACCCAACTGTCTGAAAATTTTAAAAAAATTAAAACTCTGAAAAATTTAATGATCCCACCTCTTGGAGTTCCAAAATTACAAAACAATTAACTTTTCTCCCCCTACCAATTTCTGTCATGAAAAGGCAATACCTAATTTTAAAACAGTGCTCTTCGATTCTGGACTTACCCAGATGAAGAAATATTCTTTCTACATCAGTCACGACTATTCAGGACTTTGTACACTTCAATCAAGTCACTCCTCACTCTTCAAAATCCAGTGAAAAGAAGCTTGGGGCCAATCCAATCTTTCCTAAGACAACCCATTCCTTCCAGATATCAATCTAGTAATCTTCTCTGAACCACCTCCAAAGCATTTACATCCTTCCTTATCAAGGGAGGCCAATACTGTACATATTCAAGATGTGATCTCATTAATACCCATATAACTGAAGAAAAATGTTGAGGTCCCAGCACAGATCCATGCAGGCCACACTCATCACACCCTGCCAACCAAACATCCATTTATGTATAGCCTTTGGCTGGCTGGCGAAAAACAATCTTCTGCCAATGCTAATGTTATACCCTACATCATAGGTATTTATTTTCCACAATAAACTTTGTTGTGGACAGACAGTCTCAAAAGATCAGAATAGATATTGATATTAGGAAAGGTTAGTTTTCCTCGAGGTGCGTGGGGAATGAGGTGCGTGGGGAAGACTCCCCAAGACAAATCCATTCCAAAAAAGGTTTCAAAGTACTTAAAAACAAAGCAGCCACCAGCCCAGTAACCTGTCCCAAACACAAATTAGAAATTAAGTTCCCATCATTTGTCAGTTTTATTTGTTGAGCATTTGTTTGGGTTGGACTGGTTTATAATTTTCCGACAACAAATTTTGTCGGTGTAATATATCAGCATGGATAGAAGATTGTTTCTGTCTCATTGTATGTGTTTGCAAATCTCTGGGATGTTGGAATTGCTAAAATAAAAGACACGCCTGGGCAGTGTGATTTGAAAATCTGCCAAATTTGGCTTCATGTAGACAACCACACTAGCAGAAAACTTCTTTTTTTGGTACATATTCACAGTTAATGTTTGAATAAGCAAATGTCAACAATGGAAAGGATAGAGAAGAAACAGACCCCAAATTTGAGAGGATTTCTTCATCTTTATAAACTCTCTCGGAATCTCTCCATTTGGTCAGGAAATTTTTTGACAAAAGTATCCATAATTTAAAAAGAATCAAATTTCCTTTGAAAGCTCGGTTAACTTATTATTTGTCTCTAAATGGTCGAGCCCAAGTTAATTGAACTTCATTGTGCAATATAGTAACACTATTAGTAATGGGAGGAAACTGCTCTTCGCTCAAGAAATGAACTTCAAGAATTACAATGTATTGAGCAGCAAAAGAAATGATAAAAAAAATTGTTACCACAATGCAGGTGAGACTTAGAAGCTTTTTTTTTAAGAAGCAACCATAAACAGGGGAGAAAAATAAAACAATGAACTGCAGATGCCGGAAATCAAACAAAAATTAGTTCTGACAAAGGGTTACTGGATGCAAAACATTAACTGTTTTCTCTCCACAGATACTATCCAGCAATTCCTTTTTTGTTTGCTATGAATCGGGGAGCCTGTTCATAGGCAGAGGGGATGGTGTGCTTTGTACTCCCCACAGCATAGTGGATTAATAAAATTATCTTAATATGGATATATTTTGCATCTCAAATCTTTACCCACTTGAATAAATATCTAAATGCTCGAAGACAAAGTAAAGAAAAACTACATCATAAGGGTTAGTTCAATATTTAATTAGAATAAAGAGCAATACAGTATAGGAACAGGTCCTTCAGCCCTCTCATCCTGCGCCAACACATTTTGCCCTACCATACTAAAACTGTCATTATTTACAGGATCCATATCCCTCTATTCCCTTCCTAATGTAATTGTCCAGGTGCTTCTTCAATGCTGCTATTGTGTCTGTTTCCACCATCTCCTCTGACGTATTCCAAGCACTCACCACCCTTTTGTGAAAAAGTTGCCTTGCACATCTCTTTTAAACTCCCCCACCCCCATACCTTGAATCTGTGTCCCCTAGTAACTGACCCCTCCACTCTGGGGAAAAAGCTTTATACTTTCCACTCTATTCACACCATGCACAATCTTTGAAATTTCTATCAGGTTGCACCTCAACCTCCTGCATTCTGGTGAAAACAAACCCAGTCTATCCAACCTTTCTTCATAGCTAAAATCCCCCATACCAGGCAACATCCTGGTAAACCTTTTCTGTACCCTCTCCAAAGCATCCACATCCTTCTGGTAGTGTGGTGACCAGAATGATACGCAATATTCCACGTGTGGTCTAAATTTCTGTCAAGTTGCAGCATAACTTATCTATCCTTATACTTAATGCCCCTTCCAATGAAGGGGAGCATGCCATAGCCTTTTTTACTACCTTACCTACCTGTGCTGCCACCTTCAGCGATCTGTGAACCTGCACAGGCAGATCCTTCGGCATATCGATACTCCTAAGGGTTCTGCCAGTCACTGTATAATTTCCACTTGTACTTGACCTTCCAAAATGCAACACTTTGCATTTGCCTGGATTAAACTCCATCTGCCTTTTTTCTGCCCATGCCTCCGACTGATCTAGATCATGCTGTATCCTCCGACAATCATCCACAAACTTACTAAATTAGACCAGCGTACTGTTTCTTCCAAATCCTTTACATAGACCACGGACAAAGGTCCCAGCACTGATCCCTATGGAACACTAGTCTCAGCCCTCCATTCTGAAAAGCATCTTTCTGCCATGAATTATTTAAGGTAACAGAAATTAAAATTCAATTATTAACATTTCCTAAAAGTGGGAAATGGATATCTTTGAATATAACATGTTTCTTCATGAAGACATCCTTGCATTGAATAAAAAAATGCACTCAAGGGCAAGAGACCATTCTCTTTATTTGACATCAATAGGATTTACTCCAATCACTTCGTGAAAATAAATCTTCCGCAGCACAAATCATCCAGGGGTGGAATAGATGCCAATTTCAACAACTTCTCATGGAAATACTCCACTGATGCTCAAACAATACAAGAGAAAGTCCTTATGTAGCAAGTTTCAAATGGAGAGAATTAAGTTTAAAGTGAATTACGTCCAAAGTATAAAATTAGAATTCTAAAAATGAGATCCTCAAAATAATGAAATACCAAGCTTTTATGTATGAAATAGGACAAATTAACTAGTTGTCCTAAATCAAATGGTCCCAAAAATGTTTAGTTCCCTGCAAATTATGAGGCTTTTCAATTTTACTCCCATTGTGATTCTAAAAGGAGGTTTGAACAGGAGAAAGTTCTTACATTGCTGGCACTTTTTCTTCACATTTAAAGACAACAGCATAATTCAGTACATTGATTGTAAAAACTAATATACCTCATTCACGAATTAAATCAGTGCTTTCCAAACCTTCAAACTGTGACATGATTTTGAGACTTGAAAATAATCATGCCCCCTCAGTGAGAAATGCAAGAGTGGGGAAAAAGACCTAAGAGACCACAGGAAAGGGAAGGTAGTGAGACAAAACTCCAAGGTAGCCAAAGCTGCCGTAGAGCTCATGAACTCAAATTGCACTTTGGAGAAACTCTGACTTAGATAACGACAAAAAGATCACTAGACCTCACGAAGTAGGCCAACGAGCAGCTTGGCAAAAGTAGCAGCTTTTGGCCACTCATTGACAACACATTTCCTAGCTGTCCAAGAGGTTGTTAATTAAATTGAACAGCTAACTCTAGGGAGTGTAAAAGGTAAACTAGAATCCATTTATTCCCTTAAAATTTAATGCACAGACATTTGAAATCTTTTACAAAGTAAAATGACAAATATTAAATATTTCATGCTCCAAACTACAAGTTTACCTTTCAAAGTCTTGCCAAGCAGCTTGCCTGCCTTTCAATCTCCTTTTTATGATTAAATTTATGCATTTCAAACATAACGATTGATATTTTGAAGTTATGAATAAACAGTGCAGCTTATAATAAAAAAAGTAACAAAATGCAATTATAATTAAGTTCAAACAAGAGCAAAAAAGCAACACTGAAGTTCTCGCAAATTAGACGAGGTCACATATTTGGAAGTATTTCCTAGGACCAGTTTTGTCAGTACAAAATCTGTATGTGTGCTACAAATTCACATTGTTTTGCATTGCCAGACACCAATTGTGCAAATCATATAAATTTGTCCATTACAACTGTCACCAAAATGAAATTATATCACAAGCCATTTATAAGCTATGTCAGTCCTCCATTATTAACTTGTTAATGCTTAAATTAAAGCTATCAAGATGTGAAAACTGGATGACCAATTCAAGTTTTCATTATCCATGATTTTATACACAAGAACAAACTATACAAAGGATTAGGTCTAATGAATCAAAATCTAACGTAGCCTGAGTTTAAATCCACTTGTGATATAGTTTCCCACCAATGATGACACTGAAAACATGGGCCATTGTGTACATTTGCACGTTGTTTTCCTGGTGTCAAAACCGTTGTTTAAAAAGCACACTGCGCACCAATCAATTTTCATATGCAAACTGCACGTTTGCTAAGGAGTGGAAGTTGGAGTAGCTGCAAAAAGTTCACAAATTTTTGCTTAAAAGGAACAGAGACTTAATTAGAACACGTACTGTTCCAGCTTTTCTACTTTTAAGAAAACTTCAGCAACTTCAATTTTGATTTTTGAAATATAGGAAAGGAGTCTGCGCCATTTTAGTTTGGTAAACTTCCAGATGGTGCTAATAAAATGGCAAAAACATAGAACAATCCTAGAAAAAGATTCAGTTTTGCAGTCATCTGGGGAATTTTGGCATAACATTGGCTTCGAAATTGCCGCTCAAGTGAAAAGGCCAAAGGTACAGTCAAAAGTGGTAATGCAAGGCTGATTGTATATCGAGTTGCTAATATACAGAATATCACATAGGGTATGAATATCAGCATGTTATACACAATGTAAGATAACGTTGGCCCAATAATGATAGCAAAGGTGACAATCCCAGCCTGCTTATCAGATTCCACGTCTCTGGTATTGTTACTGTGCAAGATGGCTTCCGTATTGAGTGCTAAAGGAATTGCATAAAGTAGTGGTGAAATGGCCAAGTAACCGACTTGCACGGAATAGGCAAACATCACAGCTAATGGTCCAAAGGTGATTAGAATGATGATATCACCGAGAGCAAAGTATTTAAATCCAATACCTGCAAGTCCAAAAAGAGAAAATATTTAGAATAAATTTTGAGTATACCCACATGCATAAAGTTATAACACAGCATACAGACTACTAATCTAATTACATCCACTGAATTAGATGGGACTTTATTTTAGAAGAAGAAAACCTATAAATAGGAGTCAGGATACGGTTTTAAAAACAGATGCAGAAGCTATGACATCAAAGTTGGCTAAGCATCATAAGCAATTAAAAAAATGCCTAAACAACATTTGCTAAGGAACTGATTTGCATTAAGATAGTTGAAACTGAAATAACAGACCTGCAGAAAAGGCAAGAACAAAGGAGGTTACCCAAAACCCATCATGCAAAGAGAAACTAAGGAATCCTTTTGTTTCAAGGTATCCAGACAGATTTGACAATGGAGGGATCACAATTCTTTCATTAATATTGACTACCTCCAATTTGTGCCAATAAACAACCATCACTTATAAAGACCATGTCTTTTTCTTTTTGTTGCTTCCCCATCCCCCCAAACTGTGGACTGAAATGGGAAAAAAAACTGTTTTAATACAGATGATTTGCAAAGATTGCTGCATGGTTTGCAAACAAATATTACTATATTCATTACAAACACTTCTATAGCTCTGGGTTATGGCAGTGTTGGCGGAATAACTGGAGCAGAGGTGTTGTTTAATGATGGAGCTTTGGTTTGAAACAAAAGTTGATTGGTTTATGGACTGGTAGCCATTTATTGATGACAAAAGCTTTTTGCTCACCAACAACCATTTGATTGATTCTCAGGCAACAGAACAGCTTGTGGCTGGGATTAGAACAAAATTATCTGATCCCTACCAGTAGTACCTGTTCTTTGCAGTCAAAACCTACTTTAAAAAGGTGAAGAAAACCAGTTTATCTGTTCTTCAGCAAGTGCTATAAGTTAAGTTTTCACCTTTTAAAATTGATATATTAGAGAGATCTTTTATAGGGAACCAGCCACTCAATGTCTCTCGCAAGCCAGTAGAAACATTCAAAAAGAAAGCCTAGAAGAAACCTTCTAACTAACCAGAACCAAAGTTCCAAAACAATGCAACAGTTTATAATGCTAAAATTCAAGGAAATCAGCCTCAACACTGAAAATACCTCAATAAAAAAAAAGGAGAAACTCTTACGGCCACAACTTTTTCCTGTCCTTCATCTTGGTTTGCCCAAAACTAGAGACCTGTGACCAGCAGTGTGCCACAAGGATTGCTGCTGGGTCCACTGCTTTTCATCATTAATATAAATGATTTGAATGTGGACATAGGAGATACAGTTAGTAACTTTGCAGATGGCACCAAAACTGGAGATTTAGTAGACAGTGAAGCCGATTATCGAAGAGTACTGCCGGACCTTGATCGAGGGTCCAATGAGTGGCAGATGGAGTTTAATTTAGATAAATGTGAAGTTCTGCATTTTGGAAAGGCAAATCAGGGCTGGACTTATACACTTAATGGTTAGGTCTTGGGGAGTATTGCTGAAGAGGAGCTTCGAGTGCAGATTCATAGTTCCTTGAAAGTGAAATTGCAGGTAGATAGGATTGTGAAGGCGGCAGTTGGTCTGCTTGCCTTTATTGGTCAGTGTACCGAATATAGGAGTTGGGACGTCATGTTGTGGCTGGACAGGACATTGGTTAGGCCAGTTTTGGAAAACTGCGTGCAATTCTAGTCTCTGTGCTATAGGAAGGATGTTGTGAAACTTGAAAGGATTCAGAAAAGATTTACACGAATGTTGCCAGGGTTGGAGGTTTGACCTAAAGGGAGACGCTGAATAGGTTGTGGCTACTTTCCCTGGAGCGTTGGAGGCTGAGAGGTGGCCTTATAGAGGTTTGTAAAATCATATGGGGCACGGACAGAGCAAATGGACAAGGTCTTTTCCCTGGGGTGGGGAACACCAAAACTAGAGGGCACAGGTTTAGGACAAAAGGGGAAAAATTTAAAAGGGACCTAAGGGGCAAGGTTTTCATGCAGAGGGCATTGCATGATTGGAGTAAGCTGCCAGAGGCTGGTATAATTACAACATTTAAAAGGCATTTGGATGGGTATATGAATAGGAAAGATTTAGAGGGATATGGGCCAAATGGGACTAGATTTATTTAGGATATCTGGTCAGCACGGACGAGTTGGACTGAAGGGTCTGGTTCAGAGCTGAACATCTCTATGACTCTTAAGAACCAACTAAACAAATCTTGTGAACAAAGACTACTGAAGTGCTTTGAATTTTCCTTCTGTCCATGTATTTTTCTGTGCGTGTATACATGCTTATGCATTTACATAAGGGGGAATTTCTAAGTTGTTTACAATTTTAGTTAGTCTTGTCAAATGTGGGCAGTTTGTTAAGTACGGAAATCTGTTCTGTGCTATCAACCTGGGCCTGAAAATCAGGTAAATTGGGGAATCTTTGTAAGCAAATTACAGAATCTTTAACTTTTGTGATGACTCTGGGAGTAGCAGGACAGTGCACTTGCCCAGCGATTTGCAACACTAAACAAAACCTTCCTTGTGAAGAAGTAAAATTATAAGCTTGTCTGTTTGTTACAGAAGGCAATAACATCAATTCAGCCTGTAGGATGTAAGCAAAGTACAGAAGCTCTCTGAACAGTCTTATCAAGCTCAGATCCTGTGTCTGTTATAAGTTGAAGTATAGATGTAGAATTCTAAAATAAAATGCACTTCCAAATCCTGTAGCACTCCCTCCGGAAATTACAATTTAAATGAAACTGTCTCAACCAGCTTGGCCACAACTCAACTGGAACTCCAAGACCAACAGCCGAAAATAAATCTATTTTCTTGTGGACTTTAACATTTTTCCCAATTCTACTATACCTTAAAATGCGAGCAAACAGAACAACTTGCAGGACAGTGTGTGCATATGCTGTGGGATTTGAGATAGTTTTAATCTAATAACATTCACCCTTTTATGAAAGGAGGTTTTAAAATATTAAAACAAACTTATTAGTTGCTCTCCGAAGAAATCCAGCTGGGTTGCTTCTTATGTTTACATGGCCAACTTGTAACGAATTGGGACATCACATCATTTTAGAAATTCAGACTCTATGTTCAGCAGTAAAGACAGAAATACATTCATTCCTCTCGACTTGATGGTAACACTCAAGTGCACAGTCACTCAATAGCATTTAACCAAAACAAAACCTTTCATCCAGCCCCATGCTTGTTATCTCAGAAACTGACTACCTGTTATTCAGTTATGTTAGAGTTTGAGAAATTTGATTCAACATGGTTTCAACACACACTAAGTATCCCTGCAAGACAATAAAGACATTATCTGTCCCAATGTTTAAGTTCTAAAACATTGTAAACACACAATGTATTCAATTTTGAGCAACTTAGATTATATAGATCTATTATACTAATTGCTCAACAGCTTTTATTTATTCATTCATGGAATGTGGCCATTGCTGGCAATACCAACATTTATTGTCCATCCTTCATTGTGCTGATTATTTGAATCCTTCAACTGTTGGATTCAAGTGGTGTAAGTACCACATGGTGTAAGATCCATTAACAGCAAAGGAACAGTGATATAGTTGCAAGTCATGACCGTATGTGACTTGGAAGGAAACTTGCACTTGTTGTTTTCTCTTAGGTCATAGAAGCCAAAGGTTTGGATGTTGCTTTTAAGAAATTTTTGCTAATTTGTTGTAATGCATCTTCTCAATGGTAAGTATTGCAGCTACTGTAGACTGGTTTGGGGGATAAACACGCTAGACCGATTGCTGACCAACTGAGTTACTATGTAATGGATGGTGTTGTTGGGGCTCCACTCATCCAAACAAATAAGGAGTATTTCCTAATTCACAGCTTGTAGACAGAGGACATCAGAAGAGATACTTGCCAAAGAATTCCAAACCCTTGACCTGCTGACTAGTCTTTATGTTAGTCAGTGGTTATTTCCAAGATGTTGATGGTATGCCTTTGAAGGGGAGAGAAACCCCGATTATCTCTTGTCCAAAATGGTCATTGCCTTGTAATTACATGATATAACAACACTTGCAATTTTTCAGCCCAAGCCTGACTATTGTCCAGGTCTTGCTGCTTGTGGACACAGGTTGCTTTAGTATCTGGAGAGTTGCAAATGGTGCTGAACATCGTGCAATCAGCAACAAACTTCTGCAGAAAGGTCAATGACGCAGCAGATGAAATGACTGGACTTAGGATATTGTCTGGAGGAACTCTTAGAACGCGTTCTGGGACTGAGGAATTGGCTTTTAACTACACAGCCACCTTTTTTTAGTTAAAGTTTTGACTTCATCCAGTGGAGAATTTCCCCACTTATTCTTATTAACATTAATTTTGGCAAGTCTGCATGATGCCACACATGGTCAAATGCTGCCTTTATGTCCACAGCTTTCACTCTTGCCCCACCTCTTGGAATGTTAAAACATGAGCAGTAATTAAGCTATAAACAAATCACTGTAATAAATCCCTCTTTTCTTCTGGTGTAATATACTGCTAACTGATGCACGGTTAAAATGTCATGCAAGCATGCATCAAAAAATTCCCTTTTCAACACAGCTGGAACAGCTACGGCAGAGCAGGAATTCCCACTGTGCAAACGCCAAAATGATTAGCTTATCTTTGGAATCAAGGAAATAAACCTGAAAGCAGCGTTCTTATTTATATAGGCTATTTTCTACTTGGCATCAAATAGGACGATAATGGTAAAAGGAAGAAATGAATGAATATGCTACTGTTGATAATGAAACTTTGATTTTTTAAACAGCTTTTGGATTTAACTAGATGCACGCATTATTTGCATTCCTTTGCCTATTCATGCAATTGCTGGGAGTTGCATTATACTTTGCATTCAAATAAAGTTGATTTAATTGATGAGCTGTAACTTAATGTTGCTGATATTTTTTTGTTATGACACTTAATTTGTTGCTTTGTACTGGAATGGGAGTGGGAAGGGTGGTAACTCTGCTCTGCGGAGCTGTCCAAGCATGTCAGCAGCCCTGCCCTTTTCATGATGATTCCACTCACATCCAGCCAATATTCAAGTAACCTCAAATCCCACCTATACCATATAGCAAGTAATGTCAATTACACTTTTCCAGTATACCCCAGAAATAGCAGCAGCTGCTGCTCCTCTCATCGTTTGCAATAGACACAGCACCATATTGGTGCTCTCTCATAAGTGGGCACCTCAGTGACAGAAAAAAGAACAAAGTGCATAAATGTGGAAAGGTGTGAGCACACAGGAGGTACAGAGCTGAAGCAGACATACGCTGGTACAGAGTGAATTTCAGGAACAAAGGAAACCGAGAAAGTCAAAAACAACTCAGGCAAAACAATGGAATGAAAAATCAAGCAGTTTTGCCTCTCTGTAGTTGAATTTTTACCATCAATTCAGGATAAATTTTCAGTACAACTTTAGTATTATTGCAAAACATAAATCATTTGTACAATTACGCTTGTGTGTTAATATACTTACAGCAATATATATTTACAGCACAATGTTCTTGACTACTTTGTGAAAGGTTGCACATTCATGAACTTGGGAATTGATGGAAAAAATTACAAACCTGTTGCAAATGCACATTACAAGTGGTGGGACAGAATACACCTTAATTACCTTCTTTTGAAATTTAGTTTCAAAATTAAGCATTTAAGAATTAAAATATGGGATAACTAAGGACTGATTTAGTATATGGGAACAGCTAAAATACAGACTTGATAGTTGCTCTTTATACTTGCCAATTTAAAAATAAAGGAATCTTGGAAGAATACCCTTAGCAGGCATTCAACCTGTCTGGCACATCTCTTCGATTGAGCTTTCCAAATAGTCCCAGTTCTTACAGTAGTAAGAATTTTCTTCTTTCAAGCATTTGCCAAATTATCTTTTGAACAACATACTCATTACCAAAAACAAACCTCCTCAGGTCACCTGGTTCATTTGCAATGACCTTAAAATCTGTGTCCTGTTATTCATCCTTTTCCCATCAAAAACTGTCTGTCCTTTATTTTTTCCTCAAAACCATTCATGATTTCAAATAACTTTATCAAATATCTTCCCAACGCCTCTATTCCAAGAGTTCTGCTTCTCCACTACTTCCATATAATCCATATTCCTCCAATCTGGCTAGTAACTTCTGCAGGAATGATTAGACCTTGGCAAAGTGTGGTAATCAAAACTGAACAAAACACTCCAAAATTAGCTGTAGCCCAGACAGGGCCTTAGGCATTCTCTGCTCTTTGCAATATTTTGCTGTCGTTTGTCCCTCTATCCAGTTTTGATGCTGCCTACCTGTACAGTCACTCTGGCCACACCCATTCTGTTCTTAGGCTTTGCTTTTTAATCACCAGGATAATACTTCACCTGAGGTCTAACTATTATTTTACTTCAGTTTACTGCCATTTCTTGCTTTGCCCCAGATTAAAGTCAAGAATCCACATGCTCTTTTGTCAGCCTTCGTAGTTTCCCAAGCCACGTTCAAAGTTTTATCCTTCTATTCCTGCATACAATTTAGTTGACATTACATCTGCTCATTCTTCCTCCTAAGATCATAGGTCTGTTCATTAAATTTCACCTGCCAGAGGTCTGTCCACATTTTAACGATATTCATCGTCTAGAAGTCTGTTGCATCTTCATTGTTTATAACATTACCAAGTCTCATTTGGTTGGAAACACTGAAAGGACATGGTGAGTTTTGATATTATTGATGTTCATCAAAAAGAGGAATAGTCCTAATACTTCCTACTTCCTGCCCTTTACAGCCACTATCCTGGTCTATACCCTAAGGTAAAGGAAGCCTGATATTATTACTACTTTCCAGTTCTTCAAAATTTCTGTTGTTTGCTCTTCTACCTCCTTTGGTCTGGTGGCCTAGTACATACTCAGTAGCAAGCCGCGCCTCAATTCTATGAAAAGACTATCCTAAATCCATCTGCATCATGCCTTTCTAGAAAGTGGAGTAATTTGTTTGATCAATACTGCCACCTCCCTCTTGCCTTTTTTCTTATTCTATTTTCCAGAATACCTCTTAGCCCAGAATTTGAAGTTTTCAAGCCTCTCCTCCTTTGAATCAGGTATGTTACTCCCAGCCTATTATGGGATGAGAGACAATTTCTCTTACAATTTAATGTAGAAAAGTGTGTTATTGCGCAGAATTTTTCTTTTAGTCACAAGAGTAATTACAGAAAAAAATGGCAATTGTCAGTTAAACTACAAGATAGAAATTGGCCATTCTTAATGGTAGAAATATTTGAGCCATTCTGCATCTCATTTCCTTCTTGTGGCAGTAGGTAACAAAAAAAAAGCAGAAGTCAAACTAGAGGAGTTGCAAATGAAAACAAGTGAAGGAGACAGCAACATTGGCCAATCACTGTTTCTTTTGAAATAAAAATAATTCAGCTCTGATGAAAATTGTCTCTCTCTCTCATTTGAGCTGATTTACCCACAGTTTCAGATTTCCAAAATTCATATTTTTAAAAGACGTCAAGTTAATACATGTGGTTTTCAGATAGCTTCTTCAGACTCTAGGCATAGAACAGAAACCAGCCGTATCACTTTCAAAACTATTTTTCCATAAGAGCAAGCAGTAAAAGTGAGTTAACAGAAATGGATGGATAGAGGAATAGCTGAGGTCTTTTCCCTACTGTTGGGGAGTCCAAAACTAGAGGGCATAGATTTAAGGTGATAGGGGAAAGAGTTAAGAGTACCTGAGGGCTAACTTTTTCACGCAGAGGGTGGTGCGAGTTACCAGAAGTAGTGAAGGCAGGTACAACATTTAAAAGGCATCTGGATGGGTATGTGAATAAGAGTTTAGAGGGATATCAGCTAAATGCTGGCAAATGGGACTAGGTCAGATTGAGATGTTTGGTTGACGCAAGACAAGTTGGACCGAAGGATGTTTTTGTTCTGCATGACTCTATAACAAAACAACGACAAAATATTAAAATTAAGAACCGCCGGTGCTGGAAACCGGAGACAAAAAGAGAAATTGCCAGAGCAACTCAACAAGTCTAGTAGCATTTGTGGAGAGAAAACAAAGTTAACTCTTCGAGTCTGGCGATTCTTCTTCAGAGCAAAACATGAATCGCTCCAGCTAAAGGTCTCTAAACCGAAATAAGGGAACATCCTGCTTCTTTCCTTCTTACTCACCTCCAGTGTACAGAAAAGAGCTGGACAGACCACCGAAGAAAATCAGAGCTAAGTGCTCAAGTTTGAGTTTGCACAAAAAGTAGAGGGAACAAGCGCAGAGGCAGCCCAGAGTGTAGAGGCAGGCTCCGAACCGCACCACGTCCTGTGGCTCTAGGATTCGGTCCACCAGGGTCCGGTCGTCGCTCTTCTTATGATCGATGCCCCGGCTGAAGTCGTAATAAGTGTTCACTAGGTTACCGGCTCCGTGTACGGCCAGCACGGCCAAGGCAGCCAATAGGGAAATGGTCAGATCGAGCTCGCCCAGGTTCTTGTAAGCCAGGGCCGTACCCAGGGCAACAGGGGTAAGCGAGGCGCTGAAGCTCCAGGGCCGCAGTGCAAGCACATACGCGGCGCACTTCTGCTTTAAGCTCCTGCCGAGACCCTGCACCGCTTCTCTGTCCACAGCGGGGATCTGCATTCTTGACTCGGCGTCCACTTCCATCTGCTTAGCTTCTCCATTCTCTTTCATCCTCGGCCCGTCTCACCTACTCTCCAATAATCACCGGACGACAACCGCCATCAACCAGCAAGCCCACATCGCACGAAAGTCACGACCTCAAACCGAACTGCTACACATGCGCAAATATTCAACCGTCCGGAGAGCAGGAGGAGACCTGCGTCCGCTCGACTGTAACGGAATTCCCTCGCGCACACCCACATACGCATCGATGACTGCGACTCGCCTTCGCCAACGTCATGGTGAGCCGCCAGCACATGGTGGCGCACCTGATTGGTTCACACAGATGTCAATCACCTATGCGCCGTGTCTGAAGATCACTACTTCCTTTCAATATGGCAGCTTATATGGAGTAGAATAGTCAATTTACTTTGAAGTGAAGAATTTATGCTTTATTTATTGTAATACGGCAAGAGAGTAAGTATACGTGGATGGTTATCCGTTATAATTATTTAAGTGTAAAATTCCAAGTGGCTAGGTTATAAAAAAATCTTTCGGTGCTATTTGTAAGTATTCTGGTGTATCTTCCAGAATTGAAGTTTGATAGATTTTGGGTTTTATTATTATTTATAATTCATTGTCAGACAATATCTCGAACTGATGAGCAAAGAAACGCATTTCAGAAAAAAACTCCAGCATTTAGACAGAACGTAACACCACAACAAGAAGCCTGATTACAAAAACAGAAAATGCTAGAAAAAGCTCAGCAGGTCTGGTAGCATCGGTGGAGAGAAATCAGAGCTAACGTTTCGGATCGAGTGATCCTTCTTCAGAACTCGACCTGAAACGTGAACTCTGATTTCTCACCGCAGATGCTGCCAGATCTGCTGAACTTTTTCCAGCAATTTCTGTTTTGGTTTCTGATTTACAGCATTCGCAGTTCTTTCGGTTTTTAAAAAGCTTGGTTACCTATTGTAGATTATCTGTTTCACAGAAGTGGAAAACATTACTATAATTCAATAAAGACACGAGGCCAGTCTGAGTGTTCTATTTGCATATCAGAGGCGGAAAATGTGAAAAGGTTTTTTTAAACAGGGGTGTATACTAGTACTTTTAATGCCTCCAATAGGCCTGTTATTCTAAATCTTTTATATTTTTGGAACATGTTTGTCGGATGGTTTTAACATTTATTTTCTAAGTTGCAAACTTATCTCTTAATAGCTTTTTTTGACCTTGTTTAAAGACTGCTTCGCCAAATATAAGACTGTTTTGAGACAAGCTTTCTCTTTGTTAAACAGTACATTTGTGAGATGAACAATGTAGAAGAAAAAAACATTGAGAGACAGTGGCATTCCTGGCAATATAAATATTTTGAATTGTAACTCTGCTTCAAGATGCTCCTTTATATAGATCCTTACAAGTCCTAGTGCAGAAAATTAAAGGATGATGTTCTTATGAAGTGCCTTGGGACAATTATATTAGACACTGTTTAAAAGTTATCGTTTCTTGACTTTCAATTGGTCAATTTGATCAGTGTCACCTTTTGAGGGCTTGATTGGTTAGTGGGTGACATGATCATTTAAGGGGAGGGAGCAACATAGTGTTAATGTCACTGGCCTAGTAATAAAAAAAAAATGTTGTAAAATCCACCTGACTGAAACCCCTCACCCACAATATTCACCTGCAAGAGTGGCTTGGCAGCAGTACTATTGATTGAGTTGGATCGGTCCAAAAGGACATGGCTTCTAGATTGGGTCTGCAGCAGGTGGTGAGGGAAACAACAAGAGGCAAAAACATATTGACCTCGTGCTTACCAATCTGTCGGCTGCAGATGCATAGGTCCATGACAGTATTGGTAAGAGTGATCACCTCACAGTCCTTTGGGAGGCAAAGTCCTGCAATCACATTGAGAGTAACGTCTTGTGTGGCACCGTCATTGTGCTAAGTGGGACAGACTTCAAACAGATCTATCAGCTCAAGGCTAGGCATTCATTAGGCACTGTGGGCCATCAATTCCAGCAGAGTTGTATTGCAGCACAGTTTCCAACCTCCTGGCCTGGCATGCCTCCTACTCAACCATTACCATCAAGCCAGGGGATCAACCGTGGGTTAATGATGACTATAGAAGGCTGTGCCAGGAAAAGCATCAGGCCTACCTAAACATGAGATGTTAACTTGATGAAGCTACCAAACAGGACTACTTGCATGTCAAACAACATAAGCAAAAGGTGATAGACAGCTAAGCGATACCACAGCCAATGGATCAGATCTAAGTTCAGTACTCCTGCCACATCTAGTCAAGAATAGTGGTGGACAGTTAAACAGCTCGCTGAAGGAGGAGGCTCCACAAATATCCCCATCCTCAATTATGGAAGAGCCCAGCACAACAGTGCAAAAGATAAAGTTGAAGTATTTGCAGCAATTTTCAGCCAGAAGTTACATGTGAATGATCCATCTCTGCCTCCTGCTGTGGTCCCCACCATCACAGTTTATGAGTCTTCAGCCAATTTGAATCACTCCACATGATATCAAGAAATGGTTGGAGGTACTGGATACTGCAAAGGCTATGGACCCTGACAACAGTCCAACAATAATACTGAAGATTGTGGTCCAGAAGTTGCCACTCCCTTACCCAGGCTGTTCCAGTACAGTTCCAACACTGATATTTACCTGACAATGTGGAAAATTGCTCAGATATGTCCTGTATGTAAAAAGCAGAACAAACCCCAACCTGGCCAATTACTGCTCCATCAGTCTACTCTCGATCATCAGTAAAGGGAAGGTGTCATTGACAGTGCTATCAAGCAGCACCTGCTCAGCAGTAGTGATGCTCAGTTTGGGTTCCACCAAGGCCGCTCAGCTCCTGACCTCATTAGAGCCTTGGTTCAGACACGGACAAAAGAATTCCAGAGATGAGGTGAGTGTGATAGCCCTTGACGACAAGGTTTCATTGGGCTGACTGTGGCATCAAGGATCCCTAGCAAAACTGGAATCAATGGGCATCAGGCGCAAACTCTCTGCCAGTCAGAGTCATACCTGGCACGTCGGAAGATGGTTGCGGTTGTTGAAGGTCAGTTATCTCAGCTCAAGGACAACCCTGAAGGAGTTCCTCAGGATATTGCCTGAAGCAGTCTGTGTTCAAATGCAACAAGATTTGAGGCTGACAAGCAGCAAGTAACATTCGCACCACACAAATGCCAGGCTATGACCATCACCAATAATAGACAATCTAACTACCGCCCTTGACATTCAATGGTGTTACCATCACTGAATCCCCCACTATCAACATCTTAGGGTTACCATTGACCAGAAACTCAACTCGACTTGCCACATAAATACAGTGGCTTCGAGAACAGGCTTGGAATACTGCGGTGAATAACTCACCTCCTGATTCCCCAGAGCCTGTGCAATATCTACAAGGCACAAGTCAGGAGTGAGGTGGAATACTCCCCACTCGCCTGGATGTATGCAGCTCCAACAACACTCAAGAAGTTTGATACCATCCAGGACAAAGCAGCATACTTGATTGGCACTACATTCACAAGCGTCCACTCCCTCCTCCACTGACACTCAGCAGCAGTGTGTACTATCTACAAGATGCACTGCAGAAATTCACCAAAGATCTTCAGATAGCACCTTCCAAACCCCAACCACTCCTATCTAGAAGGACTAGGGCAGCAGATACATGGGAACAACACCACCCTCAAGTTCCCCTTCAAGCCACTCACCAGCCTGACTTGGAAATATATTGCTGTTCCTTCACTGTCACTCGGTCAGTATCCTGGAATTCTCTCCCTAATGGCATTGTGGGTCAACCCACAGCAGGTGGACTGCAGCGGTTCAAGAAGGCAGCATGCCACCAACATCTGAAGGGCAAGTAGGGATGGACAATAAATACCGGTCAGCCAGCGATGCCCATATCCCACAAATGAATTGGGGAAAAAAAACTTTTTGTCCCTTCAGGAAGGATGTCTGCCGTCCTTACCTGGTCTGGCTTTCAAGCGACTGCAGATGCAGAGCAATGTGGTTGACTGTAAGTGTCCTTTGGGTGATAAATCCTAGCTTAGCAGCAACAGTCATGTTTCTTGAATGAATGAAGAAAAATAGCTAAATTTAACAGTTTCAGAGATCAATACCTATGAGCTATCTGTGTACTGCCATTGTTTTTCCATCAATCTGATTCGTGTGTAGTGCCAAGTGATCTTACAGCTGGATTTCTTTATGTTTTGAATGTTGGTGGCTATTTTTGTTCTGTGTTAACTGTTCCTGAGTGTCTGTGCAGTTTCCTGATTTTATTTATTTATTTATTTGTTTGTTTGTTTGTTTTGCTTGTCTCCTTATGTGCCCTTAGTTTGTTACATTCACTTTTGACTTTGGCTGTAAGTTTTTTTTTGATAAAATTGGGTTGAAGTCATGTATTTTGATGAAGTTCAACCTTAGGTTAATACGATAGACTATCCTAGTTGGAGAAGCTGATGGAAGCCAGGCATTGCTCAAGAACAAATTTGTTCTGATATTTCAAATGGGAGGGAGATGCATGTAATGCAACTAATAAAGCATATCCTCTGCCTGATCTCTATAAAGCAAGAAGATTCCAATGCAGCTGTGAGGATGCTGTAAATTGTTTAAAAATTAAGAAGGATGCTATCTTTGCCAGATGTGTATTCTCTAATAGGTAGAGATCTTTGGAATGATTGACTGTGTTTTATAAATCAATTGTTGAGTATTTCATATCTGTCTTCTAAACCACCATATGATTAAATTTATTGAATATGTATATTATCAATATGATCAGTGCATAACTTTACAGAACATGTTGAAAGAAATATGATTAGTTTCTAGTGATCTTCTATTGCAATGTTAGGTTATTCTGTTGTGGCAAATGAACGAGTAAATTAACCTTCATGCATACAATGAAATGAGGTAGACTGGCAGTTATTTTTTAACAGTTAATTGTTGATTTAAAGGGCTCATGTAGTTTAACTTTTAAAACTATTGTGTTTTTGAGAAGAGATAACACTGTGTAGAGTTGGAGGAACACAGCAGGCCAGGCAGCATCAGAGGAGCAGGTCGGGACCCTTCTTCAGAAATAAGGGAGGGGGAAGGGAGCTCGGAAATAAATAGAGAGAGGAGGAGTGGAGCTGTGGAAGGTAGGTGGGATGGTGATATGTGAGTGCAGCTATGCAGTGGTGGGGATTGGTCAGTGGGGTGTGAGGAGCAGATAGGTGGGAGAGAAGATGGACAGGATGTGTCAGGTCAAGGAGGTGGGGATGAGAGGGAGGGTTGGTCATGGGATGAAGCCAGGGTGACACCCCACTAACCTCCGAATCCAACATGTCATTCTCCACCACTTCTGCTACCTGCAGTCCAACCTCGCAACCAAAAATATATTTCCATCCCACCACTATCTGCCGTTTGTAGGGACCGCTCTCTCTGCGACTCCCTTGTCCGCTCCACACTCCCCACTAGCCCCACCACCCTAGGCCCCTTTCCCTGCAACCACAGGAAGTGCTCCACCTACCCCCTCACCTCCATTCAAGGCACCAAACAAACCTTTTCACATCAGACAGAGGTTCACCTGCACATCTGTCAATGTGGTCTGTTGCATCCGCCGCTCCCAATGTGGCCTCCTCTACATCGGTGAGAACAAGTGGAGGCTTGGAGACCGCTTTGTAGAGCACCTGCATTCTGTTCATGACAGACGACAACACCTTCCAACTCCCCCTCCCACTCCCACTCCCTGGGCGACAAGTCCATCCTGGGCCTCCTCCAGTGTCACAATGACGCCACCCGGAAACTGGAGGAACAGCAGCTCATATTTCGCCTTGGGAGCCTACAGCCCAATGGCCTAAACGTGAACTTTACCAGTTTCAAAATCTCCCTGCCCGCGGCCTCATCCCATGACCAACTCTCCCTCTCACCCCAGCCTCCTTGCCCTGATACAAGCTGTCCATCTTTTTATTTAAGGATTAGAATCCCTACAGTGTGGAAACAGGCCCTTCGGCCCAACAAGTCCCGACCGATCCTTGGACCATCCCACCCAGACCCATCCCCCTATAACCCACACACCCCGAACACTATGGGCAATATAGCATGGCCAATCCACCTAGTCTGCACATCTTTGGACTGTGGGAGGAAACCGGAGCACCCGGAGGAAACCCACGCAGACATGGGGAGAATGTGCAAACTCCGCACAGACAGTCACCTGGGGCTGGAATCGAACCCGGGTCCCTGGCGCTGTGAGGCTGCAGTGCTAACCACTGAGCCACCGTGCTGCCCTAAATCTTCTCCCCCATCTATCTGCCCCTCACACCTCACTGATCAATCGCCACCACTGCCTACCTGCACTCACCTATAACCTTCCCACCTACCTTCCCCAGCCCCACCCCTCCTCTCTCTATTTATTTCTGAGCTCCCTTCCCCATCTTCTGAAGAAAGGTCCCGACCCAAAAGTCAACTTTCCTACTCCTCTGATGCTGCCTGGCGTGCTGTGTTCCCTCAGCACGACACTGTGTTATCTCTGACTCCACCATCGGCAGTTCTTACTACCTCTGAGTGTTTCTGAGAACTTGCGTTTTTTTTGTAACACGTTTGACAACCATAAAGAAAGATATGCATTTACGTAGCAGCTGTCGCAACCCAAGTTATTACAAATGCTTCATAGATAATTAGGTATTTCTGAAGTGGAGCAATGATTGTTTATCCAAAAATATGACTAATGTGATGAAAATATCTTGACGTTTGGTTTGGAAACTGGTTTGGTTGAAAAATTGTCTTGTGCAGGCCAACATACTGCATGTAGTATATAAAGCAGATCTAAAATAATTATTGACTGTTTCTTGTTGAGGTTATGGGAGGACCTATTGGAAAAATAATTTAAACAACATTTTAGCCTCTAACTCATTTGTAATAAAGCAATAATTGGTTTCAGTTTGAACACCCAAAAACAATTCGCAAAAATTTAGTTCTGCAAAAGAAAATAATTATTTCAATAAATGAAAAGTTTCTTACTTTACTCCAAGTTGTCAGAAATCCATTTTTATAATTTCAGCATGGCTCATTTAGCAGCTGTATTACCCTTGAGTCAGAGGTTTGTATGTTCAAATAGTAAAAACTGCACGGCCAAGTTGTGTAATACTGAGGGGACACGGCATTGATGGAGGTATTTTCCTTCTGTTGAATTGTTAAAACAAGGCCTTACTGGCACATTCAGCAGGTCTGCTAAAGATTCCACTATCCAAAGAGCAGTGAACAGGGATGGATTGTACTTGAACCGGAGGTCCAATATCCTTGCGGGGGAGATTTGCTCGTGTTACTGGGAGTGTTTAACCTGGTTTGGTAGGGTGGTGGGACTCTGAATTAGAGAAGGGCCATCAAGAGCAAGTTTACTTTTCAGGATAGTCAGGGCATAGTAAAGTGAGGGAAATGTCTTCTGGTTTAAAGTGCCTTTATTTCAAAGTACGAGGCCTGACTGGCAAGGCAGATGAGCTCAGAGCATGGATTGGCCTTGGGGATTGGAATATTATAGCCATAACAGAAATGTGGCTGAGAGAAGGACAGGACTGGCAGCTCAATGTTCCAAGATGCAGAAGCTACAGGCGTGACAGAAGTACAGGTAAGCAAGGAGAGGCAGTTGCCCTTTTGATAAGGGAGGACATAACAACAGTGCTTAGAGGAGATACTCTTAAGGGGTCATCAAAGGACACCAAGATAACAAGCATGGGGCTGGATGAACACAGCAGGTCAAGCAGCATCATAGGAGCAGGAAAACTCGACGTTTCGGGCCTAAACCCTCACCATATGGTTAGAACTTAGAAAGAAGGGAATGGTCACTCTGTTGGGACGGTATTGTAGACACCCAAATAGCCCGCGGGTATTAGAGAAGCAGAGGTGTAGAGAGATTGCAGATACCTGTCGGAATAATAGAGTAGTATTGGTTGGGGATTTTAATTTTCCCTTTGTTGACTGGGCTATCCAAAGTATACAAGGCCTGGAGTGGAATTTGTCAAATGTGTCCAAGAAAGTTTTCTAAATCAATATCTGGAGGGTCCTACTTGGGAGGTGTAACACTGGACCTCCTCTTAGGAAACGAGGTTGGGCAAATGACTGAAGTGTCAGTCGGAGAGCACTTTGGGTCCAGCGACCGTAACTCTCTTAGTTATAACATAATTATGGAAACAGGGCAGATCCACAGGTTAAGGTGCTGAACTGGTGCAGGGGTGGTTTTGGAGCCATTAGGCAGGATCTAGCAGAGGTCGATTGGGTGAGTCTGTTTGAAGGGGAAGGAGCGACTGGCAAATGGGAGGCTTTTAAAAGTGTGATGTCAAGAGACCAGGGACAGTATGTCCCTGTTAGGTTGAAGGGAAAAGCTGGCAGGTTTAGGGATCCCTGACGGATGAGGGATATCAACGCTCTGGTCAGCAAAAAAAAGCTATCAGGCTTAAGTGAATCCCTAGATGACTATAAAAAGTGTAAGAGCACACTTAAGAGGAAATTCAGAAGAGAAAAAAAGAGGGTGTGAGATGGATCTGGCAGATAAGGTTAAAGATAATCCCAAGAGGTTCTATAGTTATATTAAAAGTAAGAGGGTGGTTGGGGAGAGAATAGGTCCCCTTAAAAATCAGCATGGCCGTCTGTGTGTGAAGCCACAGGAAATGGGGGAGATTTTTAATGAATATTTATCCTCAGTGTTTACTGAGGAGAGAATCGTGGATGCTTCGGAAATGAGTGAAACAAGTGGGGATGTTTTGGACCACATACATATTACCAGAGAAGAAATATTTGCAACCTTAAAACACATTAAGGTGGATAAATCCCCTGGGCCTGATCAGTTCTATCCTTGGACGTTGTGGAAGGCTAGGGAAGAAATTGCAGAGATCTTTGCTTCCTCTTTAGCCTCTGGTGAAGTTCTGGAAGACTGGAGGGTGGCTGATGTTGTTTCATTGTTTAAGAAAGGTAGCAATGACAAGCCAGGGAACTACAGGCCAGTGAGCCTGAGATCAGTGATAGGCAAGTTATTGGAGAGGATACTGAGGGACAGGATCATCTAACAATTAGTCAACGTCTGATTAGGAATAGTCAACATGGATTTGCGCATGAGAAGTCATGTTTGACAAATCTTTTAGAGTTTTTCGAAGAGGTAACCAAGGGGATAGATGAGGGTAGGGAGGTGGATGTTATCTGTCTGGACTTTAGTAAGGCCTTTGACAAGATCCCACACGACAGGCTCGTCGTGAAGGTTAGTTCGTATGGGATCCAAGGAGAGCTAGCTAATTAGTTTCAAAATTGGCTCAATGGTAGGAAGCAGAGGGTGATGGTTGAAGGTTGTTTCTCGCAGTGGAGGCCTGTGACTAATGGTGTACCACAGAAGTCGCTGCTGGGACCTTTGTTATTTGTGATTTACATAAATGATTTGGATGTGAATGTACAAGACATGATTAGTAAGTTTGCGGATGATACAAAATTAGGAGGTATCATTGATAGCAAGGACGGTTATGAAAAATTAGAGGGATCTTGATCAGGTTGGGAAGTGGGCTGAGGATTGGCAAATGTAAACGTGAAGTGTTGCACTTAGGAAAGTCAAATCAAGGTAAGACTTATGCAGTAAATGGTAAGGTCCTGAGGAACAGAGGGACCTAGGAGTACAAGAATATTGTTTGTTGAAAGCGGCATCACAGGTAGACAGGGTGGTGAAGAAGGCATTTAGCATGCTGGCCTTCATTGGTCGAGGCATTGAATATAGGAGTTGGGATGTTATGTTACAGTTGTATAAGTTGTTGGTCGGGCGACACATGGAGTACTGTGTACAGTTTTGGTCATCCTGTTATAGGAAAGACAGTTAAACTGGAAAGTGTGCAAAGAAGATTTACAAGGATGTTGCCAGGACTAGTAGAGTTTTTGGGAGAAGTTGACCAGGATAGGACTTTATTCCTTGGAATGTAGGAGAATGAGGGGTGACCTTATTGAGATGTATAGAATCATGAGGGACATAGATAGGATGAATGCATATAACCTTTTTCCCAGGGATGGGGAATTGAAAACTGGAGGGCATAGGTTTAAGGTGAGAGGGGAAAGATTTAAGAAGGACCTTATTCATGCAGAGAGTGGTGCGTAAATGGAATGGGATGCTAGAGAAAGTGGTTTAGGCAGGTACAATAGCAACATTTAAAAAAATCATTTTGATGGGTATATGGATGGAAAGGGTTTAGAAGGATATGAACCAAATGCAGGTATTTGGAACTAGCTGAGTGGGCAGCATGGGTCAGTTTTGGGCTGTATTACTCTATGACTATACTAACAGAACTGATCTCCTAGAAATCATCCTGTTTACAGCGATCGTCTCCAGAAACGTGAACTGCTTATCCATATGTTGTTGTTTATATTGCCATGTGTAATTTACTGTACTGAATGAGTTGTGACGCATGGTGAGGTGATCTCAGAGATTTGCAGGTTTCTGTTTCTCCCGTGTATTCTCACTCTCCCCTTGCTTTGTTTTTAAATATTTTTCTCCACTTATGCCATCTCAGTCTCTTATTCATTTTTTTTTATTTCTTAACTGCTCCTTGTTTGTGTCTGCATGTTTTTTTCTCTTGTGTCTCTTTGCCTCCCTCTTTGTATCTTACCCTCCCCCCCTCTCTTTTTGCCACACCCTCCTCACTTTCTTTTGAACCCCACCCATTCATGCACCCTCAAGTTTTCTGTCACTCTGTTTCGCTCATGCTGTCACGTCCTCAGCCTCTTGCTCTCCTGTTTGCTTGTTTTTTTTCTCTGTTGTGTCAATTATATGTAAATCTTCTTAATGACATTAATAGACTAAATAAGCATTTTGCATTCTTTATATTTAATATGAGTGATTGTAATTATTTCTTGTTTGTTCATATTAAGTCATTCAAGGTAATTGATTTGGAAATCTAATGAGTGGAAATCAAGGGAATGAGCAACTCTATTTCATAGGCAAAATAACTAATTCTCTCTTCAACCCATGGAAAGGCTAAGAATCTGGTGCTGTCGATATGAATGCAATCACAAAGTCTATAAGGTAAATTCTCAGATTCCTGATGGAGCAGGAAATGGGGAATAAAATAACTAAAAACAATACAAGAAATGAAGATAGTGTAGCTAACAACACTATACAGATATTAATGAATTTTGGTTTTAACTTTAACTTCTTAAATTTGTCACTTGTCACACTGATGTGAGACAAAATATCATTTTTGTTCCTTGTAAGCTGAGCGGTGCAAAGAATAGACATGACTTGGCTTTTGAAATTCTCAATTTCATGTTGATATTCCTTTCATGTCCTTACCCTTCCCTAGTACTGGAATATTCTTTGGCCCTGGAATTCTCCAAAAAAAATCTGCTTTCCTTCTACTGTCAAATTGTGTGTTCCAAAATTTCTCCGTCTATCATTTCTGGCTGTGAGCTTGAATTTTCTTTTTACAATTCTACTCCTGCTCTTTCCTTTAAATCCCAATTCATTGACCAAACATTTGACTACCCTTCCCAAATATCTCTCTTCTCAGCATGCTGATGATTCTAGTCTATTTATGAATTTGTGAAGTATTATTCAATATATTTCTATTATTCTTGCATTTTATGTATACATTGAAGCAGTTTCTGCTTGCACACATGTAAGTCACTACTGCAGATGTGGCTAACTGTAAATTAAGTAGTAGTCACTTGGAATTCATTCTCTGTCATGTAATTGGATGATATATTTTTGAAACTTGCTTGTTAGTGATCTTGTATATCTAGGATTTGAGTTCCATATGGTAATAAATTCATCGAAGAAGCATTTTAAACAATATTTGAAACATACTGAATACTAGTACTATTAGGGAATGCTTGAACTACTTTGGTAGTAGGAGAAGGACGAGAAAAGGGAGAAGAAAAATGTGATCATAAGACAAAGCGTTAAAATCAACAGTAAAATATCCTAAAATATTGTAGAATGCAAATTTAAGCACAAATAGACATAACTGGCTGTGATGTGGTTGTAAGCTGGGCAATGCAGGGCAACTGAATATTCAGGCATATTTGATGTTGAAATGATAGGCATACAGGAAAATGAGATGAGAATGCAATTGAAACAGTGAGATTTGGAATCCACTTGCATGGAGTTGAGAAATAACAAGGGGAAGAAGTCACCCATGGAAGTTATTTATCGACTCCCTCAGAGTAGCTGCGTTAAAGGATTGAGAATACATTAAGAAATAATGAGATTTGCAAGAAAAGCACTACAATAATCATGGGAAAATTTTGCCTTCATGTAGATGAGCAAATTTGCAAATATAGCCTTGAGTTTGTGGTGTATCTGGGGAATTTTATTATAACAACCAAGAAACAGTCTGTTCTTGACATAGTAAAGTATAATGAAATGGTGTTATTTAATGAATTCATGGCAATGGATCCTCTCAATAGTGTGGCTGTAACATGTTAGAATTTCTCATGCAGTCTGAGCATGAGGGATCTATTTCTTAAATCAATCACAAAGTTATGAAACACTTACTAAAGTGGACTGGGAAAATAAGTTACAAGGTAGACAGTGGCAGCCATCTATAGAGTATCACAGACAAAGGTTGTGCTTTGTCGTTTTCTGTGATTAGTGTTTGTTTGTTATCCTCAGTGATTTTATTCCAGCAGCAAGGTTTTGTGAATTTCAAAATAATAATTGTTTATTATGACACATATTCTAGGAGTACAAATCATGAATTCTCTCATACGCGCTTAAAAATATTAACCAATGTAATCAGAGATGTTATTACACATCTCTGGACCAGTTGGGACTTGAAATTGAGCTTCTGTCTTAGAGATAGGAGCATTACCTCTGTGCCACATGAGCCCTCCTTCATATGTGCACCAAATACTTTCTAATCAATCTGTTATGACAGACCTCTGGAGCAGGTGGGACTTGAACACAGAGGCAGGAACACTACTACTGTGTCGCAAAGGCATTCACATATGCAAAATCGCATGGACCAAGATTAGGTACATGTGAACTGAAGAAACAAAGTTGTTAAAATATGGGATTATTTTAATATCTTTTGTGGCTCGCCTGTAGTTTAGATAAATAAATGCTTTAGCTGGAATGTAGATTTTTAAAAGGAACATGCTGTAAATAAGCTGCAAGGTCTCTTGCAGTTGAATTACCATGAGTGCGGCTCTTGAGTGAAGTTGTAACAGGTTTGGGGGAGAATCCTTCTCCTGCTTTCGAGATATAGCCATCTATCACCTCAGCTAAGTGTTTCTGATGGTATTTATCTCAGATCAAATTCTGCTGTTATTTTTAAAAGCAGGTGACGTAATGGCCCACAAGACCTATTCCAAGTCTAAACTCCCTTTCTAGATACAGAGGTATGTTCAATTTGGAAAATTCCCATTTTCTGACTTTCATACCCTGAAAATTTGAGACAATAAAGATCTTTATGTTTAAGCAATAGGAGCAGCCACAATATAATGAAAGGTTCATGAGATCCATTCCATATTAGTTTAATACCTGTTGGTTTCATTGTCTCTGCCCGAGGTGAAACAGAAAGACTAGTTAGCTGGTATTTATTCTGGCTGTGTTTGCTGACACCGATTGTAGGCATGCATCTTCATTGGGAAATGTGTGGTGCCAAGCAAGCACTGACATCATCTCAGATTTTACGTATGACGTAATGTGCATTTACATTACTCATCTCCCTGGACTGGAGAAGTAATTTTGAGCTGAGCTGAGCTTCAGTGGGGAAGTGGCTGCAGGATGGGGGACTGGGCGGGCAGCAGGGTAACAAGGAGGGCCTAGGAGCTGGGACGGGATGGTGTAAAGAGAGCCAAAGAGTCTGGAGGCCCTCTTCTCCCTCTGCTTCCCTTCCATGCTTCCCCCCCCAACTTGCACTTTCCAAACTCCTCTCGCTCTCCCTCTCTCCATCCCCACCCCCACCCCCACCTTCCCTCCATGAGGTAGATAGAATGTTGCTGTTTTATTGCAGAGAGGCTGGAGTCAGTATTCCGTCTAAATTGTTTTTTGGTGCATGGACCTCCACGGTCCATGATGGCATCAACTTCAGGAACAAAATGATAATGAGCAGCTCACTGATAGGTGTGTATGGAACCTTAGAGCAGCCTTTGAGCATCTGCACAGCTAAAAGGAACCATTGCTGGTGTGTAAAAGTAGAGGAAAAGTTTTTACAACTGTGCAGGCTGTTGTTGTCAAGTCTTGACAACCACAACAGGTTTGGTCTCCTTATTTAAAGAGGGATGTTTTTGCATTGGAATCAATTCAGAGATTGTTTAGGAGGCTGATTCCTGTGTGAAAGAGATTGATTTGTGAGGAAAGTTTGCTAAGATGGGCCTAAATACATCGAAGTTTAGAAGAACGAGAGGTGATCTTACTGAAATATATATTCTGAGGGAGCTTGACAGGGTAGATGGTGAAAGGATTTTTTTCTTTGTTGGGATCTAAAACTAAGGATCACAGTATCAAATGAATTTTAAGTAGGTGGTGAAGAGGAATTTATTTTCTTAGAGGATTGTTCATCTTTGGAATTCTGTAGTCCAGAAAGTAATGGAGGCTGGTTCATTAGATATATTCAAGAGTCAAGTTGAATTTTCATCTACAAGGAGGTCTAGGATTATGGGGACAGGCAGGTAAATTAAGTTTAGGGCACAAATCAGATCAGCCATGATCTTTTTGTACTGCAGAGCAGGTGAAGGACTAAATGGTCTATTCCTGCTACTTTTTGTGTTTTAATTTTCTTTTATTATCTTCGTAGACTTTGGAAAATGGTAGTGCTAAGGATAGGAAAGAAGAATAGTTTCTGATATGTGCACAGGAGAACTTTCTCAGTGTGTCTCCAATCCATTCGGAAATGAAGCAATGGTTTCAATGAATCTCAGGTTATAGTAAGAACTGCCGATGCTGGAGTCAGAGGTAACGATGTGGAGCTGGAGGAACACAGCAGGCCAGGCAGCATCTGAGGAGTAGGAAAGTTGACGTTCGGGTCGGGACCTTTCTTCAGCTTTCCTACTCCTCTGATGCTGCCTGACCTGCTGTGTTCTTCCAGCTCCACACTGTGTTATCCCTGGTTTTAATGAAGCATCTGGTTTCAAAAAAATGAAAGAAAAGCAGGGGGAGTGAGTTGCAGTAGTGCATCGATGATATTAGCTTAATTTAGTTTAAGGAAGTTACAGGTCAGAAATGGGGAAGGGCTAATTTCATTGAGTAAATTGTAAAATTTGAATGCATGATAAAAACAGTATGGCTGGTGGTAAGGGAGGAGAGAATTCGGGTGGAAACAGGGTATATTCCTTCAAAGAGAGAGTGTACAATGTATAAATATAATGTGCTCTAGATGAAGAGAATATAAATTAAGACAATGCAGAAAAAGGAGACTTGTGACAAGGTTAAGAAGGAAGATTAAGTTAAACTTCAGGAAGATTATGGGAAGTACCAGTGTTAGCTTGGGTGGCAGAAATGATTGAGAAAAGATTAGCAGGTAACACTAAATTGAATCTTAAGATATTTTACAAACATGGAAGTAGTCTGTGAGGAAATAAGCTGGTTTTGTTCAGGATCCAAACAAATTTTCATCCAAAGGCTTGGCAAAAGTATTAATTGTGTTCTTTTAAGTGTTCTTTTGAACGTAAGCAGATGACAGGAAAGTTACATTGAAAGAAGGGAGGGTAATAATGGATAAGACAATCATAGGCACAGAACATGCACTAAAAAGATTACTATTACTGTAAGTTAGTAAGCCACAAGGTCCAGATAGAATGCATCCTTCGTTGTTGGAGGAAGCAAAGATGTAAATAATAGAGGCATTGGTCATGATATTTCAATCCTTATGGGATAGAGGTGTGGTGCCAGAAGCTTGATTATGTTATGTTTGGTAATGTTCTGCCACAATTTTGAATTCTCCAGGAAACCACAGGTCAATCAACCTGACTTCAGTGCTAGATAAATTGTTAGAGACTGTTGTGGGGGCAAACTGAACTTTCACTTGAAAAGACGTGACTTATCAAGGAGAGCGAGAATGGTGATTAATTCTGATTTGTTTGGATTCTTCTGAGCCAGCAGCAGGTTGTTTAAAGTGGTGCAGTGGACATATGTAATCAATAAGATGGGAAGAATGCACTGTCTTTCTCTATTCTTATTACTCCCTGGGTCTCAAATTTAATTACTTTAACCAAATTCCAATATGGGCAACCATATGCTTTTCTTATATTAAATATAATTAAAAGATCAACCAAATAGGTTTCTTTAATAAACACAAATGATTGATTTATTCTGGAACAAAACTTCATCCACCAAGCTGCTAATGTGCTTTACACACTCTCTATTATTGAAAATATAAATGTTTTCTCCATGAAATAAGCTAAAGCACACATGAATATACACACACTTTCCAAAAAAAGGATGAGGTTTAAGATCGTCAGATGGCTGTCACTCTGATGTTCTGGCATGCAAAGATAGATGTCGTTGTACATGTAGTTACCTCTGGGAACCTTTAGTTGTCATTCACAAATCATCAACAAACTCTTTCAAAGGCTTTCCTTACTAGAGCTGCTGGACTGAAGCTGCAGATACCATAGTAGATCCACTAGAAGGATTCTTTTCTAGGAGCAAGGGTGGACAGCTGGGAATCATCCTTCTTTCAGCATGCTTCTATAGAGCTACTCTATTCACTGTTCAAAGCAGAAACTGGAACCTGACCATCATAAACCCAAGCGGATGGCCTGCAGTAAATTAGCAGTTCTCACCAGAGATGTGACAACTTGGAGATGCCTTTTAATGTTCAAATATCCTATCAGTGACCTTTTAAAGTGTTGACAAAAACCTGTTTAAATTGTAAAACCTTCGTAAGAATGTGTTTTTAACTCAAGAGGAATTTTGGTAAATGCCACATGGAAGGATTCTCACAAAGATGTGGGACTAAATCTGACTGTTCCTTCGAAGATCAAATGCAAGCATGATGAGCTGAATGGCCTCCTATTGGTGCTGTAAGTTTCCGTGATTGATCCACTGTTTTGACTACCCTTAAGGAACATTGCAATTGAGATGCAGCAAATCAGTACAGGACTGCGTGACCTACTAGTCCATGTGGTTTGTAAAAATGTCATGTGATATGACACAACTTCTTGTTTTCTTTTCTAAAAATACATCTCTTTTGTCTCAGTAGCCTACTTCAGAGTAAAACTTTAACTACATCGTCTCTATATCAGTAATAATGTTTGTACAGGATATGTAGTTTGCCCAGACTTCTTTTGAATTGGGCACAGTGTAATCTTTATTAGGGGAGGAGCTGCAAAGAAAGGCTTTTACTTAAATGGACAGATGTCAGCAGGGTTGGGGTGGCCACTGTTCTAGCAAAATAAAAACAGCCGGACATGAGTCCTGGAGAATACAAAGTACTGTACCTCTTAAATTTGTTCCTTTGCCAGCTCCTTTGTTTCAGTAAGAAACTAAGATATTAAGCAGACAAGTAGGGAAGATGAGTGCTGGAAGAATGAGTAACTTGCATTTTCATTTTGGGTAAGAACATGTGTAATATGTTTGTATATTTTTTGCAATAGTATAGATCAAATTTAAGATAGTACATGGTTCTATGAGCTTTCTTGTACATCGTTGTCACAGTGTTCTGATCACAAACCAGCCATCCAGTCAACTGAGCTAACTAACTTTGCCTTTACCTTTATTGTTCTAATGTAGAAACAGAAAATGCTGGAAATATTCAGGTGAGGTAGCATCTATGGAGGGAGAAACAGCATTGAGGTTTTAGGTTATGCCCTTTCATCAGAAGTGGAAACAACATGGATAGAGCAAGATTTAAGAAGGAAAATGGACAGGGAGAGGGGCTGAGAAGGATAGTCTCTGATAAGGTGAGAGGCAGGAATGATTTAAATGGCACAAGAGAAATGGTACTGATAATGGGACAAGTAAAGAAACATTGTTCTAGAGGAGTCATAAAAAGACAACAGCAAAGTCACTGTCAGCAACTGGTATCTGAATAAGTAGGAGCAGTAGTCATAATCTAAAATTGTTTAAATTAATGTTGAACCTGTAAGGCTGTTAATTTGTATTGTCATGTGAGCTTATAGAGCATTGGCGCAATATTCTCTTCAAAGGTAAATTATACCCAAGCCAATTTTGAAAAGTAAATTTGAAGCAGGAATTTTAAAACAAATTAGTGTGTAGGAGTTATTATCATAGAATCAGAGAATCACTATAGTATGGAAGCAGGCCCGTTGGCCCATCAAGTCCACATCAACCCTCTGAAGAGAATCCTGCCCAGACCCACACCCCTACCCTATTCCTGTAACCCTGCATTCCGCATGGCTAACTTACCTAGCCTGCACGTGCCTGAACACTGTGGGCAATTTAGCATGGCCGGTCCACCTAACCTGCGCATCTTTGGACTGTGGAAGGAAACCAGAGCATCCAGGGAAACCCATGTAGACATGGGGAGAATGTGCAAACTCCACACAGACAATCACCCGAGGCTGGAAGCGAACCCGAGTCCCTGGCAGCAGTACTAACCACTAAGCCATCTTGCCACCCCAAAAATTATGATTTTCAGTACACCATTGCAAGAATTACTAGAGGATGGAAATATTAATATGAGGCTTGAATGAATTATAGAAACAAGCAAACATGAAATTTGCTAGTCATAAACTAATACTTTCTCTTGTTAAAGCAATTGGTCCTGAATTTTGTTTTGTTTTTAATCTTTCTTTACTCATTCAGGAGATGTGGATGCATGTATGTAATTTTTAATGCATTTTCATATATTAGGTGAGAAAGTGTAATAAAATTAATAAAGTTGTGCTTAGTGTTATGTTCTACATGTCACATCTTTTCCTTTTTTTGTTGTTGTCCACTCCATTTCAAGCACCTGATGTCAGAAATTAGGAGGAGATTTGATCAGTGTTATTTAAAGCCATGGAAGGTATATTCCTGGAATAGAAAATGAGAACAATGAGATGATTTGCGTTCAAATTGGAGGAGTTTGAATCAGAGTATTGAAAGAGCCTGACACAATTTGTGTTGAGGGTAGATGTGGGCCAGAGATTTAGAATTCCGAAGTAAGTTGCTCATCTCCTGACTCCCTAAAGACTGTCCACTATCTTATATCGATATAAGCCAGAAGTGTAATGGAATACCATCCATTTGGCTGAATGAGTGCATCTCCAATAACACTTGAAGCTCGATACTATCCAAAGCAACCGATTTGATTGGGACCCCATTCATCATTTCAGACACTGTGCAGTGATGCAGGGAGTCAATGGTAACCCAAACACAAGGTGCACTTCAGTGACTCTCCAATGTTCCTTTGACAGTTCCTTCTGGTGTGGGCATGATGGGTTGATTAACCTCCTTTCTGTACTGTAACACTTCGTGATTCTAATCTATGACCTCTAACATCTAGAAGAACAAGAATAGCATATGCTTGGAGGCACCGCTAGCTGCAAGTTCCCATCCAAGCCACACCTCATCCTCTCGATGAATTGTACTACCGTTCCTTCTCTGTCATTGGATTAAGATCCTGGAACACCCTTCGTAACAGCACTATAGATAAATGTGCACCAACTGTATTTCAGTGCTTCAAGAGGGAGGTTCATTGCTACCTTCTCGAAGACCATTAAGGACAGACGACAAATGTCTTTACTGTTCACCCCACAACCCGTGAAAGAAAATTAAATTGTGGACTAATGTTTGATTTTTTCATAACTGTCAGCTCAGTGGAATGATGTTGATTGATCCTGGCTCTGTCCAAAACCAAGATTGGGTTATTTGTCTCTTTGATATAAGTTGTTAGCTTTATTTCTGTTAAGTTTATATTTCCCCTTCCTCCCTAAACCACAGAACAAGCAAAAAAATCACAGTTTGAAAATGCAATAACTTTTCATTGTTGGCATTCCTAATTTGTGTGGCATATAACGAAATGACAGTGAATAATTGCTTACTGAAAGGATACATTGATATTGGTTAAAAAAAAACCAAAAGAACTATGGAACCTAGAACTCAGAAACACAAACAGAAATTACCAGAAATAGTCAGCAAGTCTGGCAGCATCTATGGACAGAAATCAAAGGTAATGTTTCGGGTCCAGTGGCCCTTCTTCAGACTAATGGTAGCTAGGAAAATGTTGGTTCCCACTCAGAAGATAGGGTGATGATAGAGCCCAAGTAGAGAGAAGGACAGTTGGACAGACAAAGGAGTGGATAACAGTCAGCCTAGGAGAATGAATACCTGCTAATGGAGACTATCAGTGGCTAACAATGGCTTATGTGTAACAGCAGACCGTATGATAACAAGGGCTGGTGTGTGTGGGTTGGGCTAAGAACATTGGAGAAGGTGCCTCAAGTCCCAAAATTATTGGACGCTATTTTAGAGTCTAGAAAGCTATAGAGTGCCCAAGTCGAAATTGAGGTGCTGTTCTTCCAGTTTGCACTGAGCTTCACTGGAGCACTGCAGCAAGCCTAAGTCAGAGATGTTGGCCAGGGAATAAAGTGGTGTGTTAAAGTGGCTGGCAGCTGGAAGCCCAAAGTCCTTCTTTGCAGATAAACCATCAGTGTTCTGCAAATGGTCACCCAGTTTATGCTTTGTTTCCCCAACATATGGGAGACCACATTGTGAGCAGCAAATACAGAAGACTAGATTGCGTGAAATGCAGGTAAAGGTGCATTTGGGCCCTTGGATACTAAGAAGGGAGGAAACAAACAGGCAAATGTGACACCTTCTGCAGTTGCAGGGGAAGGTGCTGTGAGGCTGTGGAGTGGTGTTCGAATGAAGGAGGAGTGGACCACGGTGTCCCACAGGGAATGGTTCTTGCAGAAGGCTGACCAAGGGAGGGGAGAGAACTATGTGTCTGGTTGTAGCATCTGGAGGTGGCAGAAGTGGCAGCTAATCATCCTCTGCATGTGGATGATGATGAGATGGTCATCAATTTTGCTTTCAATTTTCACCCTGCACTCACCTTCACCTGGTTCATCTCTGACTCCTCCCTTCCTTTCCTCAACATCTCTGTTTCCATTTCTGGGGATAGGTTGGCCAACAACATACACTACAAACCCACCAACCCCCACGCTTACCTTTACTATGCATCCTCACAGCCTGTTTCCTGTTTACAGTTTCCTGTAAAGACTCTGTTCCATGCCATCTTTGACAAGGAGGCCTTTAAAATGTCTACCTTTTTTCCTCAACCAAAGATTCCCCAGCACCATAATTGACAGGGCCCTCAGCTAGGTTTGACCGCACTTTGGCCCTCGCCCCCTTTCTTCCATCCCACACAGTTATAGGGTCCCCCTTGTCCTTAGCTACCATCCCACAAGCATCCATAGGATCATTAGCCACCACTTCCACCACCTCCAGCGGGATGCCGCCATCAGTTCTGAATAAACATAGAAACATAGAAAATAGACATAATGTGGAGGTATAAGTGTTGGACTGGGTGGACAAGATCAGAAGTCATACGACACCAGGTTGTAGTCCAACAGGTTTATTTGAAATCACAAGCTTTTGGAGCACTGCTGCTTTGTCAGATGAGTGGCATTCCGAACGCTTGTGATTTTAAATAAACCTGTTGGACTATGACCTGGTGTCAAGTGACTTCTAACATTAAAAAATAGGTGCAGGAGTGGGCTATTTGGTCCTTCGAGTCTACACCACCATTCAATGTTTCATGGTTGGTCATGCAGCTTCAGTATTCCGCTCCCACTTTCTCACCATACTCCTTGATCCCTTTTAACCGTGAGGGCCATGTCCAGCTCCCCCTTGAATATATCTAATAAACTGGTCACTGGATCCGAAACATTAACTCTGATTTCTTTCCACAGGTGCTGCCAGATTGCTGACTTTTTTCCAGCAATATCTGTTTTTGACATTGGCATTCATATTGCTGATGGTGTTGTGTTGTTATCATCATTCCATTCGATATAAATGAAAGAGTCCAAAGAATTATCTGTTTTTCATCACTATTTTACTATGTAGGGGTACAGAATTGTGCAATAATTTTCCAAGAATAAAACTGTTGGCCCCAGTGTCCTTTTCACCTTTCAGCAGTTATCTACGGAAGTTATTTTCTGACGGGTTTCAGCCTGAATATATTTTAAAATTGGAAATCTGGAACATATGGAACCTAAGAGTTGAAATCTATCGTCAAGATATACACCTATATAGCTGCAAAAGTCCTCTCTTTTTACTTTAGTAATAGACTAATAATGCAGTGCTTACAAATGCGTCTTTATAATGACTGATTTGTGTTTCCCTTTTGAAGCATCTGCAGAATCTGTAGTTATTTAGATTACGCCATGTCAGGAGTGGGATCTGTCCTTCAGCAGTTTGTCAGTGGATTGAAGAGTCGCAGCGAAGAGACCCGGGCTAAAGCTGCTAAGGACCTGCAGCATTATGTCACCACTGAACTTCGAGAGGTACAATCAAATAGTAAAAAATTAAAACTAGTGAAAGGTGATTGCAAAGCTTTGAAATTCAAATTACAGAATTGTAATTGGTCACTGATAAATACCAAGTATCCAATCAGCATTAAAATTATGTAATAGAATAAGAACATATGAGTCCTGAGTTCAAACCCAGTTAGTATATTCCTCTAAGAGATAACAAGGTGTAGAGCCGGATGAACACAGCAGGCCAAGGAGCAGGAAGGCTGACGTTTCGGGTCTAGACCCTTCTTCAGAAGTTGGGGAGGGGAAAGGGGATCTGAAATAAATAGGGAGAGAGGGGGAGGTGGACAGAAGATAGATAGAGGAGAAGATACGTGGAGAGGAGATAGATCGGTCAAAGAGGCGGAGATAGAGCCAGTAAAGGTGAATGTAGATGGGGAGGTAGGGAGGAGGTAGGTCAGTCCAGGGAGGACGGACAGGTCAAGGGGGCGGGATGAGGTTAGTAGCTAGGAAATGGGGGTGGGCTTGAGGTGGGAGGAAGGACAGGTTAGGGAGGTGGGAACGAGCTGGGCTGGTTTTGGGATTTGGTGGGGGGAGGGGAGATTTTGAAGCTTGTGAAGTCCACATTGATACCATTGGGCTGCAGGGTTCCCAAGCGGAATATGAGTTGCTGTTCCTTCAACCTTCGGGTAGCATTGTTGTGGCACTGCAGGAAGCCCAGGATGGACATGTCGTCTGTGGAATGGGAGGGGGAGTTGAAATGGTTCGTGACTGGGAGGTGCAGTTGTTTAGTGCGAACCGAGCGTAGGTGTTCTGCAAAGTGGTCCCCAAGCCTCCGCTTGTTTCCCCGATATAGAGGCGGCCACAACGGGAACAGCTGATGCAGTGTACCACATTAGTAGATGTGCAGGTGCACATCTGCTTGATGTGGAAAGTCTTCTTGGGGCCTGGGATGGGGGTGAGGGGGGGAGGTGTAGGGGCAGGTGTAGCACTTCCTGCGGTTGCAGGGAAAAGTGCCGGGTGTGGTGGGGCTGGAGGGGAGTGTGGAGCGGACAAGGGAGACACGGAGAGAGTGGTCCCTCCAGAAAGCAGACAAGGGTGGGGAGGGAAAACTGTCTTTGGTGGTGGGGTCGGATTGTAGATGGCGGAAGAGTCGGAGGATGATGCGTTGGATCCGGAGGTTGGTGGGGTGGTACGTGAGGACGAGGGGACTCTGTTTTGGTTGTTATTGCGAGGAGGGGGTGTGAAGGATGAGTTGTGGGAAATGCGGGAGACACGATCGAGGGCGTTCTCGACCACTGAGTGGGGAGAATGTTGCGGTCCTTGAAAAACGAGGACATCTGAGATGTACAGGAGTGGAATGCCTCATCCTGGGAGCAGATGCGGCGGAGGAGAAGGAATTGGGAATAGGGGATGGCATTTTTGCAGGAAGGTGGGTGGGAGGAGGTGTATTCTAGGTAGCTGTGGGAGTCGGTGGGCTTGAAATGGATATCGGTTTCTAGGTGGTTGCCGGAGATGGAGACAGAGAGGTCCAGGAAGGAGAGAGAGGTATTAAGATGGTCCAGGTGAACTTCAGGTTGTGGTGGAAGGTGTTGGTGAAGGGGATGAACTGTTTGAGGTCCTCTTGGGTGTACAAGGAGGCGCCGATACAGTATTAATTGTAACGGAGGAAGAGTTGGGGTTCAGGGGCAGTGTAGGTACAGAACCTACAAAGAGGCAGGCATAGCTTGGGCCCATGCGGGTACCCCAGGAAGTGGGAGGAATTGAAAGAGAAGTTGTTGAGGGTGAGGACGAGTTCGGCTCAGCAGATGAGGGTGTCAGTGGAGGGGAACTGGTCGGGCCTGCGGGACAGGAAGAAGCGGAGGGCCTTTAGGCCATCTGTATGGGGAATGCAGGTGTATAGGGACTGGACGTCCATGGTAAAGATGAGGTGTTGGGGACCGGGGAATTGGAAGTGCTGGAGGGCGTGGGTGGTGTCACGGACGTAGGTGGGGAGCTCCTGGACCAAGGGGGAGAAAATGGAGTCCAGATAGGTGGGGATAAGTTCGGTGGGGCAGGAGCAGGCAGAGACAATGGGTCGACCAGGGCAGTCAGGTTTGTGGATTTTGGGAAGGAGATAGAAGCGGGCGGTGCAGGTTTGGGGAACGATGAGGTTGGAGGCTCCGGGTGGGAGGTCACCTGAAGTGATGAGGTTGTGGATCGTTTGGGAGGTCCTTTTATAGGATGCCACTTGCTTTTTACTTAATTCTAAAACTGAGTTTATTTCACTATGTTCTGTGACCAGGGATGGTTTAAGTTCTTTATGCCCTCCTGTTGTTTTGTGTTGTGCTGTCGATACCCAATCTGTTTTCTGCTCTGTATCTTTCTCTTCCTTGTTCCATTTATGTGGCAATCTAATTTAAAAAGTGGGTAAAATGTAAGCTAATGCTTTCAACTGGTCAGCTAATAATAGCTGCTAATGGGGACTATCAGTGGCTAAGGATAGGTTGGGTGTAATTAGCCATTGACCAGTGCAGTTCACCACAAGATATATTTAAGGATGGACTGGCTAGTGCTGAAATAAATGGAATTAGGTCGACAGCAAAAGCATCAATGTAGGCAGACTCTGTCAGACAACCTGTTGTCTTGTGATCTCAAAGTATGGAACCAAGCGGATGAATTGTAGTGCCCTTGGGATTTTATGTTCTGTTAATTTTTTCATTGTCCTTTTCAACCTAAATTGCACAATTTTCTTAAACAATTTTAATATGCATCCCTCAAGGTCAACCAAGAGGAAGTCACTTCATTCTACGATGAACTGAACCACCATATTTTTGAACTTGTTTCCAGTTCCGATGTAAATGAAAGGAAAGGAGGAATCCTGGCAATTGGTATGTGTAGCATAAGAAAAAGAGAAATAAGAGCAGTATTATAGAATAAAAGTAAGAATATGTAATTTTATATTTCATCCTAACACTTGAAATCATCTTTCTGTTTTAGGATGATTATTGCACTTAATAGTATATCATCTGAAAAGATGCATGAAGTTACATTTCATGGGAAAGCAAGATGTAGCATGATTACTCTTGAGATTTCCAGTGGTTTATGTACCTAAACTATTCTTGAGCATCAACAACAGTGTTAAATTGAGTTGAGACCCTTTTATTGTGTTTAATCTGTGAGTGATGATGGATTTCCTAAAAGTGCTTTTTTTCTCACAGCAGTCAGTTATTGCAACCTGGAAGGAGTCCAATCACCCCATCATGTCCAGGCTGACACATGAGAACAATCTAGTCAGCCCTGTCCCATGCTGTATTCCTTTAGCTGTGCAAGTTTATTTTTCTCAAATACCTTTCAAATTTCCTTTTGAAATAATTTTGTGGTAGGCAGCGTTTAGGGGTGCCTGTAGTAAAGGGTGACAATAGTATTTGTTTTATGATTTAAAATTTAGTGATTTACTTTTGAATGGCTAACCACAGAACAAGTAATCCAGTACATTTGAAGAAATTATTATGTATATTCTAATTAAACTAGAGTGTGATAACACATTGCCTTATTGTATATTTTGTTTGCTGATTCAATAATTAAAGTATATTATGGAAATTAGTGGTGTGAATTTTTTAAACAAGTTATTGTGTTAATATGTTTGCTATACAAATCTCTCTTTCTTTCCTATATTTGATGTGCAAGCTTATTTTTTATTCCCAATGCAGTGAGTCTGATTGGAGTTGAAGGAGGAAATGCCACCCGAATTACACGCTTTGCCAATTACTTGCGTAACCTGCTCCCATCCAGTGATCCTGTTGTTATGGAAATGGCTTCAAAAGCCATGGGCCGTCTTTCCATGGCTGGTGATACCTTTACAGCTGAATATGTTGAATTTGAAGTCAAACGTGCACTTGAATGGTTAGGAGCAGATCGTAATGAGGGAAGACGCCATGCTGCTGTAAGTCTTGTCTTGGGCTTGTTTTTCAACACGAGGCATGTAAATCAAAGAATAGATCTTATTCGTTGGATGGAGGAAGAATTTGTTCACTTGTCTAATCACATGTGATAGCTCATTTTACAAATATAGTTTAATTTATTTTAATTTCACTTATCCTATTAATCGGAATACCTTGCTAACTGCAAGAAGATATCAATGCACTTTTATTTTTAAAAGCCTTCCCTTTCATGTGAGGAAGTCAATTCCCTCTATTTGGTGCATTACAAATACAGTACAGACACGCATGGAACATTTTCTGACATGGAATTAGTAGAGATTTCAGTTCTTAAAACTTCTAAAGCAAATTGAGATGCAGAAATGATAAAATTCGATCTCCTGAGTGCGTGTAACGCAGATGCCTGTGCCTCTGTCGGTCCTTTAGTTTCAGAAGTGTATTAACTCGCCAGTTTTCTTACTAATAACAGAACGGTTAACTTGAAACATGTTAAGTATTTAAAATTAAATAACCTAAATTTATCATAAAATAAACAGGTCTGATTAATTTCTCAAAAAGCAATTTTAATTGCCATTTTTAACTGAGTTTTATAATTTAAAACTAATTTGGGGTGGAGTGAGCATTTTTCTTTGGAGAGCCAATCTGTTTCCAGGTAACAAAAAGAATAGTTTTTGAGAGACTGATAAGATTTTCTATAAATGCAGATCTCTAAAATAATTCACGTACAACAAATTACAATGAATATATGGCAGAATTCTTGAACTTTACATTTCTTAAACAATAAATGTTTGATCAGTGATTTTTGTGATGTTGGAAGGAACATTGGTTGGGCTTAGAAGAAGACCTCAACTTTATTTTCAGAATTGTCATTGAATCCATCAGAGCCAGTAGGAAACATATTTCAATTTAACTTTAATCCAAAGGGTGGTACCTCAATGTTGACCTCCACAACAACTGACATGAACTGAACTGCGTAAGACTGACAACCTCTTTTACATGTTTAAGCCTGACATATGATGTGAATTCTCAAACTTTTGACTGTTGAGATGAGATTGCGCTAACTTATGTTCAGTAACACAGCATCACTGAGATTTACTCTTTAACCAAGAAGTGTAGAAAATTAATTTATTTTGGATTCTATTTAAGTGCTTTACTGCACCCCTAACCCTTCTATCTCTTCCCAAAAGTAGTGACTTGTACTGAGATAGAGAGAGGGTTGGCCCACTCAAGGCCAAAGGAGGCAAGCTATGCGAGGAGTCAGAGAAAATAAGAGAGATTCTTCATGAGTACTTTGTGTCAGTATTCACTGAGGAGAGGGATATGACGGATGTTGAGGTTAGGGATAGATGTTTGATTACTCTAGGTCAAGTCGGCATAAGGAGGGGGGAAGTGTGGGGTATTTGAAAAGGCATTAGGGTGGACAAGTCCCCAGGTCCGGATGGGATCTATCCTAAGTTACTGAGGGAAACGAGAGAGGAAATAGCTGGGGCCTTAACAGATATCTTTGCAGCATCCTTGAGTACAGGTGACGTCCTGGAGGACTGGAGAATTGCTAATGTTGTCCCCTTGTTTAAGAAGGGTAGCAAGGATAATCCAGATAATTATAGACCGGTGAGCCTGACGTCAGCGGTGGGGAAGCTGCTGGAAAAGATACTGAGGGATAAGATCTATTTACATTTGGAAGAAAATGGGCTTATTAGTGATAGGTTTTGTGCAGGGAAGGTCATGTCTTACCAATTTGATAGAATTCTTTGAGGAAGTGACAAAGTTGATAGATGAGGAAGGGCTGTGGATGTCATATACGTGGACTTCAGTAAGGTGTTTGACAAGGTTCCTCATGGTAGGCTGATGGAGAAAGTGATGTCGCATGGGGTCCAGGGTGTACTAGCTAGATGGATAGAGAACTGTCTGGGCAACAGGAGACAGAGAGTTGTAGTGGAAGGGTGTTTCTCAAAATGGAGAATTGTGACTGGTGGTGTTCCACAGGGATCCGTATTGGGACCACTGTTGTTTGTAATATACATAAATGATCTGGAGGAAGGTATAGATGGTCTGATTAGCAAGTTTGCAGATGACACTAAGATTGATGGAGTAGTAGATAGTGAAGGGGACTGTCGGAGAATGCAGCAGAATATAGATAGATTGGAGAGTTGGGCGGAGAAATGGCAGATGGAGTTCAATCCAGGCAAATGCAAGGTGATGCATTTTAGAAGATCCAATTCAAGAGTGAACTACATGATAAATGGAAAAGCCCTGGGGAAAATTGGTGCACAGAGAGAACTGGGTGTTCGGTCCCTTGTACCCTGAAGGTGGCAACACAGGTGGATAGAGTGGTCAAGAAGGCATATGGCATGCTTTCATTCGTCGGACGGGGTATTGAGTACAAGAGTTGGCTGGTGATGTTACAGTTGTACAGGACTTTGGTTCGACCGCATTTGGAATACTGCGTACAGTTCTGGTCACCACATTACCAGAAGGATGTGGATGCTTTGGAGACGGTGCAGAGGAAATTCACGAGGATGTTGCCTGGTATGGAGGGCACTAGCTATGAAGAGAGGTTGAGTAGATTAGGATTATTTACATTAGAAAGACAGAGGTTGAGTGGGGGACCTGATTGAGGTCTACAAAATCATGAGAGGTATAGACAGGGTGGATAGCAAGAAGCTTTTTCCCAGAGTGGGTGACTCAACTACTAGGGGGTCAAGATTTCAAGGTGAGAGGGGAAAAGTTTAAGGGAGATATGTGTGGAAAGTTCTTTACGCAGAGGATGGTGGGTGCCTGGAACGCGTTGCCGGTAGAGGCGGGCACGATAGCGTCATTTAAGATGTATCTAGACAAACACATGAATGGTCAGGGAGCAGAAGGATTCAGATCCTTGGAAAATAGGCGACAGGAGGTTTAGATAGAGGATCTGGATCGGCGCAGGCTTGGAGGGCCGAAGGGCCTGTTCCTGTGCTGTAATTTTCTTTGTTCTTTGTTCTTTGTTCATGACTACTGGCAGTTGTTTGTTATCTTGCACAATAACTATGTTTGAGAATAGAGAATGTCAGCAAACATTTGACTGCTGAAGCACTGCAGCGGTGTCTGTTGCTGACGTTACCTGACCACATACACAATGCCTACAGGAGTTGCTGGAAAGTTAGATTGAGAAGATTTGACTTGATTTGTTTGTTAGTCTTTCCATGTTCTGCACTCCCACCATGGTATTGAGGACAGTTGTGTGCAAATTTAACCTCCATAACACCTGACACAACTTGGATCAATGACCAAAACTGGGACTTTTCTGGTTTGGTTTGGCCAGACACTAGATAAGCTTATTAAGCTATTACCCAGAATATATTTTACATTTATTGAACTTAGAAGCACTTTGAATTTTGATTGATCTGGTGGGGAAAGTTGAATTATGAAGAGTAAGTTCACAGTAGAGGTTGTTTTCCAATTTCAAAAAAAAAGGACATTTGCACAAGATAGAAATTAGGAAAGATGTCTTGCTTTTCAATACATGATTAATTTTGAAACACTTTGCTTTATGGGTGTCTTCAGCAACTGAGATCCCTCTATGCATATGGTTTCAAGAATACTATTTCTTTGTAATGTTTGGGTCTGTTTTCAAAGATCCTTGTGCTTTTTTTTTGAAGTGGAATATCCTACCATATAAAGATAACACTGCTTGTTTGAGTTGAAAATTCCTGAGGCTAAGGCTGATGCTATCACTGGTATAGTTCTTTAAGGAAAATGAGTTTTTTGCTAAATACTCTTAATAAATGGCACTCTATGTTTGATAAAAGATTGAGAACCAGATATTTAGTTTGACATTTAATGCTATGAAAATTAAGAACTCCACATTTTTTTTTCAGGTTCTGGTGTTGCGGGAATTGGCTGTTAGCGCACCTACATTTTTCTTCCAACAAGTGCAGGCCTTTTTTGACAATATATTCTATGCAGTCTGGGACTCCAAGCAGGCCATAAGGGAAGGCGCTGTTGCTGCCTTGCGTGCGTGTCTGATTCTTACTACTCAGAGGGAGACCAAAGAAATGCAGAAGCCCCAGTGGTACAGGGTAAGTGATTAAATAATTGCTATCAACATACAATTGGCAGTTGTGGTCGGTTGGCTCGCCGAGCTGGTTCATTGTTCCGCAGACATTTCATTACCCTGCTGGGTAACATCATCGGTGCAGCCTCCGATGAAGCACCGTTGTGTTTTCCCACCTGTTATTTAAACTCTGGAGTCCATTGAGCTGGATTACCTCACTCCCGGTTTTCCTTCGCAATGGGAGTGGTATGGCGTTGAGTTCTATGTGTTTGCTGATGACTTTCTTCGTGAAGTACCAGGCTTCTAGGAAATCCCGTGCTTGTCTCTGCTTTGATTGTCCCAGGGTCTTGCCCTAGTCGAATTGGTGGTTCTCCTTATCCATGTGGATAGAGATGAGTGAGTATTGGTTGTGTCTTTTTTTAGCTAATTGTGTTCGTGTACCCTTGTCGTTAATTTCCTTCCTGTTTGTCTGATTGTAGTGTTTGTCACAGTCTCTGCAGGGAATCTTGTGTATGACATTGGCCCTGTCCATAGTGGGTAGTGGGTCTTTGGTTCGGGTGAGCAGTTGTCGTAGGGTTGATGAGGGTTTGTGCGCTCTTCTTCTGATGTCCAGTGCTTGTAGGAGTCTTGTGGTTAGTTCCAATGTGTTCCTGATGTAAGGTTGCGTGAAAAGCGTGTCGGGGTGTATAGTAATTTCCTGGTGTTGTTCATTTAGCAGGCATCTTCTGACCCAGTTTTTCAGATATCTGTTGTTGTACAAGAAGGGTTCCAACCTGAAATATCAACTTTCCTGCTCATTTAATGCTGCCTGGCCTGCTGTGTTTCTCCAGCTCCACACTTTGCTATCTCTGACTCCAGCATCTGCAGTTCTTGCTATTTCTGGTTCATTAAAATAGTTTGGTTTTGATACATTGATTTTTCCTGCACTTTTCTTTGACAGTTCTCTTCACCAGATATAAAAGTATTGAAAATGGGGAGGAAAAAGAAAAAGTTCGGCTGATAATGAGTCTTTTTGCTTTTCAAATGGCATAGGAACGCAGTGCATCATAAGAATGGATGTGTTTGCTGACTAATAGCTGAGGCATTGGCAAGCCATGTGATTAAACATTCAGAGTAAACTTAATTGCATTTGGCTACTCAGCTTTAACAATTGATTGTGCACTGCATTAACTGGGCTTTGTTGTGCTACTGAAGATGCCAAAATTGACTTCTGTGTTTCTGGGTTAAGTTAATGTTGCTAAAATGTTGTCTCTTTTAAAAAATCTGTTACATCCATGTAAAATCCTCTTCAAGAAATTGAAACTAGAAAATCTCTTGCTGCAAAATTGCTGAGATACACCAAGTGTACACAACACATCCCTTAGGCTCTGGGGTGAAAGGTCAGCACATCGATAGCTGCATTTCTGGTAATAGTTAACTGTTAAGTTTGTTCAAACCCAAAGGAAAATAGCCTCAGATAACAAGGTGTGGAGCTGGATGAACACAGCAGGCCAAGCAGCATCA
>JAHRHZ010000004.1:27897968-27962501 GCA_024137785.1 Ginglymostoma cirratum
TTCCAGTCATTTAGTTTGTCTCCAGCACCACCTTATTTTTAATTTTTGTAATTATCTCTCTGCCTCATTTAAATGGATTATAGGCCATCTCTTTGCTTGTTATTCAGCTGTTGACACTTTAGTCACATTGTCTAACACTCTTGGTCACCTGCAGAGGCTTATTATTCAACACTCCACTCACACCAGTTGTATGATCTTTTGATTTCTTTGCCTATAAATTCCGTGGCTGCGCGCTTTTCTCTCTCACTTCACCTGACAAAGGGGCTGCACTCCGAATGCTTGTAATTTCAAATAAACCTGTTGGACTATAGCCTGGTGTCGTGTGACTTCTGACTTTTTGCAAACTTGCATCAAGTCTTCATTAATGTTCTGCTCCAAACCTCGCACATTTAAGGCCTTTTCAAGTTGTCTGTTGCATCTGCATGTAACTTTGTGTTTGTTACACAAAGATTCCCAAATCTCTCGAACCACCAACATTTGATAGTCTTTTGACATTTAAAAAGAAACTTGGTTTTTCTACTATTCCGTCAAAAAGAATAATCGCACTGTTCCCTGTATTCTGTACCAACTGCCATCTTGCCCTCTTCTTAACCAGTTATTTCCCTTTACTATGAACTTGCAACTTATTTTCCCACTAGCTCTGTACCCTTGGTTAACTTTGGTCACTTTTTCTGAATTAGTAATATAGATTGTAAATAACTAGAGCCCCTGTGTCAAATCTTCCAGCTCCTGGCAAGTAACAGTCCACCATCCTGATGATGATCCATTTTTCTTGGTCTCTTTCCACTATTCAATAAGTTACATCCAAATTCATGAGTTCTTTTCCTGAGCAATGTTTCATATGATACCGTCTTGAATGTCTTTTGAAAATTCAAATATTACATGAATGTGTTGTCTTTTATCTATTCTGCTCGAGGGTAACCAGAGCGTACAGATGTAAAATAATTGGTGGTGGGGATTTGTGGGTGGAGGAGTGAATGCTGGAGGCTTTAGTGGGTTCTTTGTCACTCACCCACTCACAAACTAAATGGCTTGGGTGACTGGGTGTAGTATTTGGAGAAGTAGGTGGGTGCTCTTGGTGACTGACTGGAGTTGGGTTTGACGGGTATGCTGACGATGGATGGTGAGTGAAATTGAAAATTATTGTCAGCGTGCCTGAAGAGATACTCAGGAGGAACATTCATCTTTCTTGAGCCAAGAAATGTGACTGAGTTTAATTACCACTGAATGCGGGATAGTCATCTCTATACTACATCAGACAGCATACAAAGTGATATGCAAGAATCAGTACTCCAACACCATCTGGATTTGAATTCAAACAAACCAGTTTGGAGTGCCCAGTCAGAGTTCTTGCTTGTTTCAAAACCAGAAAGTGATGGAGAAACTTAGAAGGTCTGGTAGCATCTGCTGAGAGAAAAATAACATTAATGCTTTGAGTCCAGTGACTTTTCAACAGAACTGAAAATAGCTGGCAAGTGTGTAATTTGTGCTGATGATGGGTGCAAAGGAGTGCATAGGTACATGGAAATGGGGACGCAGAAAGAGAGAAAAGGGAATCGGCAAACAAAGGGATTGCTAGCAGTAAGTTTAGAGAGAGATAAATGCAAGGTAGAGTGCTAATGAGAAGTGGAAAATGGTTTAAATTGGGTTAGCTGTGTTGGGAGCAACCCATACAAAACAGGAGCTAGGAATGTAGGCATTTACCTGTACACCATACAATCTAGTCTGTTGTATGCACTGCTCACAATGCGGTCTCCTTTACACTAAAGAGACAAAACACAAATTGGATGACTGCTTTGCCGAACACCTACGCTTTGTCCGTAAAAATGACCCTGCACTCATAGTTGGCTGCACTTCAACATGCGTCCATGTTTCCACGCCAACTTTTCTGTTTCAGGCTGCAGCAGTGTTCCAGGGAGGCTCAACACAAGCTGGACAAACAACACGTCACCTTCCAGCTAGTACTTTACAGTCTTCACAACGGAACATTAAGTTTAACTGTTTTAGAATGTGAATAGCCTCCTCTATGTTCGTTACACTTGCCCCACACCCCTAGGATTCCCTTATATGGATCCCTTAAACATCCACTTAAACATAAACATGGATAAACACTTAAACATGGATCCCTTAAACATATGGACCACTTAAACATCCCTTATATGGATTGCCCCCAGTGCATTTTCAACCATTTATGCTTTCTTGAGCACCCTACCTAGCATTTATCGCGCTCTGTCAGCTTAGCATCAGTAAACTCTTTGTTTGCTTATCCTCTTTTTTTCCTCTCTGGTGAGGGTAGTGGGGGGAGGGTGGGGGGAGATGGAAAAAGAAGATTCACACAAATCGTGATGTAACTGATCACATGACTTAGATCAATGAGAGATGACAAGACCAGAATGCATTGGGCAAGGGAGGCCTTAAACACTGCACTGAAGACCTGTATTTAATATGAAAAGCCTAACTTAAAAATAAAGAGAAAGCAGCCTCAGTATTTGTGCAGACACCTAACCCAATATACTCGAGACAAACATCTCCATGTGTTGGCGAGATAAAACAGTAGGGTACGGTGGTTTTATTGTGAGATGGATTATTTTCCTTGAAGTATATTGAATTGTTGCCATTTATGCATTCTTCATTAACACAGAGCAACACCTACTTGACTCCGTGAATCATCTACTTGGATGCCTTAAGAAAGAAAAGGAACGTGCTGCTGCATTCCAGGCACTGGGTCTACTGGTGGTTGCTGTAAGAGTGGAAATTAATCCATATCTGCAGAGGATCCTGGAAATTTTAAAAGGAGCTCTCCCACCAAAGGACTTTGCACACAAGTATGGTTAGACAAAGTAGTTGTGTCAACTTATCTTAAACATTATAATTAGCTATATAACAGAACCGCAGAATTTGTCGTCTCTTTGGATAAAAATTACAGATCTTTTAACTGAGAAATGAATAGCATCTATGAAAAGTCCAAAGCCCACAAATGGTCTCCCTTTTATTTTGTGTAACCAATGTGAATAAGTTTCTTTGACAGTGTAATGATCAGTTCACAAAAACAAAGTCATATTTTCCAAATGATTATTTTAATGTTTGTTGTGTAAAGGAAGCTGGTTGTAAATGGAAATAGGAAACTGAAAATTAGTTTTTCAAGAACATAAATGTATAAACCTATTGAAAACTTAAGATCTGGACTTGGACTCATAATTGGCCTTTTCTAGCAATTATTTGAAGATTTATTTGTTTCCATCTAATTTGGTTTAAATGGCTATGGTTATAAAACGATTTTTAAATAAAACACATTAATTTTGTGTTTCCTAGGAGGCAAAAGGCTGTTCAGGTGGATGCGACAGTGTTTACTTGTATCTGTATGATCGCTAGAGCCATCGGACCAGCTATCCAGCAAGATATTAAAGAACTACTGGAGCAGATGCTTGCTGTTGGACTCAGGTAATAAGTGTTTCATTAATATTGCCATTGTAAGTGTTTTTAACGTGAATTGAGTTTACAATTACCAAATTTTTCAATGTTGAGTTGGGTTTATGAAAACACCATTGGATTTTACCAGGAGGAGGCACTCGGACCATCATTTCTGTTCTGCCATTCAGTGAGGTCACGGCTGATCTGATAATCCTCAACTCCACTTTCTAGCCTTATCCTAATAACTGCTGATCATTTCAATGATTAGAAATCTGTCTATCTCAGCCTCGATAGTCCTCAGAATGAAAGAATTCTACGAATTCACCACCCTCCAGGAAGAAATTCCTTAATTCTGTCATAGCTGAAAAAGCTCCTTACTATGAGACTATGCTGTCTGGTCCTAGACTGTTCCACAAGGGAAACAACCTTTCCACATCCACAGTGTCAAGTACCCTAAGAATCTCATATGCTTCAATAAGGTCACCTCTCATTTTCTAACTCCAATGTGTATTTCCTTCTAATAAACGTGAAATTAACATTGGCTCAGACGTTTTGATCAGGATCAGAATTCCTATTCTGAACCTTACCAGAAATTGGGTAACTTTTTTTAAAATTTCGTAGATAGTTGTTCTCCATAAGCTCCAAAAAACTTTCTCACGCAGTCTTTGAAAAGTCAGCTCCTTACTTATGCACCGTGTGACTATAGTGCCACAGCTATTTTATTCTGTCATTTGTCAGATGTACTGGAACTTCCCAGAATTCCTGGCTTCATCTTTAAAGCTCAGCCATTCACCCAGTCAAGCACTAGATGTCTGAAGATGCAATGTTTTATTCCTGTCAGTTGCCCCAGACATATTTAACAGAAAGACATTGGCATCCCCTCCTTTCTCGATTGCTCTTGGAGGTCTTGGTTGCCAAGGGGTGTGCGTGGTTGCTGCACATTGTGTGCCCTGAGATATATGTGACTGGTATCCAAGGCGGCAGATTTACTTTCTAGAATTCTTTGAAGACGTACCAAGCAGGATAGATAAAGGGGAAGCAATGATATATTTTTTAAAAAAATTAATTCATGGGATGTGGGCATTGCTGGCTGGCCAGTATTTATTGCTTGTCTGTCATTACCTTGAGAAGGTGGTGGTGAGCTGCTGCCTTAAATGCTGCAGTCCACCCACTGTGGGTTAATCCACAATGCCATTAGGGAGGGAATTCCAGGATTTTGACTCAGTGACAGTGAAGGAACAGTGTTTCTATGTCAGGATGGTGAGTGGCTTGGAGGAGAACTTGCAAGTGGTGGTAATCCCGTGTATCTGCTGCCCTTGTCCTTGTGGATACAAGTGGTTGTGGGTTTGAAAGATGCTGTCTGAGGATCTTTGGTGAATTTCTGCAGTGCGTCTTGTGGATAGCACACGCAGCTGCTCCTGAGTGTCAGTAGTGGAGGGAGTGAATGTTTGTGGAATGGTGCCAGTCAAGAGGGCTATTTTGTCCTGGATGATGTCATGCTTCTTGAGTGTAGTTGGAGCAGCACCCATCCAGGCAAGAGGGGCATATTCTATCACAATCCTGACTTGTGGGTTGTAGATGACGGACAGGCTTTGGGGAATCGGAGGAGGTGAATTACTCATCTTAGCCTGTTCTTGTCACCACTTTGTTTAAGTTGTGTGTCCAGCTGAGATTCTGGTCAATGGTAATCTCAAGGATGTTGATAGTGGGGAATTCAGTGATGGTAACACTACTGAATGCAAAGGGGCTGTGGCTAGAGTGTCTCCTGTTGGTGATGATCATAGCATGTGTGGCATGAATGTTACTTGTCACTTGTCAGCTCATGCTTGGATATTGTCCAGGTGTTTGAACATGATTACTTCAGTATCTGAGAAGTCGCGATTGTTGCTGAAAATTATGCAATCATCTGCGAACATCCCCATTTCTGACCTTATGATGTAGCAGCTGAGATGCTGGGCCTAAGACATTAAGGAACTCCTGTGGCGGTGTCCTGGACCATCTTCCTATGTGACTCCAATCAGCGGAGATTTTGTCCCCAGTACCCATTGATTACAGTTTTGCTTGGGCTCTTTGATGCTGCATTTCGTCAAATGCAGTCTTGATGTCAAGGGCTGTCAGTCTCACATCACCGATGGAATTCAGCTCTTTTTGTCCTTATTTGAACCAAGGCTGTGATGAGATCAGGAGCTGAGTTGCCCTGATGGAACCCAAACTGGGTGTCACTGAGCAGGTTATTGCTAAGCATGTGCTGCTTGATTAGCACTGTTGCTGACATCTTCCATCACTTTACTGATGATCAAAAGTAGACTGATGGCGCAGTAATTGGCTGATTTGGATTTGTCATTTTTTTTTAATGTACATGACATACCTGGACAGTTTTCCACATTGTTGGGTAGATGCTAGTGTCACAACTGTACTGGTAGAGCCTAGCTAGTGAAGCAGCAAGTTCTGGAACACAAGTCTTTGGTGCGGTTGCTGGAATGTTGCCACGGCTCGTAGCCTTTGCAGTATCCAGTGTCTCCACCCATTTCTTGATATCACATGGAGTGAATCGAATTGCTGGAGACTAATATTTGTAATGCTGGAGACCACTGGAGGAACCCTGGATGGATCATTCACTTGGCACTTCTAGCTGAAGATTGGTGCGAATGCTTCAGTCTTACATTTTGCACTATTGATCTGGGTTTTTCGAACATTCAAAATGGGGATATTTGTGGAGCTGCCTCCTCCAGTGAGTTGTTTAATTGTCCACCACCATTCTTGACTGGATGTGGCAGGACTGCAGAGCTTCGATATGATCTATTGGTTTTGGACTTGCTTATCTCTGTCTATCACTTGCTGCTATGTCCTTCCCAACCAACTTGATTATTAGTGCTGCTGCTGAGCCACTTTTGATGATGGACCTTGAAATTTCCCACCGGGAATACATTTTATGCCCTTGCCACCGTCAGTGCTTCTTCTAATTGTTGTACAATATGGATGAGTTCTGATTCATCAGTGGAGGGAGGACAGTATGTGATAACTAGTAGGAGGTTTCCTTGCCCATGTTAACCTCAAGTCATGAGATGGGGTACAGAGTCAATGTCGAGGATTCCCACTGTATATCACTGTGCCGCCACCTCTGCTGCGTCTGTCCTGCCGCTTGGACAGGACATATCCAGGGATGGTGATGGTGGTGTCTGGGACATTGTTTGTAAGGTATGAATCTGTGAGTATGAAGATGCCAGGCTGTTGCTTTACTAGTCTGTGAGACAGCGCTTCCAATATTGGCACTAGTCCCCAAATGTTATTGAGGAGGACTTTGCAGGGTCGATTGGGCTATTTCTGCCATTGTCTTTTCCTGTGCTGAAGTCGATGCCAGGTGGTCCCTCTCGGTTCCCTTTCTTTGAGCCTTTGTAGTGATTGGTACAACTGAGTGTCTTGCTAGGCCATTTCAGAGGGCAGTTGTAAGTCAGCCACATTTGCTGTGGGTCTGGAGTCACATTTAGGCCAGACCAAGTGAGGATAGCGGACTTCGTTCCTTAAATGACATTAGTGAAGCAGGTGGGTTTTTTTTTGACAACCGACAATGGTTTCATGGTCAATAATAGATTTTTAATTCCAGATTTTTAAAAATTGAATTCAAATTCCACCATCCGCCGTGGCGGGATTCAGACCCTGGTCCCCAGACTATTAACTGAATTTCTGGATTAATAGTCTAGTGATAATACTACTAATGGCCTCCCCAAAATCCAACATATTTAGATTTCCAGAAGGTGTTTGATAAGGTACCACACATTAGACTACTAATAAGGTAAGAGCCCATAACGTTGGAGGTTGTATATTAGCGTGGTTAGAGGATGGGCTAACTGAAAGACAGAGTTGGGATAAGCGGCAACCTGTGACTAGTGATGTGGCCACAGGGATCATTGCTATAGCCACAGCTATTTACAAAATACATTTATAACTTGGAGAGGAAAATGAAAGTACTATAGCCAAGTTTGCAGATGACAAAAGTAAATGGGAAAGTAAGTGGCGGGGACGACATAGAGTCGCAGAGATATTGATGGGTTAAGCAAGTGGGCAAAAACTTGGAAAATGGAATAAAATGTGGAGTCGTATGAAATTGTACACTTTGGCAGGAAAAGTAGAGAAGGTGAATGTTATTTCAATGGAGAAAGCTTGTGTATAGCTACAGAACGGAGGGATTTAGGAGTCTTCATGCATGAATCACAAGCGAACATCCAAGTTCAGTGGGTAATAGGGAAGGCAAATGGAATGTTAGCCATTATTTTAAAGGAAATGAGTATAAAAGTAGGGAAATTTTGTTAGTCAGACTACAACTGGAATACTGTGAACAGTTTTGGTCCCCTTATCTAAAGAAAGATGAACTGACATTAGAGGTAGTCCAGAGAATGTTCCCTATGTTGGTACCAGGTGTGGAGGGGTTCTCTTAGGAGAGGCTACATAGGTTGAACCAGTATTCATTGGCATTTAGAAGAATGCGAAACAGCTTTATCGCAATATACAAGGTTCTTAGGCACTTGACTGGGTAGATGCAAAAAGGTTGCTTACCTTTGTGGGAGAGTTTAGGATCAGAGGGTATAATATCAGCGTAAGGGTCGTACATTTAGGACAGAGATGAGGAAATTCATCTTTCAGAGGGTGGTAAGTTAATGGAATTCTGTGGAGAGAGTGAATTCAGAATAAAATTATTTAATGTACCAGAGATGATGGAATGCATTTTTGTCTACCTGATGGTTAGCAATTTCTTTTAGAATTTAAAAATGTGCTATGAACATTTTAGAGTAAATTCAATCTTGGTAATGAATCCAGTGATTATACTTGCACACTTTGGCATGTTGCTTGAAAGCAATGACATTAGTGAAAGGAATCAAGGTGAATCTTTATCATTTGCATATTTCAGTATATATAAATTTGAATGCTAACCTCACGTTGTGCTAATCTTTTGGAGAATTAGTTTATTCACTTGCAATCGTGGTACTAATTACTCATGTATTGATGTTTCTGCTTTAAAGCCCTGCTCTGACTGCTGTGCTGCATGATCTAAGTCGACAAATACCACAACTGAAGAAGGATATTCAGGATGGCTTACTGAAAATGCTGTCACTGGTATTGATGCATAAACCTCTTCGACATCCAGGCATGCCCAAAAGCCTAGCCCATCAGCTCGCACCCCCTAGCTTGACTAATATTCCTGAAGCAAGCGATGTTGGATGCATAACTCTTGCTCTCCGCACTTTGGGCAACTTTGAATTTGAAGGTAAAATGTGGCTCTGTGTCTTTACCTGAAATGATGTTAGATATTGAGAGATCACAACAGTATTTCAAAACATTAATCAGATCATATTTCAAAGTATTAAAAGGGAAACTAGTCTGATCAGGCAGCACCTGTGATGAGAGAAACAATTAACGTTTCAGGTCAGAACTGGAAAAAGTTAAAGATGCTACTGGTTTCAAGGAAGTGCATAGGTAAGAGAAGAAGGGAATGAATAAAACAATTCATCTGCAATAGGTTGGGAGGCAGGAGTCATTAAAGTACAAAAATTATGATGAAATGGGAGTGTGGTACCAGGACAAAGAAACTAACTGTTGGAAAAAAGTGGAAGCAGTGGTTATAATTTGAAGTTGTTAAGCTCAATGAGTTCGCATGGCTGTGAAGTGCCTAATCAAAAAATTTTGCTTTTTCTTAATGTTCTGTTGTTTCTTTAGAATAGTGTGAGGCACCAGGAGTGGAAAATCAAATTGACTATGACCAGAAATTCAGAGCTATACTCGGCGAGAGAAAGCAGGCGTTCTGCAAAGTAGTCAACTAATCTCTGTTGAATCTCTTCAAAGTAGAACAGACTGCATAATGATCAGCAAATATTGTAGCTTTTGAGCACTTTAGGTGTAAAGCCAGATGTTCTAAGTGCATAGAGTCAGAGTCCTACAGCACGGAGAGGCTCAAACTGGCCCATGCCGACCAAAATGTCCATCTACGCTAAGCCCATTTCCCTGCACTTGGCCCATATCCTTCTAAACCTTTCCTATCCATATATTTGTCCAAATGTTAATGTACCTGCTTCAATCGCTTCCACTGGCAGTTTATTCCATATGAGTACCACCCTCTGTATAAAACAAAGTTGCCCCTCAGGTTCCCTTATATTCTTTCATCTTTTACTGATGCCCTCCACTCCTCGATTCCTTAACCCTGGGAAAATGACTGAGTGCATTCACCCTATACATGCCACTCATGAACAATTCTACAAGATCCCCCCACTCAGTCTCCTACGCTCTAAAGAAAAAGGCCCTAGCTTATCCAATGTCTCCCTATAACTCAGTCCCCTGAGTCCTGGCAACTTCTTTGTAAATTTCTTCTGCACTCTTTCCAATTTAATAACATCCTTCTTATAGAAGGATGATGAAAACTGAACACAGTTCTCCAAGTGTGGCCTCACCAACGTTCTGTACAACTGCAACATGACTTCCCAACTTTTGTACTCAGTGCCATGACTGATGAAGGCCAGTGTGCCAAAAGCCTTCTTCACTGCCCTGTTTGACTTTCCAAAGCGCAACACCTTACACTTGTCTATATTAAACTCCATTTGCCATTTCTCGGCCCACTTCCCCAAGCTGATCAAGATCCTGCTGCAATTCTGATAACCTTCCTCACTGTCCACGATACCACCTATTTTAGTGTCATCTGCAACTTCCTAATCATGCCTTGTACATTCTCATCCAAATCATTGATATAGATAACAAAAAGCAATGGGCCCAGCACTGACCCCTGAGGCACACCACTACTCACAGGCCTCCAGTCTGACAGGCATCCTTCCACTATTACTCTCTGCTTCCTACCAGAAAGCCAATTGTGTATCCAATTTACCAAAGGCCTTACTGAAATCCATGTAGACTACATCTACCTCCCTGCCCTCATCAACGTTCCTGGTCACTTCATCAAAGAACTGTAACAGATTTGTGATGCATGATCTTCCACACACAAAGCCATGCCGACTGCTCTGAATCAAACCCTGTCCTACTAAATGCATGTATATCTTATCCCTCAGAATCTACTCAAGTAACTTGTCTACCACAGATGTTAACCTTACTGGTCTATAATTCCCAGGCTTTTCTTTGTAGCCCTCCCTTGAATATGGGCACAACATTCACTACCCTCCAGTCTTCCAGGACCTCACCTGTGGCTAACGATAATGCAAATATATCAGCCAGGGCCTCTGCAATTTCTTCTGTAGCCTCTTGTACGGTTCTTGCATATATCTGATCAGGGCCAGGAGATATATTCACCTTCATACATTCTGATACTTCCAATGTCTCCTCTACTGTGTAATGGACTGCCCCCAAGGTATCACCACTAACTTCTCCAAGTTCCCAAGTCATCATGTCTTTCTCCACAGTAAACACAGAGGAGAAATATTCATTGAGGACCTCGCCCGTCTCCTGCGGTTCCACACATATGTGTCCACTTTGGTTCTTGATGGCTCCTATTCTTCTTAGTTATTCTTTTCCATTTAATATACTTAAAGAATCTCTTTGGATTCTCTCTAATCTTCTTAGCCAAAGCTATCTCGTGCACCCTTTTCGCCCTCCTGATTTCCTTCTTCAGTAAACTCCTGTATCCACTATATACATCCAAGGATTCCCTTGATCCCAGCTGCCTGTACCTGAGCCATGCCTCCTTTTTGTTTCTGGTCAAAGCCTCAATATCTCTTGTCATCCAGGGTTCCCTACTCCTGCCAACTTTGCCCTTCGCCCTCACAGTAACATATAGACCTTGAACTCGAGCTATCACACTTTTAATGGCCTCCCACTTCCCAGAGGTCCCTCTGCCTGTAAACAAACTACTCCATCAATCCCTGCAAGCTCCTGTCTAATTCCAACAAAATTTGCCTTGCCCCAGTTTAGAACTTGAACCTGTGGACCAGTTTTGTCCTTCTCCATAAATATTTCAAACTTAATAGAACTGTGGTCACTGATCCCATAGTGCTCCCCCACTGTCACCTCAGCCACCTGTCCTGCCCTATTTCCCAAGAGTAAGTTGAACTTTGCTCCTTCCTGAGTAGGACCCTTTATGTACTGCTTGAAGAAACTTTCCTGAACACATTTAACAAATTCCACCCCATCTCAGCCTTTAACACTATGGCAGTCCAAGTCTATGTTAGGAAAATGAAAATTCCCCCACTATGACAACCCTGTTTCTCCTTCAAGGCTCTGCAGTTTCCTTGCATATTAGTTCCTCTAATTCCTCTTGACTATTTGGAGGCCTATAGTACAACCCCAATAATGTCACCATCCTCTTCTTATTTCTTCGCTCCAGCCACAAAGCCTGATTGGATGATCCCTCAGTTATTTCATCTCTGACTACTGTTGTGATACTCCTCTTAATCAAAAATGTAACTCCCCGTCCTCTCTTACCCCCACCTATGTCCCACCTAAAGCACCTCTACCCTGGCACATGAAGCTGCCAGTCCTGTCCCTCCCTTAGCCATGTTTCTGTAATAGCTATAATATCCCAGCCTCATGTACCTATCCACACCTGAGTTTATCAGCCTTACCTATTAGCCCTCTTGCATTGAAATATATACAATTAAATCCAAAAGGTATTCCTTGCTCCCTGTCCTGTTTCAGCCTGACCTGTCTCTTCAACTTGCTCTTTCTGATTATTGTATCTCCTTCCAGCCTTGTACTTGTCTCCCTGCTGTTGAGGGTCCCACTCCCCTGTTAATCTAGCTTAAACCCTCCCTTGTAGCACTAGCAAATCTGCCCACCAGGATATTGGCCCCCTCCAGTTCAGGTGCAACCCGTTCCTTTTGAACAGGTCACCTCTGCCCCAGAAAAGATCCCAATGATCCAGGAATCTGAATCCCTGTCCCTCGCACCAATTCTTTAGCCACACATTCATCTGCCATATCCTCCTGTTCTTCTCGCTAGCACGTGGCACTGGTTGTAATCTGGAGATTACTGTCATTGAAGCCCTGGTTTTTAACATTTTCGCTATCCCTCTATAATCACTCTGCAGGACCTCGTTCCTATTTCTACCTATGTCATTTGTGCCAATGTGCACAATGACTTCAGGCTGCTCACCCTCCCCCTTAAGAACGTTCTGCAGCCACTCCGAGACATTCTAGGCCCTGGTAGCTGGGAAGCAACACACCATCCTGGATTCCTGTCTGCGGCCATCGAATCACCTGTCTGTACCCCTAACTATCGAGTCTCCTACCACTAAAATCCTGTTCACTTTTACCCTTTCCTGCTGTGCCCCAGAGCCAGTCATTGTGCCACCGATCCGGCTAATGCTGCTTTCCTCTGAATGGCCATTCCCCCAAGCAGTATCTAAAATGGAATACTTGTTTTGGAGGGGAATGGCCACAGGGAATTCCTGCACTATCTGAGATAACAAAGTGTAGAGCTGGATGAACACAGCAGGCCAAGCAGCATCAGAGGAGCAGGAAAGCTGACGTTTCGGGCCTAGACCCCTGCTCCTCTGATACTGCTTGGCCTGCTGTGTTCATTCAGCTCTACACCTTGTTATCTCAGATTCTCCAGCATCTGCAGTTCCTACTATTTCTGAAACAATTTTAACCCCATTGTGAAGCCTCTTCTAAGGATGCCTACCTTGAAGAAGTTACCCTCCTCCCTCCGGAAAGACCTCAATGGATCTCTCTCCCACTGCAACTCTGTCGTAATCCCTTCAGCCCTGAAACTGCTCGACCATGTCCTGAAGCAAACCAGGTACTACAGCCACATTACCTTTCTTAATACATGCCTACGGAACCGGATCATCCCCAATGGACTACAGTCCACATTTAAGCCTTCCCAACATGGCCCCAACCGTGACAATGTCTACATTCAGAACATTGAGATCCTTCAAAAATGTTTTTCTCTGCGACTCCTGAAACACTTCTGAAGAAGACTCTAAGTCCGAAACGTCAGCTTTCCTGCTCCTCTGATGCTGCTTGGCCTGCTGTGTTCATCCAGTTCTACACCTTGTTACCTCAGATTCTCCAGCATCTGCAGTTCCTACTATCCCTGCACTCTCTGCCTACTTCCTTTGCCTTTCTTGGTGGTCACCCTGCTACTCTCTGTCTGCACCTTAGGCGTGACCACCTCACTAAAACTCTTAACTATGATGCACTCAGCATCTCGGATGATCCATGGTTGAATGCATCCAGCTCCAGCTCCAGCTCCAGCTCCAGCTCCCTAACATGATCTCCAGGAGCTGCAGTTGAGTGCAGTTCTCACAGGTGTAGTCATCAGGGGCAATGGAAGTCTCCCTGAGCTCCCGCATCCTGCAGGAGGAGCATCCACTGCCCTAACTACCATCTCAAATGCTGTAAGATTAAAGAGGAAAAGTTAAAAGGACTTCACCTGAGTTTACCTGTAGTTTTTGCTGAGCTGCTGCTCACCAAAGCCTCCCAAGCCAACGCCTCACTTCTTGCTCTGTTACCACAAATTTTCAATAACACGTCTCTCTCCCCCTTTTTCTTTTGGTCTCAATTTAGATTCTTCAATCAGGTTGTTTGATCACCCAATTTAATTTCCATATTGGTTTGGTATTTTTTATGACCATTTAACCTTGGGTAAAGTTTTGTTCTTGACAGATTTTCGGCTTTTATAAAAAGTACATGTAACAAATACATTTTCACGTTGTTACCGAAGGTCAGATCTCTGATTTCTAAGTGGCAGTCGCTGATTGAAGTAAAGCAACACGGCAGCTGAACTAAAGACCTGCTATCCTTGTAATATTAATTCTTGAAATAGGAATGAATCATAAACTTGTTAACGTAGTAACTAGTATTAGTTACTAATATTAAGTCTACTATTAAGACTTTTTTTAATTAGTTACCTATATGATTTTATGTTCTCTATTTGTAACTTTTTAGTTGATGCAGCTGTTCGAAAATGCCATCTTATAATGGTAATCAATTTATGTTCTCACGTGTTGAATCATTTTTGTTTTACATTTAATGCAGGTCACTCACTCACCCAGTTTGTCAGGCACTGTGCGGACCATTTCCTCAACAGTGAGCACAAAGAGATTCGAATGGAAGCAGCTCGAACTTGTTCACGACTGTTAACTCCATCAGTCCATCTCATCAGTGGACATGGACATGTTGTCAGCCAGACAGCTGTTCAGGTTGTGGCAGATGTACTTAGTAAACTCCTTGTTGTTGGAATTACTGATCCAGGTAATTACTTTTTTAAAAAAAACTTAGGAGAAATTTACATTCAATAACAGAACATCATGCGGATCAGTGAATAAAATGTTGTTGAACTCACATTTCAACTGGAATAATTTAAATAAAGTGTTTAGTTCTGATAAACTTAATTATTTCTTGGACTTCTGCATCTCACACTGAACTTGAATCCGTGTAATACATTGGATTTTTCTAATGAGTATATTTGGGCAAGCTAGCAAAAACCTAATTAGTGCAATGAGCGTTTGTTTTAAATAGTGCAGCACTAATAGGTACCAGTGTAATTTTACAGGAGGTTTTCTGATTCTAGCAGTGTTTTGATTATAACTGCAATATAGAAAGATGCATTTGGCCCATGTGAGCCCAACCATCCACTGTTTTCCACCATCATGTTTTCAATTATCTCTCAAGTTCCTGCAATATTCTACTTGGAATTGTATTCCACTCTTTGCATAAGGATGCTCCCTACCAACTTTTGTCTTTTGCTAGGTGAACCTATACCAGAGTTCCTACAAAAAAGATTACATTTGAAATAAACTTATGGGTTTACCTATCCTGTGTTATTAACAGTTGTTTATAATTTTTGGCACCTGTCAATGTGAACCTGGTGTGATAAGAAAGCCAGACCACACATTGAAACCTTTTGTATTGTTCAGTACATTTTACATTTTAAGGATGAAACAACAATGAAGGAAACGTATCTATAATTTTGCTATTACAGCCTTCTATTTTTAAACAATAAACTTCTTTTAAGCATGAAACTGCATTTATTACTGTAACTATGTATAACAAATAAATGATATTACAATCCTTGCCAGTTTTGGATAAATAGTATTTTTGATGCTTCATCTAATTCCTAATTTAAGGAGAAAAGTCAACTTTTCCCTTTCATTTACTCAGATCCTGATATTCGTTACTGTGTGCTGGCCTCTTTGGATGAGCGATTTGATGCTCATTTAGCCCAGGCTGAGAACCTGCAAGCTCTTTTTGTGGCATTGAATGACGAAGTGTTTGAAATTCGAGAGCTTGCCATCTGCACTATCGGTAGATTGAGCAGCATGAATCCTGCATTTGTTATGCCTTTTCTTCGCAAAATGCTGATACAGGTAAGCATTTATTATTATTGTTTGCGAGTACATATAAGGGACCACATTTTTCCTTTATAATCTGGATTGGAAGTTGCACTACTATATAGCTGAAATACCAGAAATGTTTTGCAACTTGGGGAAGAAGAAAATTCAAATGGTATGCATTTTTAACTGTGGAAGGTAGTATTACTGTTGGATCAGTGAGATTGATATATTATTGTGTCAGTGCCACCAGGAATTTTTGAGTGAATAGAAAGTTCCCTGCTGACAGTACTTGGATTGGTTGAGTGTAGCTGGTTACAAATCCAAGACCTCCAAAACTAGCAAACTAAAATAATCATTTCCTCCTCTTCTCCTGGTGTGAGTGAAAGGACCAAGAAAGTTTAAAAGAGAATTCTAACAATAAGAGACCTACATCCACCAGATCAACCACTGAAATGAATAGCCATTGCTTTAAAGACACCTGTATATTATCATTACTGAAATCAAAAGGAATTGTGGCAGACATTTGCTGCGAGACAGGCAACAGAACTGGCTGATGATGACAAATTGATTCATAAAACAAGGCCATTTTTTTCCATCATGCGTATAAACCATAGAAGTATAGAGGATGGGAGAGCGAAAGGAACACAAGTAGCCAGGGTAAAGAAAGAATAGCTGGGAATGCCACAAGATTCCCTCATCAGATCAGAAAGGAAGATGCTGAGGGTGGAGCTGAAAATCAAAGGGCTAACTGGAACAGCTTCAGTTGAATTCCTGAATGTTGGATGGGAAGCCCGTGGGACTTAGTGGGGTTCGTAAGAGTGCGTCTGAAGAACAAACTCACAAGGAACATACCATGGATCAAAAGGTAGCTTTAACTACAACCAAGAGCCTGGAGGTAAATACTGCTGTGTGTGCAGGTGAGGTGAATAAGATAGTTATGAAAAATGAAGAGTTTTTATCAAAAGGAAAGGTTGCCCCATTTTTCTTCAAATGATGCATGTACTATAATAAGAACTGCAGGAGTTACTCAAATTCTTGCTGCATAAGAACTTAGTTTTCCCTTCAGAGCATGCAATGAAAGCCAAAGTGCTGGTAAACAGGACAAGATGTGAGTGTATCCTGGTTCTGTTGAACAAAGTGCAACTAGAGTGTGACTTGTTGTCCAGAAATGGTAGCAAGCATTGTTAAGAAATCAGCTGTTGACTTCTCAATGATATGGCTGGAGTGAAAGTTATAGCTTTGTTATGGGCTACAAAATTATAACCAGTAATCTCAGAAACCCTGGGTGAGGTTAGAAAGGTGGGACAGTTGCAAGAGCATTTTTGAGTTATTTTTACTTTGTGTGTTTTTTTAAATTCATTCCTGAGGGTGCCTCTGGCTAGGCCAGTATTTATTGCTCATCCTCATTGCACAGAAAACAGTTGAGAGTCAACCTCATTACTGTGGGCCTAGAGTCACGCGTAGGCCAAACCAGGTAAGGATGGCAGTTTCCTGCTCTAAAGGACATTAGTAAACCAGATGGGCTTTCCCTCACAATCAACAACAGATTCATGGCTATTGTTAATTTTAGTTTTTAGATTCTGATATAGATTTAGATTTTGAGTTTTTAGACTCTTTAATTTTAGTTTTTTATTGAATTCACGTTTCACTAACTGCTGTGGCGGGATTCAAGCTCTGATCCCCAGAATATTACCTGGGTCTCTGGATTAACAGTCCAGCAATAATAACACCAGGCTATCCTCTCTGGCAATTGCGTCACGCAAACATGTTGAAGTGATATCAACTAGAGCGGATGGTAAAAAAGAACAAGTATGACAGGTGATATGAGTATTGGAGAATCACCGGGACAGTGTGTGAAGTAGGAGGAGAGTTCTCAAATTGAATCTCCATATTTCAACAAGCCAATACTAAAATACTGCAATGGTTAGGTAGTATATTTTGTACTTAAATCTATAGATATACACCTAGATGTACGATGTTAGCCATGGATGTTGATGTAAGGGAATCAGTACCAATGCAACAAAATCTTACCGGTTAAGTCCAGACAAACAGCTCATGTAGAACTGGAGATTCAGTACTTGTAAGAAAATCACTTGATTGAACCTTGCCAAGTTAGTTGGCATTCACCAGTGATGTTAGTTCCTAAACTGGATGGGTTAACTAGATTGACTACAAAAATAAATGCTATAACAAAAACAGATTCATAGTGAATTCCTCGGTTAGAAGATTGTACTGATAAATTTGGCAGTGCCTTGATCCTTTCTAAAATTGATCTAATGAAGGGATACTGGCAAGTAGCATTAACGTCTAAAGGTAAAGATAAATCAGCCTGTGATGTAACCCTTTTGGGGTAACAATGTCAAGTCATTTCATTCGAGTTTTAAAAATGCCCCAGCTGCATTCCAAAGATTGATATATCAATAATTTAAATCAACTTAATAGCAGAGCACTTGGAAAATAGTGGCAGGATCAGACAGAGTCAACATGAATTTATGAAAGGGATACCATGTTTGACAAATCTACTGGAATTCTTCGAGGATGTAACTAATGAAGTTGATGAGGGGCCAACAGTGAATGTGGTTTCTTCGGACTTTCAGAAGTTTCACAAAAGAGATTAGAATGTAAAATGAAAACTTATAGGTTGGGGTTAGTGTATTGAAATGGTTGGAAAATTGCCATACAGGAAACAAAGTAGGAATAATCTAGTCTTTTTGTAAGGGCAGGCTGTGACTAGAGGGCTACTGCAAAGATTAGTGCTATTTACAGTATGTATTAGTGATGTAGATGAGGGAACTAAATATCTCCAAATTTGGAGATGACACTAAACTAGGTGGGAGGATGTGTAGACACTTCAGTGTGATTGGGCAAGCTGAGTGACTGGGCAAATGTATGGAAAACACAGTTTAGTATGGATAAATGTGAGGTTATCCACTTTGGGGGCAAAAGCTTGTCATCTGGCTATAAATCGAAATGAGGGAATGTGCATCGAGACCTGAGTGACCTTGCACACCATTTGTTGAAGGTAGGCATGGAGGTATAGCAGGTGGTAAACTAGGCAAATGGTATGTTGACTTTCATAGCAAAAGTATTTGCATACAGGAGCAGGGATGTCTTACTGCAATTACACAGGGCCTTGGTGAGATCACACCTAGGATTTGTGTACAGTTTTGGTCATCTTATCTGAGAAAGAATATTCTTGGTACAGAGGGACTGTAGTGCAAGTTTACCAAACTGATTCCTGGGACTGACAAATGAGAAGAAGTTGAATCAGTTAGGATTATATACCAGGGTGGCATGGTGGCTCAATGGTTAGCACCTTTGCCTCCCAGCACCAGAGACCCGTGTTTGATCCCAGCCTTGGACAGCTGTCTGTCTGGGCGTTGCACATTCTCCCTGTGGCTGCGTGGGTTTCCTCTGGGTGCTCCAGTTTCCTCCCACAGTCCAAAAATGTGCAGGTCAGGTGGATTGGCTATGCTAAATTGCCCATAGTGTCTAGGGTAAGCATTGGGTCTGGATGAGATGCTCTTCAGAGGGTTGATGTGGACTCAATGGGCCTAATGGCCTGCTTCCACATGTACGAACTCTGTATTTTCTTGAGTTCAGAAGAATGAGGGATGATCTCCTAGAAACCTACATAATCCTAACAGGACTAGGTAGGATGTTCCTGGTGGTGAGGGATTCCAGAACTGAGGTCATAATCTAAGGATATGGGGTAAACCACTTAGGACTGAGATGAGGAGAAATTTACTTATCCAGAGTTTGGTGAGCCTGTGGAATTTTCTACTATTGAAAGCAGTCGCGGCCACAACATGTATGATTTCAAGAAGGAGTTGAATGCAACACTTGGGCTCAAGGAATCAAAGGATATGGAGGAAAAGCAGGAACAGGCTATTGATTGGGATGATCTGCCATGTTCATTATAAATAGCTGAGCAGGCTCGAAGGGCTGAATGGCCTACTGTTGCTCCAGTTTTCTGTGTTGCCATGTAAGTGCCTATGTAGTTTATTTAGAATATGTGATGTACAGTAACACCTGGGAATAACACATATAGCAATGCGAAAACTTGTTTAGCAAATACAATTATCTGGTTTGGTGATAAACGTTGCTTTCCAAGAGTAAATTTGCAAAAGGGAGGGTAACAACTTGGAACGTATCTAGGGCAAGTGGTGTTAAAACAGCAAATAAAAGACTTTGATCGAATTCACCGTTCATAAAACTAAACAGGAGATGAGATAAGTCATGAGAATTCTGGAATACGTGGTTTTATCAGAAACTTGTGCTTAACTTCACCACAGTAGCTGTACTTCTAACAGATTCGTTACAGATAGAGACAAAGGTGGTATGGGGTGGAAGTGGGGGGATCCTAAGTGGTAGTGATATTTAAAGACAAAGAAGGATGGTTCTGAAGTTAGAGAGCAAGTTAATTAGACAAGGTAGGCCAAACCAATCAGAGAATGAATTAACTCTAAAGATCTCCGTGCAAGGAGCTTGACAGGCAAGGCAGATGAACTTGGCATGTATGAGAACTTGGGACTGGTATATCATAGTTATTACAGAAACATAGCTGAGGGAGGGATGGTGTTGGCAGCTCAATGTTCCAGGGTTTAGATGCTATGGGAAGGATAGAAAGGGAGGTGAGAGAGGAGGGGGAGTAGCCTTTTTAATTACCTTGAAGGGACATTTCTGAGAGATCATCCAGTGTGAAGCTATGCGAGTGGAACTCGGAAATAAGAAGGGAATGATCATCTTGATGGGATTGCATTATATGCCCCCATCCTCCCCACCACTGATAGTCAGCATGAAACTGAGGAGCAAATATGTAGAGATAGCTCATATATGTAGGAATAACAGGGTTGTAATAGTAGAGGATTTTAGCATTCCAAACGTAAACTGAGACTGCTATAGTGTTAAGGGTTTGGATGGTGAGGAGCCATGGAGTCATACAGCAGGGAAACAGCCTCTTTGGTCCAACTGGTCCCAAGCTGACCAAGCTTCCCAAACTAAACTAGTCCCAATTGCCTGCATTTGGTCCATATCCCTCTTCGCCTTTTCTATTCATATACCTATCTGAATGTCTTTTAAATGTTGTAACTCTATCTGCCTTTAACACTTTCTTTGGCAGTTCATTCCACATACGAACCATCCTTTGTGTGAAAAAGTTGCCCCTCAGATCCCTTTTTAAATTTTTCTCCTCTCACCTTAAAAGTATGCCCCATAGTTTTGAACTCGCCTGCCAGGATCTGATCAGGTATATCCCAGGACATTATGGGAAGCTAGGTCCCTAGCAGAAATATTTCTATCGTCTGCAGCCATGGGTGAGGTGCTGGAGGATTGGTGGGTAGCTAATATTATATCATTATTTAAGAAAGGCTGTAAAGAGAAGCTGGAGATCTATAGACTAGTGAGTCTGACATTGGTGGGTAAGTTGGTGGAAGGGATTCTGAGAGAGAGGACTTACATGCATTTGGAGAGGCAAGGACTGACTGGGGATAGTCAACATGACTTTGTGCATGGGAAATCATTTTTCACTAACGTGATTGAGATTTTTGCGGATGTAACCAAAAAGATACGTAAGAGCATAGCGTTGTTTACATGGATTTTAGTTAAAAGTTTGACAAGGTTCCGTGTGGTAGACTGGTTAGTAAAGTTAGATCATTGGGATTCGGGGGAGAGCTTGTCAATTGGATACAAAATTGACTTGACAGGAGGAGGAAGAGGGTAGTGGTACAGGGTTGTTTTATCGGACTGGAGATCTGTGAGCAGCGGTGTTCTGCTGGTCTGGATAGGCTGGGACTTTGTTCCCTGGACGGTAGGAGGTTGAGGGGTGACCTTATAGAGGTTAATAAAATCATGAAGGGCGTAGATAAGATAAATAGCAAAGGTCTCTACTGCCTTACAGTGCCAGCAACCTAGGTTCGATTCCACCCTCGGGTGACTGTGTGGAGTTTGCACATTCTCCCCATCTCTGTGTGGGTTTCTTCCGGGTGCTCTGGTTTCCTCCCACAGTCCAAAGATGTGCAGGTGAGGTAAATTGGCCATGCTAAATTGCCCCTGGTGTTCCAGGATGTGTAGAGTAGATGGGTTACAGGGGGATGGGTCTGGGTGGAATGCTCTGAGGTTCGGTGTGGACTTGTTGGGCTGAAGGGCTTGTTTTCACACTGTAGGGATTCTATGAGGTCTTTTCCCTCGGGTGGGGGAGTTCAAAATTAGGGTTCACTTGCATGTTCACTCGAATAGTTGACCTTCAATTATTCCAAATACAGCTAGATATTCTTTAACCCCAGAGAAGTTGGGAAAAGGCTGAGCATTACCCACCCCTCTGCCCCCATGACCACCTACCACCACCACTGAAAATCCTGACATTGATGGCTGCAAAATAGTCACAGCTGCCAATTTCACCCTGCACTCTAAGTTTTGGGACCACTTTTTCAGATGCTAAAAAAGATACAAATTAGAGAAAAATGAAAATACAGAACTTAGATATGTGAAAGAAAGTAATTTGGAACATGCCATTTCCCTTAAAGCTTCCAGTTTGGTGACGGTAAAAGCTACAATAAATAAAAGCTCAATTGTGAAATACTTATAGGCTGAATCCATGCGCACAAACGGTCTTTCTCAGGGCGTCTCAAGAGGCAATAAAATAAAATTCTGAATGATCTTTCATTTTGGTGATCCTTTCAGTATAAATGCAGAACAGATGTTGCAATTTCAGAGTCCCTATTTTGTTCTGTAACTTGTTAAATGCTTTTTCTCAAATTTCACTGATACCAGTCTGTCATTGATTGTTAGTGCAGACAGTAGTGACCCAAAGAGGGCAAACTTTCTGAATTTTATTCTGTGTTCATATGATCTAGCCTAAGAAAGAGGTATATTTAAAATTACTTGACATCCTGAGAAGAGAAGCAATAGTCATTTTCTGTGCAATAACTTTGGATTGAGGGATATTTGAAACCTATTAGTTAACATAGAAAAAAATTGTTTGGAATAGCTCCATCATCATCATCATCTGATTTAGGAACTATCTTCATTTCCTAACAATGTTCGACATTGTTTCTGCGCTTGCATTCTGCAAAATGCATTAGCTGTACAATTTTTCCAAAAAGTATTTTTCAAGTACTCTAGATTTTTAAGGTGATGTTTTAAAGGTTGTATTTTTCCTTTTCTTGGAAGAAGTCCTGAAGTTACAGAAATTGCAATTTCACATCTGGATATTGAAATTTTAATATTGCCATTTGAAATTTTGCCATTTGCAAAATCCTGACTTTAATGGGTTGCTGTAGGTTCTGTTACAATAACTGCTGAGAGTTCTTTTTTGTAAAGCTGAATTCATTTTTTTTGTAGCTTTGGTTAAAGTCTATACAAAACTGTCACAGAGCAGAAAGAGTGTGAAGAGATTACAAATGGTTCCTCTCAATGATGTATGTGCTTACACTGAAGTCTGCAAATACTACATGTTCCAACTTTTGTGTCTCACTTAGTGCAATGATCTTTATTCCGGACTTTGGAAATTTTTTTTATTTATGTGACATGAGGGTTGCTGCAAGGCAAACATTTATTGCTCATTTCTAATTGCCCTTGAGAAGGCAGTGTAGGTACACTCACAGTAATATTAAACAGGTAGCTAAATGTTTTTGATCTAATCAATGTAAAGGAACAGAGTTCTAACAAAGGATGGTGTGCTACTCGGAGGTGAACTTGATTTTACTGTCATGGCAGAGGTTGGGATTTGGAAAATGCTGTTGAAGGAACTTCAGCAGGTTCCTGAAATGCATCTTGTGGATGATGTGCTACTTGTAAATGGATGGACAGGCTTTGGGGAGTCAGAAATTGACATGTTGCAGAATTTCCAAACCTCTAACCTGCCCTTGTATGCATAAAACTAGGATGGATGATAAAGTTCAATTTCTGATCAATAGTATTTCCAGGATGTTGTTGATGAGCAGTTTGATGATGGCAACATTGTTGAATGTTAGGAGAGACGATCTTCTTGGAGGTAGTAATTGTCTGACACTTGTGTGCTGCAAATGTTATTTGCTACTTAGCAGCTCATGCCTGAATGTTGTCCTGGCTTTTGCATGGGGAACTGCAAACGGACTGACCATTATACATTCCTTATCTGATATCCCAAGTTCTGACCTTATTAGAAGAAAACTTATTAATAAGCAACTAAAGATGATTGGTCCCAGGACACTCGTGTCTAACAACCATCTTCCTCTGTGCTAAGCATGACTTATGCTTGTAACAGAATACTTCAAGGGCTTCCATCTTTTTTGTTGTAATATTACCATCATGCAACAACTGATATATTGAGATTTTTGTTTGCAAAGTATTAATCTCCACCACATTTCCCAATAATTGAACTTTAAATTATTTTTCAAATGCAATTTAAGATTCAAACAAGAGCAAACTTACAGAAGTTGCATCATGAAACAAATAAGTTCCTGCAGGGTCTTGACAGGGTAGATGTGGAGATGAAATAGTAGGAACTGCAGTTGCTGGAGAATCTGAGATAACAAGGTGTAGAGCTGGATGAACACAGCAGGCCAAGCAGCATCACAGGAGCAGGAAGGCTGACGTTTCGGGCCTAGACCCTTCTTCAGAAAGAAACGTCAGCCTTCCTGCTCCCGTGATGCTTCTTGGCCTAGATGTGGAGGTGATGTTTTCTCTTGTACAAGAATCTAGAACTAAGTGTCATTGTTTAAAAATTTGAAACAAAGATTGAGCAAAAAAAAATCCTTCGGGATTGAGTTTTGAGGTACTGTCTTCTGAAACAGGTGGTGGTAGTGGAATGTTTGAATATATTTAGGGCAGAGGTGGATAGATGTCTTGCTCCTCAGCTCAAAATGCTTTCAACTGCTGTCAAAATCTAGAATTTGTTATTCTTTTGTCCTGGTAAATGCAGCTGTTATGTTTAGACCTTCCTAATGCAAGAGATTGAAAACTCTTTGCAGGTCACCTTGTATATCTTGCATAATATATGTACTGTACCAGAACAGTTTAATACCAGAAATATAGGAGAAACTTTTGTTAGATTTTGGAGCCATTACTTTATTTGAATTCTTCACTCTTTTTTGATATTGATGTCTCTGTAGTCATAGATTGCCATAATAGCCCTGTGACAGAAACTGGATGTGTGATACTGTCCATAAATCAATCATTTGTTATCAAAATAAAAAAAAACTTTCAGTTCATTTATAATTTCTTTGTAATTCTTTAGATTTTAACTGAGCTAGAACACAGTGGAGTTGGCCGAAACAAAGAGCAAAGTGCCCGAATGCTGGGGCACTTGGTTTCAAATGCTCCCCGCCTTATCCGCCCGTACATGGAACCTATTCTCAAGGTAAGCAAGAGGGAACGTCTTTTTCCTACAGTGACTGTACATGTGAAAATTAAATTGGCATTGAACATTTTGAAACATTTTTATATTTATGTTCATTGACAAGAAAATATATATTAGATATTGAAGAAAATAGCAAATATGTTTGCTCTCAGTTGATCGTATGCTTCCTCCTAGGCTTTAATCTTAAAATTGAAGGATCATGATCCAAACCCTGGTGTAATTGTCAGTGTTCTGGCTACTATAGGTGAACTTGCCCAGGTAAGATCAATGTTATAGACTGAGTACATTTGTAGATGAGAAACTTAAATTGAAAAATGTGTAATGTAATACTGTTATGATGAATTTGAATTATATCAGAGGAATCCCTAAATGCTTCAAAACTATAACGTACTTTGGACTGTGGTCAGTATTGTTTTTGCACATAGATGCAGCATTCAATATATGCACAATGAGACTATACAAGAACAGAGCAATAAGTGACCACTTGATTTGTTTCACTAGTATTGGTCTGGGAGAACTGTTAGCTGGCATGTTCTTAGAATTCTTCTGTTCATCTTCAAAGCGTGCTGTATTATCTTTTATACCCATCTTAACAATCAGATAGGAGTCTTAAGACAATGTACATTGCCTCAGCTCTGCATTGCAACGTCATTCTAAGTGCAGTTTGAACCCTGCTTTTTTAAAAAATAGTCACCTTATGTTGTTAAAGATATTTCATTAATTTAATGACTTGCCTTCAAGTATATTTCTCAGATACAGAATAACGATTGGCCTGTTGTAAGCTTGATTAATGTAAAACTGCTTGCCAGTCTACGGCCTTTTTAAAACGTTGTGATTAATGTTTGTCCCTGAAGGTGAGTGGACTGGAAATGCGAAAATGGATGGATGAACTATTTCCTATCATCATGGACATGCTCCAGGACTCCTCTTCACTTGCCAAAAGACAGGTAAGCTCATGATAGCAGCTGGCTACTTTTCCCTGAGAGTATATAGAAAATAGCAAACTTTAAATTTTTGGATATATCTTGATCATTTATTTAAGTGCCTGTAGATGATTGGGGTTGGGGAGGAGGAATCAGTGCTATTTTTGATGACAGTCTCTTAAATGTTAAAATTGAGCCATGGTTGACAAGTGCACCTGGTGCTGATATGGTTTTCTGGTACTGATTCAGTGTGAAATAGAAGCATAGTTATTAGTGCAGAGTAAACTTTATACAGAAACCATCTTTGTTTGTAAAGGTTTTGCAAAGTAATGCTTGCAGCTGCTGATGGCTTCTGAATTAAGTGATAATATGTATGTTATTTTGATTATTGAAAGAAATATTCTGAGATTGTTGTTTTTTGTTGCTTCCTATAAAGATTGAAGTGAAAATTTGGGATTTGATCCTGAATTTTGTTCTAATTTTAGATGGTGAAAAATATAAAGTCTATAAAACTTTTTCTACTGCTTTGCACTCAGTTGTTCTACTGTGAATGCTGTGAAGCCTGACAAAAGTGACATGATTCTGTATGTGTCACTTTCTTCAATTAAGTGTATTGTGAAATGGTGTTTGGCTTGCACTTTCACATAATCCATGACATTGCTAAATGAGGCTTTTGTGGCCTACAACTTCAGATATTCTGGACAAGTATGTGTCTAATTTGTTTTGAAGGTCAGCCTAGTTGATGATCTGGAACTTAATTTCCAATTAGCTCACATTTGCTATTGGTTTCTGGCAGCATGAGAGATTGATCAGCAATGGGAGAGGCTAGTAGCTGTGCTTCACTTGCCTGCCCCGAAGACTGGCCTACCCTAAGGGTGCCTCATGCATGTCATGACAAAAATTCTTAGTGCACTGCACTTACACAGAGGCATGAAAGGAAAATTGGCTCACATCCTCTTTCGTCTGTCAGGACTGAAAACAAGTTACTTTTCCAGACATCAACAATCCTTTGTGAATTTCTTATTTTTGTATATGTAGTTGGAAGTGTGTAATGACTAACCGATCTAGTTTATTTGTGCAGTGGAAAAATGCCACATAGTTGCACTGAAGACAAAAACAAGACTGCAATTGTAGCCAATGTCACCACTAGATGGAGCACCCTGCGTGGTTGTGCATCAAATCAGAGCATCACATCTCTGTATTTCTGTGGTTGTTTTTATAACAGCGACTCATCGAGAATATTCTTAAACATTGAATTTATTATAAAACAAATTGGATGATATAAGATGAATGTCAAACTTTGCCATTCCTTATGGTACCAGTATATTGCTGAAACATTCTGATCCTTGTATCTGGTACATTTACTTAGATGATATGTTAAAGCAGCAAGCCAGTACAGCAGTTTTGCCTGCTTGCACGTTAAAACAAAACAATTTTTATTACTTAATTTTATGTTTTGTGGTAATAGCGCTCAAGTGGATATTTGCAACCATCTAACAAAGGACAAGGTAGCAATTAAATATCAGCTTTCAGTGCCATATGCTCTGCACTAGAAAAAGAGGATAAGTAGAATTTCAAGCCTTGTTAACCACTGTAAATTTGTAAACTCTCAGTAAATGAACGCAGACTGATGATATGCATGGCGATTTGTACCTGAAGCATTACAGTTTCTAACATGATCAAGATTTAGTCAACTTCATTGCAGTTTTTTGCACTTGCACATCAAACCTTGTATACACAGAATGCTATAGGCTACTATTGATGTACTGGGGGGACACAGTCTAGCAGTAATGGTGCTATTTTAAAGTTACAAATTCCAGACTCTCTCTCTCATTTTTTGCTTTTCTTTTACTCTTGTTATATCTTCATCTAGAAGAATGGATAAGTGGGCAGAAATATTTTTTAGAGCATGCTGAACATAATGTGAAAACCTTTTTCAGCAGATAAGTAGCATGGGGTAGGAGAGATTGGAAATCCTCCCTAAAGAGAAAACACCTGGTTGCCACAGGTGCTTTCCCACAGTGACAGGCAGAGACTGCTGAACTTGAAAAGTATGGTAAACATAAGAAATTTGCTGCACAATGCCTATCCCACCAAATGATGGTTTCACATGTTTATTCTCTCAGCAGATTCTGTTACCTTTTTGATTGATAGTCTTGTGTAGATTGCAATGGTAAACACATGATTTAATGTTTATGGTAGAGACTTGAAACATTGGAATTTGGATGAGCTTGAAGAGACCTGTTTGACAGTCAGTTTAAAATTAGTTTTTGAAGGTTGAAAAAAATTGCAGTGTTTAGAACTAAATTAGTTAAGATGAACTTTAATAATTGTATGCAGAATCTTCCAGTCCTGCCTTCCTCCTTACCTAATGATAAGCAACTCTTTGAAGTTTCAGAGAGGATCTAAACTTGGTTGAAAACATCCTTCATTTTAAAAAGTTGTATTTACTGTGGACAGCATAGTAAAAGTGTTTGAGTAGCAAAGTGATGCAAATCTCTAACGGTGATTTCGACTTAGCTGTTTGTATCTGATTTTAACAGTGTTGTATTGTTTGGCTCCACTATTTTTAAAAAAAGTGAGAGTGGAAAATCAAGAAACTATTTACCGGTTAGTTTAATATTTGCTGTCAGGAAATTGCGAGAGTTTAGAAGTTTAAAAAAACCACTGAACATTTAACACTGATGACTTAACCTATGCCCTCCAGTTCTGGATTCTAAGATGGGATAGAAAACCACTTACCTAGATTTGGCAATAATGCAAAGGTAGGTGGCAATGTAAGCAGTGTAGATGGAAGTAAAAATTACGTATATTTTGGAAGTTTTAACTGCATGAGAGAAACAGGATTTCATTTTAAGTTAAACTTGGAACTTAAAGAATAGTATATTTTCAACATGGTGAAAAGCTCAAATAATGGTGGTCCAGGTACAACGATTATTAAAATGGCATGCTCATCATTTGCACTTGTGGAGCACGTTTGTAAAATAACACCATGAGAACTGATTTGACTGATTTGTCCAGATCAATCCACTTATTGATCACACTGACTCCCCAACATCAACCATAAACTTGATTATTAATAATTTTCTATCTATTGTGTGCCAGTAAAAGATTTTACCTTTCACCCTCTGCTCAGGGGCTATAAAGTAGAAGAAGATGTGTACCCACTTATCTGTTCCTCAGCTTAAAATACCATATGTGTATCATTAATGGCAAACAGATATATCTGTATCAGATGCACATTGAGTTGAGATAGGGCAGCAGTTATGCAATCAAAGCAGCACAAATGCAAGCCTGTATCCCTGTAAGAACTGCAGCTAAACCAGTCTAAAGCAACAACAAACAGATTTACTCCAGCTTGTCATGGAGCACGGAACTCCACCATAAATTTGTGCCAGCACTTAGATTGAGGCAAGCATAGCATCAAGGAAGTTGTTAACGCATGTGCCGATGCCTCTAGATGCTGTCTTCAATATGTTGGAAACAAACACTCCCTACAGTGAATCAAAGCTATGATATGCAACCAACTGAACAGTAACGAGCACCATGCTTTTGGATGGATACATTGGCCTTCAAGGGAGTGTTGTGTAGATTTATTAAAATGTTATCTGAACCCTAACGATTAAACAATGAGGAGATATAAAGCAAACAAGGATTGCATTCCCTGGAATTTTTACGGTTTAGGGGTGATTAGATCGAAGTTTTTAAGATACTAAGGAGAGCACAGAAGGCAGATTGAGAGAAATTATTTCTGGTTGCAGAGTCTTGGACTAAGAGGCATAGCATCAAAATTATAATTGGTTGTTTGCTAGTACAGAAATTGAGTATTATTGTTGTGAGCAATTTGTCCACTTGCATGGTGAAAGACTTACTAGCATATTGACACCAATGCAGTGTCTGTGCACATTTGACGTTGCTATCCTATTTGCCAATGAGCCAGTGGGGGCTAGTCATAAACATCTGCACTATAAGACTATATGGCGATTTAGACTTGTCCTCATTGTCTAAATCAGTACTCATTGAATTTATGAACTCAGCAACTTGCAGAGCAGAGTTCAGTTTCCTGACACCATGTGTGCGTAAATAAATGATCTTGCCATCAAATCCCCACTAGTCCCAGCTCCCACAAATACGTTTGTTGGATTCCTTGAGAAACATGGCTTCGATGCAATGACATGTAACCCCTTACATATTTCTGCTATGTAGATAGTGCATTTGCTACATTTGAATCCATAGCTGTGTGCAAGAATTTTTTTACATGTTTAAATGGTCTCCATCTGCACTCAAATTCATATTCATAATGGAATAATGGAATGAACTCTCTTTCATTGTTGACCTAGCTGAAAAATCATTTGGGGGTTCTCTATTTCTATCTACCCCAAACCTACCTTCATTGGTCAGTATACACGTTGAGATTGCTACAATTCTACAACCTATAAGATCGCCCTTATTGGCAACCCTGTACAGTGGGACTTGTTGCTGTGCAAACTTGATGCTGAAATAAGGCACATCAAAACTATCCTGCGGTATAATGGCAAACCTGATCCACTCATTTCTTGCCGTATATTATGCCAGCTCCTAAAAGGTCCTAAGCCAATCATTCCTGAAAAGTGCCCAGCCTACCTCTAATTAATGTGGAAGGCTAAGGGATTTCAAATTTTTGAGCAACATTTGAAGCTAGCAGTTGCTGCTATGCAGTAAGTCCTCCACCAGTTGCAGGTTGCCATCCTAAAAATACCCCTTTCTGACCTCAGATAGTCAACTATCTGACCTCTATTAGTTAACCAACCCATGCTAACATACTATCTGTAACACCATGGGCACTTCTTAAGTAGTCTTATGTGGGATGCCTAATCGAAAGCCTTTCTGAAATCCAAAATAGTCCATCTACTGGCTCGCCTTTATCTAGCCTGCTTGTTAGCTCCTCAAAGAACTGTAATAAATTTTTGAGGCATGATTTCCTCTTCATGAAGCCATGTTGATTCTGCTTAGTTAAATTATGTATTTCTAAATATTTTGCTTTCATATCCTTTCAGTAGACTCTTAGATTTTTCCAATGACTGGTGTTAAGCTGACTGTGATGTAGAAATAGGAGGTGGTGACTTTGTGGTACTGTCACTGGACCATTAATGCTCTGGGGACAGGAATTCAAATCCTATCATGGCAGATTCTGAAATTTGAATTCAGTAAAAAGCCTGGGATGAAAATATGGTAAAGGATGATTGTAAAATCACTGTCAATTGTCATTAAAACCCATCTAGATCACTGATGCCTTTTAGGGTACAAAATCTGCCACCCTTAGCCGGTCTGGCTTGCATTTGACTGCTGACCCACAGCAAAATGGTTGACTTTTTGCTGCCCTCTGTGAAATTAGTAATGGGTAATATTGTTGGCCTTGCCAGTGATCCCCGCATCCATGAATGAATCTTCTTTTTAAAATATTTGCCAGTCACCAGAAGATTTCTTTTTGTTTTACTGGTTGAGAGAGAAGTATTGGCCAGAGAGAAGGGTTTAGGCCCGAAACGTCAAGTTTTCCTGCTCCTATGATGCTGCTTGACCTGCTGTGTTCATCCAGCCCCATGCTTGTTATATTGGCCAGAGAGGTCCAGTTTCTTTGATATAGTGCCATGGGATATTTTCAATTGACTTGAGGGGGCAGATGGAGTCTCAGTTTCATGTCTTTGAAAGATGATGCTCCAACAGTTTAATGCTGCCTCACTGCTGCACTGGAATGTCAACTTAAATGTTCTAGAGCAAAACTTGAAATCAGAACTGTTTGACTTAGGGTTAAGTGTGCTGCCAAATGATCCAAGGCTGATACGTAAAAGTATGAAGGAATATGCGGCAAAGGTAAGTATAAATGAGTAGGTACAGATCAGCCAAATTCTGGAACTCCCTTGTGACAGCACAGTGATTATACCTATCTTGCAATGTTTGCAGTGCATCAAGAAGGCACCTGGACACCCTCTTATGGACAGTTGAAGATTAGCTTCTGAGGAAGGGTCACTGGACTCGAAACGTTAACTCTGATTTCTCTCCCGACTGTTGCCAGACTTGCTGAGCTTTTCCAGTAATTTCTGTTTCTCTTTGTGAAGATTGGCTAGGCCAGGGTTAATTATGTGTGCTACCCACATTCCAGGAATAAGTTTAAAAAATTAAATCCCAGTTCTGTATCACTAAGTGAACACCAAGGTTGATGATGGCAAAGTGGGTAAGTCTGATTTAAGGTATAGTTTGGTGAGTAAGAATGAGCTTGATTGGTCTGTGAGACAATTGTCTCAATTTTGGTGCTAGTCCTCAGGTGTTGGTTAGTAAATTCCACATGGCCGACTGGTCAGTGGGTGCTTTGTTATTTCCAGTACAAAGGCGAATGCTAGGTGGTATGTCTGTTTTTAATTTCTTCAATTTTTCTACAGTATTTTTTCTTTCAATTCTTTCATGGTATGTGGGGACACTGACAAGGCCAACAATTGTCATTTCAGAGAACAGTTGAGAGTCAGCTCTGTATGTTTTTGGAGTCATATATGGCCCAGATTGTGTAAGGAACCAGATGAGATTATTACTAATGAAATGGACATTTTATTAGTGCTTTATTAATTAAATTTAAATTTCCTCTGCTCTCATGGTGGCATATGAACTCTTGCTTCTAGATCAGTAGTCTGAGCTTTGGATGATTAACCCAACTCATTAACACTAAACTGCTATCCAGCTGTCTTGGTGCGAAGGAAAGTAATGGTTATCTTCATGATTTGTTTTGTTGAAGCGCACCCTCTTATCACTCTCTGTTCCATCCCCTTCTCTCTCCCTATGACCTCCTCCTCTATTTCCCTATGTTCCCCTCCTTTCCCTCGCTCTCCATTACAACTTCTTTTCTGTTTCCCCCTTCTCTCTCTCCATTTTCCCTTTTGTCCTGCTTTTCCCCTCTCCTTTCTCCCCATTTTCCTCCTGCTCTTCCTGTCTCTCCATTGCCCTCTTCTCTTCTGTACCTCTTGTCCCTCTTTCTTTTAAATTAAATATACTGCTGCATCAGTATTACATATAATACTATTATTGAAAATACAGTCAAAGAAATAAGGTTAACTGCTATTGTTTCTGTATGAATTGGACAGGTGGCGCTGTGGACCTTGGGACAACAGGTTGCCTGCACAGGGTATGTGGTAGAACCTTACAGGAAATATCCATCTCTTCTTGAAGTTCTACTGAACTTTCTTAAGACTGAACAAAACCAAGGCATTCGGAGAGAGGTAAGGCACAAACCATGTGAAAATATAGGCTACCATTATGTAATTGAGTTAGGTATAATCATTTGATCCTTTTCTTTGAAAGAATGTGGCAATCTTTTTCATAAAGTAGAGATCCCAGATGACTGATTTTGCAGTTATTACTGTGTAGGTGTTCGCATGATCCTGTGCTCAAAGGGAGTGCAAGTCAGCGATAGGGATGCCACGTCATGACCTAGATTTTCCATAATGTAGATTCTTTCATTATTTGTGTTATTTCAGTCCTCTACCTCCTGAAAACAGTACATGCCATGAATCACGTTGAGGAAATTGGACCTGTGTTATCTACAGCCTTATAAAATGAGGGGGCTATCGTTTTGAAATTTACAGGGTGTGACAAGTGGACGTAGATAGTATGGTTCACTTGGTTGGTGATTCTAGATTTATGGGGCTTGGTCTTAGAATAAAGGGTAGATCATTTAAAACTCAAAAGAGGAGGAATTTCTTCACACTTCACTTGGTAACTTTTGGAATTTTCTGACTCAGAGAGCAGTGGAACTTCAATTATTTGAATACGTTCAGACAGTATTTGATAGATTTCTGGAGGCTAACTACATGAAGGAATCAATGTTCCTTCTAAGTTAGGCAGCTCAAGCACATGGCTGCTCCAAGAGTCTGTTCATAGTATTTGACGTGCCATGCTACTTAAAGAATTAATGTACGGTTCCAGAAGTTGCTGTTGAGCACAGACCTTGGAGGTCCATGCGAAAAAAAAATTAGCAGGAGATCTGCAAGGAATATGGAGTTAATAAGGGAAAATGACTCTGAGGTGGATGATCAGCCATAATCCAGCTGAATAGTGAAGCAGACTTGATGGGTCAGAAGCCCTACTACTGTCCCTATGTTCCTATCATCTCCAGAATTTGAATGTGATCAGTAGGTATGTTACCTGGTCCTTGGTCCTCATCTTAAGTCAACATCTAGCAGGTACATGAAAGCAACACAGAGAATACCTAATTGAGTTCTTGTTTTCCTATCTCTCAACGTCCAAACAACCCCAGACAATTACTCCCACCACCACTAAACAACTTCACTATGTAGGAAATCTCCAGGTGTAAATTTGTAACTATCCATCTGTGGTGAATAATGATGTTGGGAGCAGTTGACTGTATAATTTAATCTATACAAGGCATAGGTGAATGAATCTACATTAATTTGTAAAAGTTGTATGAAAATACTAAGTTGCTACGAACAGATTTGCTCCTTAACGTATGGTCGGCAAAATCTCAGTCTGCCTACTCCGATTACATAACTTTGATTACTGAAACTTTAGCTACTGAACAAGAATCAATAGGGTAGCTGGTTACCAGAAAATCCATTGAATTCTGCACCCACATAATCGCACTAAATTTCTGGAACTGCACAAACATCATTCTTTATATGGTATTTAGAGGACCTCTTGTAAAGTGGGCAAACACAATGTATCAAACAAATGAAGCATCCCTAACAAATCGATCAATTTATGAATGTGTAAACTATCAATTTGGGTTATTGACCCTGTAAGGCAAGCCAAGAAAACTACTTTAGCAGTGTTCCATCTATAAATTATGGATTCAAATTTGAAAAATGAATGTCTTGTTGCTGTTTTGGATTTAAACTACAAAGTTAACTGTCAGTTGTATAATACACATTCGTCATGTTATTTGTGTCTGAGAAGTTGCTTCAGTTTTCCCACTTTAAAAGCAGAGGTTCCATCGATAACTCAGCATGAAGTCATGACTTGATGTGGTGTTGAGCTATAGGAGCTGAGAGTTTGAAATTTAATTCTTGCTTTGTACGGAGCTGACTGATCTGAGGCAGAACAGCAGTAGGTTTGTTCAAATCTCTGGAGGTAGCGAGGGTAGAAATCAGCCTGAATTCCTCCAGCTCATCATTATCCAAGCACCCATGTTGAAAATTGCAGATATGTGCATTCTAAAGGAGGACAAGATTGAGCTTCCTTATGTGGTCTGCCAGAGATTCCAGTTTAGACTTGAAGGAAAGAGTGATCAGTCAAACAGGGGTCATAGTCATAGAGTCATATGGCATGGACGCAGACACCCTTTGGTACAAGAAGTCCATGCTGACCAAATTTCCCAAACTGAACTAGTCCCACTTGCCTGCATTTGGCCCACATCCCTCCAAATCTTACTTATTAATGTACTTTTATATGTTGTAATTGTACCTGCATCCAACACTTCCTCTGGCAGTTCATTCCACACACCAACCACTCTTTGTTTAAACAAAAAATTGCTCTTTGTGTTGTTTTTGTAACTTTCTCCTCTCACCTTAAAAATAAAAGCCCTTAGTTTTGAACTCCCCCCACCCTAGGGAAAAGACCCTTACCATTCACCTTATCTGTGTCCTTCATGATGTTATAAAGCTATGTGAGGTCACTCCTCAACCTCTTATGCTCCAGAGATAAATGTTACAGCTTATCCAGCCTATTTTTATAACTCAAACCCTCCATTCCCAGCAGCATCCTGATAAATCTTTTCTGACCCCTATCCTATTCAATAACATCCTTCTTATTGAAGGCGCTGGAACACTGCTGAATCCCATAGGGTTATACCCTTGTCAGGGTCAGTGCCATCAGATGGGTGATGGAGAGTAAGGGAGAGTAGAGTTTTCAAATTTGTAAAACCTGCTACCACTTGAAATTTCATATTTTGCAATGAATAAAGCACAGGATATTGAAGTATCATTTTAATAGAAACACATATGCCTAAGACAGAAATTAATTTAGATGTGTTTGAAGAGTTTAAACACAGGTCTGTTGATAAGAAAATGAAAATAAAGCATAATTATTGAAGGGACATAGTCACACAGACCGAAACAGACCCTTTGGCCAAATTTGTCTACACTGAACTAGCCCCACTTGCCTGCATTTAGCCCAAATCCCGCTGTAGAATCCTCACAGTATGGGAACAGATCATTGGGCCCAGCAAGTCCACTCAACCCACCCAAGAGCATCCCAGCCAGACCTATCCCCCTACTCTATCCCTGTAACCATGCATTTCCCACAGCTAATGGACCTAACCTCCACACCCCTGAACATTATGGGTAATTTAGCATGGCCGATCCACCTAACCTGCACATCTTTGGACTGTGGGAGGAAACCAGGGCACCCGGCTGAAACATACGCAGATACAAGAAGATACGCAGAATGTGCAAACTTCATACTAGTAGTCACCTGAGGCTAGAATCAAACCCTGCTCCCTGGCACTGTGCGGCAGCAGTGCTAACCACTGAGCCATTGTGCCGCCCCACTAAATCTTTCCTATCCGTATACCTGCCCAGATGTCTTTACATGTTGTAATTGTACTTGCCTTTGCTACTTCCTCTGGCAGCTTATTCCACATATGCATAGCCTTCTATGTTCAAATGTTGCCCCTCAGGTCACTTTTAAATCTTTCCCCTCTGACCTTAAACCTAAGCCCTCTAATTTTGGACTCCCTGACCCTGGGACAAAAGCCTTGGCTGTTCACTTTATCTGTGCCCCTATGATTTTACAAACCTCTGAGGTCACCTCTTGGCCTCCTGTGCTCCAGGGAAAATGTTCCAGCCTACCCAGCCCCTCCTTATAAGTCAAACCCTCCAGCCTCAGTAAAATCGTTGTAAATTTTTTTTTTTGCACTCTTTCCAGTTGAATAACATCCTTCCAATAGCGGGGCGACTAGAATTGTACACAGTGCTCCAAATGTGGCCTTGCCACTGTCTTGTGCAGCCGTAATATGATGCCCCAACTCGTGTACTCAATACACTGACCAATAAAGGCAAGTGCACCAAATGCTTTTGTCACCACCGTATCTACCTGTGATGCCACTTTCAAGGAACTATGTATGTGCGTCGCTAGGTTTCTCTGTTCGATAACACTCCCCTACCATAAGTCCTGCCCTGGTATGCCTTAAATGCAACACCTTGCATTTATATAAATTAAACTTCATCTGCCTTCCACGGCCCACTTGCCTAATTGATGAGCATCTCGTTGTGGTCCTGAATAACCTTCACTATCCAGTATACCACCAATTTTGGTGTCACCTGCAAAATCGCTAACCATGCATTCTATATTCTCATCCAAATTGTTCATATAAATGACGAACAACAGTGGACTCAACACCGATCCTTGCGGCACATCACAGGTCACAGGCCTCCAGTCTGAGTAACACAGCACTACCACCACCCTCTCTCTCCTACCATTAAGCCAGTTTTTTTTATCCAGTTGCCTAGCTCTCCCTGGATCCCATGTGATCTAATGTTGCTAACCAGTCTACCATGTGAAACCTTGTCAAGGACATTACTAAAGTCCACGTAGATAACATCTACTGCTCTGCCTTCATCTATCTTCTTAGTCACCTCTTCAAAAACTGAACTGAGTTTGTGAAACATGATTTCCCATGCACAAAGCCATGCTACGTATCCCTAACCAATCTTTGCCTTTCCAGATGCATGCAGATCCTGTCTCTCAGAATCCCCCCTAATAACTTATGCACCACTGATGTCAGGCTCACCGGTCTGTGGTTCCCTGAGTTTTTCCTTGCAACCTTTCTTAAATAATGGTACAACATCTGGCACCTTACCTGTGGCTGTCGATGAAACAAATTTCTCTGCTAGCGGCCCTGCAATTTTTCACCTAATGTCTTACAATGTCCTGGGATACTCTTGATCAGGCCCCAGGGATTTATGCATTTTAAGACCAACGGCACCTCCTCTGTAATGTGGACTCTTTTCAAGGTATCACTATTTATTTCCCGAGTTCCCTAGCTTCTATGTTTTTCTCCACAGTCAATATTGATGCTAAATATTCGTTTAGGATCCCACCCATCTCCTGTGGTTCCACTCATAGATGGCCTTGTTGAACTTTAAGTGGACCCATTCTCCCTAGTTACTGTTTAGCTCTTAATGTACTTAGAGAATCTCTTTGGATTCTCCCTAACATTATCTTCCAAAGCTATCTTATCCTCTTTTTGCCATCCTGATTTCCCTCTTAAATGTACTCCTACTCTCCTCAAGGGATTCACGTGATTCCAGCTGTCTATTCCTGAAATATGCCTCCTCCTTTTTCATGACCAGAGCCTCAGTATCTCTAGTTATTCAGGCTTCCCTACTCCTGCCAGCCTTTCCCTTCACATTAGTAGGAATATGCTGTCCTTGAATTCTCATTACCTCGCTTTTGAAAGCCTTCCACTTGCCAGACATCCCTTTACTTGCAAACAGCCTCTCCCCAATCAACTTTTGAAAGTTCCAGTCTAGTACCATCAAAATTGACTTTGCCCCAGTTTAGAACTTTAACTTGTGGACCTGACCTATCCTTTTCCATAACTATTTTAAAACTAATAGAATTATAGTTAGAGGTCTCAAAGGGCTGCCCCATTAACACCGTGTCACTTGCCCCGTGTTATTTCCCAAGAGAAGGTCAAATTTTGCCACTTCTTTAGTAAGGCCGCCCCATATTGATTGAGAAAGCTTTCCTGAATACATTTTAACGAATTCTTCCCCATCAAAGCCCTTCACACTATAACAGTCCCAGTCTATGTTTGGAAAGCTAAAATCCCCTACTATTACAACCCTATTATTCTTACAGCTAATTACGATCTCCCTACAAGTCAATTTCCCGCTGACTATTGGGGTGACCTATAATTTTTTATTTATTTGTGGGCGTTGCTGACTGGCCAGCATTTCTTGCCCATCCCTAGTTGCCCTTGAGAAGGTGGTGGTGAGCTTCCTTCTTGAACCCCTGCAGTCCACCAGCTGTAGGTTGACCCGCAATGCCATTAGGGAGGGCATTCCAGGATTTTGACTGAGCGACAGTGAAGGAACAGCAATATATTTCCAAGTTAGGATGGTGAGCGGTTTGGAGGTGGTGCTGTTCCCATATGTCTGATGCCGTTGCCCTTCTAGATGCAAGTGGTCGTGGGTTTGGAAGGAGCTGTCTGAGGATCTTTGGTGAATTTCTGCAGTGCACCTTGTAGATCATACGCACTGCTGCTACTGAGCATCAGTGGTAGAGGAAGTGGATGCTTGTGCATATAGTGCCAAAGCAGGCTGCTTTGTCCTGGATGATGTCAAGCTTCTTGAATGTTGTTGAGGCTGCATTCATCCAGGCAAGTGGGGAGTATTCCATCACACTCCTGACTTGTGCCTTATAAATGGTGGGCAGGCTTTGAGAATCAGGAGGTGAGTTACTCGCCACAATATTCCTAGTTTCTGGCCTGCTCTTGTAGCCACTGTGGTGAGTCCACTTGAGTTTCTGGTGAATGATAACCTGCATAATGTTGATAGTGTGGGATTCAGTGATGGTAGCACCATTGAATATCAAAGGATGGTGGTTAGATTGTCTCTTATTGGTGATGTTCATAACCTGGCATTTGTGTGGCGCGAATGTCACTTACCACTTGTCAGTCCAAGCCTGGATATTGGCCAGATCTTGTTACGTTTGAACACGGACTGCTTCAGTATCTGAGGAGTCATGAATGGTGCTGAATTTTGTGCAATCATCAGCGAACATCCCCACTTCTGACCTTTTGATGGAGGGAAGGTCATTGATGAAGCAGCTGAAGATGGTTGGGCCGAGGACACTACCCTGAAGAACTCCTGCAGAGATGTCCTGGAGTTGAGGTGATTGACCTCCAACAACCATGACCATCTTCTTATGTGTCAAGTATGACTCCAACCACCGGAGAGTTTGCCCCCAGTATGCATTGATTCCAGTTTTGCAAGGGCTCCTTGATGCCACACGTGGTCGAACGCAGCCATGATGTCAAGGGCTGTCACTCTCACATCACATCTGGAATTCAGCTCTTTTGTCCATGTTTGAGCCAAGGCTGTAATGAGATCAGGAGCTGAGTGGCCCTGGCGGAATCCAAACTGGGCGTCGCTGAGCAGGATGCTGCTTGATAGCACTGTTGATGACACCTTCCATCACTTTACCGATGATCGAGAGTAGACTGATGGGGCGGTAATTGGCTGGGTTGGATGTGTCCTGCTTTTTGTGTACATGACATACTTGTGCAATTTTCTACATTGCTGGGTAGATGCCAGTGTTGTAACTGTACTGGAACAGCCTGACTAGGAGAGAGGCAAGTTCTGGAGCACAAGTCTTCAGTACTATTGCTGGAATGTTGTCAGGACCTGTAGCCATTGCAGTATCAGTGTCTCCAACCGTTTCTTGATATAACGTGGAGTGAGTTGAATTGGCTGAAGACTGATATCTGTAACGTTGGGGACCGCTGGAGGAGGCCGAGATGGATAGTCCAATCGGCACTTCTGGCTGAAGATTGCTGCGAATGCTTCAGCCTTATCCTTTGCACTGATGTGCTGGGCTCTTCTATCATTGAGGATGGGGATATTTGTGGAGCCGCCTTCTCCAGTGAGTTGTTGAATTGTCCACCATTCACAACTGGATATGGCAGGACTGCAGAACTTAGATCTGATCGTTAGTCGTGGGATCACTTGCTGTTTTCGCTATTTGGCATGCAAGTAGTTCTGTTCGGTGGCTTTACCAGGTTAATACCTCATCTTCAGGTCTGCCTGGTGCTGCTCCTGGCATGCCCTCCTGCACTCTTCATTGAATCAGGGTTGATCCTCTTGCTTGATGGTCGTAGTTGAGTGGGCGCTATGCCGGGCCATGAGGCTACAGATTGTTGGAGTACAATTCTTTTGCTGTTGGTGGCCCACAGCGCCTCATGGATGCCCAGTCTTAAGCTGCTAGATCTGTGCAAAGTCTGTCCCATTGAGCACGGTGATAGTGCCACACCAAACCGTGGAAGTTATTCTCAGTGTGAAGGTGGGACTTCATCTCCGTAACAACTGTACGATGGTCACTCTTACCGATATTGTCATGGACAGATGCAACTGCAGTTGGAAGATTTGCAAGGATGAGGTCAAGTATATTTTTGCCTCTTGTTCGTTCCCTCACCACCTGCTGCAGACTGAGTCTTGCAGCTATCCCATCAAAGTGATCGTCCCCTTATTCCTCAGTTCCACCTATATGGCTTCACTGGATGATCCCCCAGGAATATTCTCTCTCTGTGTACTGTGTGATATTTTCCCTAATCAAAAGTGCCAATCCCCCGACTCTCTTGTGCTCCCCCCTCCCCGGCCTGTAGAATTTATACTCTGCAATATCGATCTGTCAGTTCTGTCCCTCCCTCAGTCATGTTTCTGTAATAGTTAGGAACAGCCACATGTTTCTAGCCATGCCCTGAGTTCATCTGCCTCACTTCTCACGCCTGTGGCATTTGAAATAAATGCCATTTAATTCATCAGCCTTCCCTTATTCACTGCCGTGCTCTCGCCTGCCTTGCCTATTTAACTTGCTCTCTTTAACTCCTGTACCAGTCTCAACCTTCTCTCTTGTCACGCTACTGCTTAGGGTCCAAGCCAGACTAGTTTAAACCTTTCCAAGTATCTCCAGCAAATCTTCCCGCCAGGATATTGGTTCCCCCTCCACTTCAGGTGCAATCCATTCCTCTTGTACGAGTCACTTCTGCCCAGAGGAGATCCCAATAATCCAAAAATCTCAAACTCTGTCAACTGCATTAGTTCCTCAGTCAAGCATTCATCTGCCCTATCCTTGTATTCCTACTCTCACTAGCACGTGGCACCTGGAGGTCCTGCTTCGTGACTTCCTGCCTATATTCACTCTGCAGGACCACATCCCTTTTTGCACTTATGTCATTGCTACCAGTGTGCATAACAACCTGCAGCTGCCCATGCTCCCCTTTGAGAATTTGCTGCAAAGCTCTGAAACATCCTTGACCCTGGTACCAGGGAGGCAGTACACAATCCTGGAATCTTGCTCGCCCCCGCAGAACTGCCTGTCTGTGCCCCTGACTAAAGAGTCCCCTATCACAACTGTTCACCTGGACTTTGCTTTACAGCAGAGCCAGTCATAATGTCAAAAACCTGGCTGCTGCTGTTAATTTCCCCTGAGAAACTTCCCCACCCCCAACAGTATCCAAAATGGTATACTCGTTTGAGACAGGGTTACCAGGAGATTCCTGCACTACCTGCCTACCTTGCCTGGCAGTCACCCATCTACCTATGTGACCATCTCTCTGAAGCTATCTGTCACAGTCGCTGCCTCCTGAATGCTCTTCAGTGCTTTCAACAACCACTCCAACCAAGCCATGCAGCCTGAGAGGAACTGCAGCCTCACACACTTCCTGCAAACATACTCACCAGGGACTGTCGATTGCTGCCTGATTTCCCACAGCTGACAGGAGGAACATACCACTCCACTGACTGCCATCTTTGCTCCTTTACCTTAGCGGGGAGAAAAGGGTCTTGACTTAACCTTGTATTGTTGCTACTCGCCCTCCTCAACAAAGCCTGGTATTCATCTAGGCTTGCTGTTATATCTAACCAGCAGCACCTTGACCACAAAGCAGCCCCATGCAAAAATGGTCAGAACAAAACAGAGCACTGCCTTCCTCATCCACTAGCCTAAATTCCCACACTAAGCTCATCTGCCAGCATTTGCACACTCTTCCCGGTTGCATGCTAACTCTGCAGATATCTCTGCTGAATCATGGGAGTCCTTGCTATTTTCTCCATCTAAGAGAAGGAATACCGACAGAATTAATCTAGCAACAGAGAGAGAGCTCAAACTTTTACAGAAATGCATCAAAGCATTCCAGTTTAACAAAAGTCATCATTTTCATACTGCTGCCCTTGGTACACGATTTTTGGATATCTTGAATTGCCATTCAATCCAGTTGGAAGGAATTAAAAATGGGATTCATAATGTTTGCTCCTGTTCAGAACTGCTATTCACAGTTATGCATGTCATTGGTCATGATTTGTAGGTTGCCTGTCATTAAAAACGATCATTTTCCAAATATGTGCTTTGAGTTTGATTTTTTTTCCCCTATCTGTGCCTACTTGTTCACGATATACTGTACTTAAACGTGTGTGCAGAGACCATCAATCGTTTTTAACACATTATCCAGGGCAAAACTACATTTGCAAGTGAATTTGGTATGAACTTAAGCAGTGATGTTTACTTTTCTGAACAGGTTGAATGTTCACTTTTCTGAACAGGTTGAATGTTCTGTACCTTGCAGTAATTGCAGTTTAATTACTCTGTAACTTCCAGACAGAGGAATGCATAGCACTGTACAAAATTATTCTGGTCAATTTAGCCAGTCCCATATCACAGTAAGAATTTATGTTTATCACTGTTATTACTTCATTTGTCAAAGATTTATCCAACTTCATCATTGCCACGTTTACATTAAACTGTGTTTTGTATTGATCTTGTTATTTATATTTTAAATTAATTATGAATTAGTTAAGGTCAGTGAAGATGTGAAAAGTAATTTTCTTGTGAACTATCTATGTGCATATTCATAAATATGCTCGTCAGCATAAATGTTCGGGTCCTCATTACAACAGTTTCACAAAATGTTGCATTCTAGTTTAGAGGAAAAGGATGTTGTCTTCTTTCCTTTCCTCACCTCATCCAACAGCTCTAAGTTCACCAATTTAAATTTATACAGGTGCATAATGGCTTTTAGTAGCTGATATATTTTTAATCAACCTGTTCAGGCATTTTATGACACATCTCTGAAAGCAGGTGAAGTTTGAACTCTGCTTCTGTCTGAGTTAGCGACATTACCCTTATAATAACTGATATACAATGGAATGCATTTGTCGTGCACATCTGACATTAGGGTGCAAAACAACCTGGTTTCAAAATAAGTTAAAGTTTCCCTGTAATTAATCTTGATTGTGTACAAATAATAATATTTCTTTGGATTTGGCTATTGTGCTCAAAAAAAGTAATAAGCAAGGTTTAATACTATCTTAGCAGCTGTAATTACCAAGCTTCCTGCTACTTGAGCACCATATCTGCTTGTTGTCATGATGTAAATGGATTTTTTAGAATTATGCAGCAACTCTGTGTAAGATAAAAGACGCGTGAATGAAGCAACAGCTGTATTTTTTAAGTAGGAGACTTGAGACCATTCTAAGGACTCCTCATGTCTGATCATGTCTTGCATGCTGTGCTTAAGGTAGGTCCTGGGCACAATGCATGCTGAGGCTTCATCGTAAGCTTCTTTTTTGGCATTTCTTTCTGTTAGTGGTGTTTTCCTTCCATTTTCTTGGGCAGGGTGAGGAGCCAGGTCCCAAGTCTACCTCACCTAGAATGGGAATCAAACCTATACTATTGGCATTATTCTGAACAACACGCTAGCCATCGAAACAACAGTTAAGTAGCCTGCAAAAAAAAAACCCTACTTGTCCACTTTTTTTCAAATGGCAGTTGATGAGCTGTGTCTTTTAGCATGTTGCACTTTTATTTCAAATACCTGGATTCTTTTTTCCCCCATCAAAATACAATGAAAATTTAGGTATATAAGTTTTTCATTTAATCTAATGATCAATTTTCATCATGTTAAAGCTTTTTTTAAAAGTAAACATTCTTTGTCATCATCCAGATATCATCATAAATATTCTGAACACTTCCAAAGATTTATATGATTCGTATATATAATTAGAATAAAATAACTTATTCCAATATCCCTGAGATAGTGATCATTGTATTTTACAATTACATAAATTAGGGTTGCATTCCCTGGAGCTTAAAAGGTTTAAGGGGTGTTGTGATACAAGTTTACAGAATGTTAGAGGGAACAACTCTGCTAGATAGAAATTATATTTCTACTAGTTGGGAGGTCTGCCACAATGGGCATTGGTTTAAAAATTGCAGCGATCTTTTGGAGGTTTCAGCAGTGAAATTAGGAAACACATCTATGTACAAAGGGTGGCAGAAGTTTGGAACTCTCTTCCACAAATGATAGTTAATGCTAGATTAATCGCGAATATTAAATCCAACCTTGATAGATTTTTATTAAGAAGTGGTGTTCCTCAAGGGTCAGTGTTGGGACCACAAATTTTCACTTTATACATTAATGATCTAGGTGAAGGAATTGTGGGCATTCTGGCTAAGTTTGCAGAGGATACAAAGATAGGTGGAAGGACAGGTAGTATTGAGGAGGTGGGGAGGCTGCAGAAGAATTTGGACAGGTTAGGAGAGTGGGCAAAGAAGTGGCAGTTGGGATACAATGTGGGAAAGTGTGAGGTCATGCACTTTGGTACGAAGAATAAAAGCATGGACTAATTTCTAAATGATGAGAAGATTCAGAAGTCTGAAGTGCAAAGAGACTTGGAAGTTCTAGTCCAGGATTCTCTCAAGGTAAACTTGCAGGTTGAGTCAGTAATCAGGAAGGCAAGTGCAATGTTGGCATTTATTTTGAGAGGACATGAATATTAAAGCAGGAATGTATTATTCAGGCTTTATCAGGCTCTGGTCAGGCCACATTTGGAGTATTGTGTCCAGTTTTGGGCCCCATATCTCAGGAAGGATGTGCTGGCCCTGGAGCGGGTTCAGAGGAGCTTCACGAGAATGGTCCCAGGAATGGAAAGCTTAACATATGAGGAACGTTTGAGGGCTCTGGGACTATACTCATTGGAGTTTAGAAGGATGAGGGGGGGGATCTAATTGAAACTTACAGAATACTGAATGGCCTTGACAGAGTGGATGTTGGGAAGATGCTTCCATTGGTAGGAGAGACCAGAACCCGAGAGCACAGCCTTGGAGTAAAGGGAAGACCTTTTAGAACAGAGATAAGGAAAAGCTTCTTCAGCCAGAGAGTGGTGGAGGCCAGGTCATTGAGTACATTTAAGACTGAGATAGATAGGTTCTTGATTATCAAGGGGATCAAGGGTTATAGGGAGAAAGCAGGAGAATGGGGTTGAGGAACTTATCAGCCATGATTGAATGGTGGAGCAGACTTGATGGGCTGAATGGCCTAATTTCTGCTCCTCTATCTTATGGTCTTATAATAAGGAGAATGGGCAAAGTCATATGGAATTTGGTTTAGATCAGCTGTAATTTCGTGCATGATAGGCTTTAGAGGCTAGGTACCTGATTTCTGTTTACGTATTTCTATTTCAAAAACTGCCAAGTAAATATGAGAGTTCTTTTGGGTTTTTTTAAGTAAATATGAGAGTTGTCTTTTCTCGAAGTTAGTTTTCTTAATATTTAACAGTGAAGGTATCACATTTTTCTCCATAGGCTATCCGTGTCTTGGGGCTGTTGGGTGCCTTAGATCCATATAAGCACAAAGTTAATATTGGGATGATTGACCAGTCACGTGATGCCTCTGCTGTCAGTCTGTCAGAATCTAAATCAAACCAGGATTCAGGTATGCATGTATTTTTCATTAAGTATCTGTTGTCTTACAGTGACCTAAGGGCTAATAATAATAAATGGTCACTGCTCTTGGCATTTTTATTTATTTTTGACTGTTTGTTTTCAACCTTAATTAAAATTTTGGTTTTGGATCAAGACACAATAATGCTGTATGTTCATTTGCCAGCATTCTTTGATATTTCTATAATGTCATGTGGGATTAAATGTGAAGCATTTAGATAAACATTGGCTCCAAACAATTCAGGGATTGGAGTTATCTGTAGGATTTGAGACCAATTTGCCCATGCAGTAACGTTTCAAGGTTTGCACTTTGCCCAGAAAAATATTGTTTAGTCGTTGTTCTTCGTAATCTATTGTTTATATAAACCATTCTAAATTTAAAGGTGAGGAAATTACTTTGTAGACTTATTCATTTTGAATTTCAATTTTGGGTATATTATGAATTTAAATGTATTATTAATTGTTTTTCTGCAATGAAATTAAAAGCATTGCAGGCTTCTCCTGTGGTACTTCTATTGTTTTTTTTAACTGGCTAAAGATTATGCTAGTAAAAGTTGCACTAAATATGTCCTGCACGAAGAAAGTGAAAACCAAAACACCACCAGTGCATTGTGTTTAAATGTGCTGAGAGTCTTTCAAGAATGTTTTAAATTCTGAGCTGTTGTCTGTAACCTCATCACAATATTCTTTTAGGAATGTTGTAACCTTTTTTACCTTGTTTAATCTCCCTTGTTCTGGATATATTTGCTGCTGAGTGTCTTCATAAAACTGATGCCATCTTAAACAATAAAGTTGAAAATTCTTAACTCTTTCGAATAGAAGTTGAAACTTTGTTGTACAATTAATATGTCCTACACATTCAGGACAAAGTCAGCTATCTCTGATTTAGGCATTACAGATGTTACACAAATTCTTATTTTTACATTATAATTCTTTTTTGTGTTCCAGGAATGGAAAGTGTCCCTGTCTCTTTCTTCTTCATTTGATATACTTTCTTATTTCTCCCTTTCCCTTTTATGTTGACCCCTAAATTGTCTTTTTTAGTTTGTTTATTTCTATCAAAATTCTCTATGTGTAGAGTCAAGGCAAAATATGCTGTCGTGCCAGCAGTTTAGCCCTCCAGTTTCTGAACTAAGTGACCAATCTTCACAAATAAATCTAGAGCCAAATGCTGCAGGCTATTCGACCATGAGATCACAGGTCATTAGGCCACTAATGTCCCCAGTCATAATATGCAGTAGAAGCCATTAAACAGCATGTGGTGCAAAAGCCCTGGCAAGTTGCTCCTCATCAATGCTCCATATTGTGCAGCTTGCACTGTATGCTAAAAATATAATGTGTCACAATCAAACAAGAATTGCATTTAAAAAGCATCTGAACAGATGAAGTTAAGGGGTTTAATTTTTCCTTTTTTTTCCCACTCATCAGTTTAGCTTGACTCATTTAAATGTAGGAATTGTGATTGACCAATTGAAGTTTTTGTTACTCTGCATGAGATCCTCACAGCGTGGTGTTTAACACTTAAATGAAGTTAGCTTTAAGCCTTAGATAGCACCAGAACTGTTTTTTTAAGTCATACTTCAAACTCTTAATTACACTTATTGAACAGTTCAGTAGTTCATTGTTAAGGTCAGTTCTGCGGCTTGGATCCAAATAAATTTGCAACGTAACAGTGTGAACTACTGAATTGAAATGTATTTATCTTCCTTTCTATAAACAAAATAGACACATTGCTTGCGAGGATTGCTGTATACACTGTTGACTGATTAGCTTCGGAGATCAGTGAGAAATTAAGTCAAACTCAAAATGTACGTGGAATACCGTGAAACGATCCAACTTGATTGACCATTTTTTCTTCAGTATCATGAATGAAAATCAGTGCAACATTTTGTTAACTTCCATGAATGATTTTTGCTTAACTGTGAAGAGGATTGTCTTGTTGCAGGCAATTCTTGTATGTAAATGGTAGTCAAAACTGAGCAAAAACTAATTCCTGTTAGAATTTTTAACCAGAGAAAGAATTCACCAGAAGAAAATAAGCATTGTTGCTAAATTGAACAGATGATCTGTATAATTTATAGAGACAAAAAAAAACTGCAGATGCTGAAATCCAAAGTAGACAAACAGGAGGCTTTAGGACCACAGCAGGCCAGGCAGCATCTGGAGGAAAGGAGCAGTCAACGTTTCGGTTATTACTTTTCTTCAAGACGAAGAAGCGTAATAGTCCTGAAGAAGGGTAATAGCTGAAACATTGACTGCTCCTTTCCTCCAGATGCTGCCTGGCTTGCTGTGTTCTTCCAGTTAGTAGGTTTTAATTGATCAATATGTCCATGTAAATCCCCAAATTCCTTTCAAGTCACTGTTCTGTGAGAACGAAAGGCTTTATCATGAAAAGAAGAGGTGACATTTTAGGTCGCACAATTCATTTTAGGTGTGAGACCTTGTTTAGAATCTGTTTGTGCCTTTGTTTGGAGTCAGGCTGGTTTCATTTCTAAAGTAGGAATTTATAAAATGGGGCATTGATTGACTGTCTATAAATTGTGAGCTTTTTGAACAAAATTCACCCAATAGATTCGTGTGTGTGTGTATGTGTATGTGTGTGTGTGTCTGTGTGTGTTCGTGTGTGTGCGTGCGCGACACCGAGCAGAGGCTGATAGCCAAGTTCGGTACCCATGAGGATGGCCTCAACTGGGATCTTGGGTTCATGTCGCACTACAGGTGACCCCACCACACTTACACACTGTCACACTCCTGCACACACTCTCACACAGATCCCCTCTTATGCTTGCTTTCTCTCTCTCTCTCTCTCGCACACAACACACACACACACACATATACGTGCTCTCACTCTCTCTCTCTCTCCCCCCCCGCATGCACGCGCACACACACATACACTCTCTCTCCTCCACACACACACTCTTTCTTTCTCTCTCTCTCAACTCACACACACACATGCACACACTCTCTCTCCCCCATCTCTCTCTCTCACTCTCACACACACACACACACACACACACACACACACATGCACGCGCACACACATGAATCAATGGGGTAAATTTGTATTTGCAGATATATTCTATTTTGTTCAAAAAGCAGACAATTTATAAACAGTCAGTCAACGTGGTGTTTTATAAATTCCTACTTGAGAAATAAAACCAAAAACTAAACCAAAACACACACAGATTCTAAACAAGGCCTCACCTCTAACATGCACTGTCTGACCTAAAATATCACCTCTTCTTTTCACTATTAAAACCTTTAGTTCTCACAGGACAGTGACTTGAAAGGAATTTGGGGATTTAATATACGTATTAATCAATTAAAACCTTCTAACTGCTAAAAAAATTAATAGCATCTTAGGTTTGTTTAATAAATCCTCATCAGTGGTGTGACCTTTTGATCTTTTACTTTTAAATTCTGTGTCTGATATTACTTCTCTCACTAACACCTGAAGAAAGAGTTAGTCTCTGAAAGTTTGTGTTTTCAAATAAACCTGTTAGACTATAACCTGTTGTTGTGACCTTTTCAATGTTTATCTTTTCATCCACACACTTCAGGAAGTCAAGCGTGGTATTGTACCCTATATTGTTTATAATTAATGTCACAATTTTGGTGGGCTATTAACATTGAAGCACCTCCACCTGATACAGTACGTTGGGATAGCGTGTGCATTCTGTGTGGAAAGGTTTTAAACTTTTGTTATTAGTGCTTCTTTAGCAAGAATTATTGACTGAAAAGCAATGACAACACAAACTATTTGCCAGGAAATGTTTTGTGGTAGTTGTATTTAGTTGATTTCCGAGATGGAGTTTGGATTTGGTTTACAGTCGCAGTTTCCAGTTCACTGTCCCAATATTGCGATGTAAGAAATCACACCACACCGGGTTATAGTCCAACAAATTTATTTGAAAACGCAAGCTTTCCCAGGGCCTCAGTCCTCCTTCAGGTGTTAGCGAGGGAGGTAATATCAGACACAGAATTTATAAGTAAAAGATCAAAGGTTCATGCCACTGATGAGGATGTATTGACAAACCTAAGATGCTGTTAAATCTTTAATCAGTTAGAAGGTTTTAATTGATTAATATGTATATGTAAATCCCCAAATTCCTTGCAAGTCCTGAGAGAACTAAAGGTTTTATTAGTGAAAAGAAGAGGTAACATTTTAGGTCAGACAATGCATGTTGGGTGTGAGACCTTGTTTAGAATCTGTATGAATTTGAGTTTGGAGTCAGACTGGTTTTATTTCTAAAGTAGGAATTTATAAAACGCTACATTGACTGACTGTCTATAAATTGTGTGCTTTTTAAACAAAATAGAATGTATCTGCAAGCACAAATTCATCCCATAGCTTCACGCACGCATGTGTGTGTGTGTGTGTGTGTGTGTGTGTGTGTGAGAGAGAGAGAGAGAGTGTGAGTGAGAGGTGGATATCATATCATTGTGGAGTAAGTTAAAGTGACTCCAAGGAAATATAAAAATCAGGTCTTTCCAACCATAGTAAATTTGTTTTAAGACTGTTGTTTTCCCAATGGTAGTACTTCCATTGTCACAACTGTAATTTTGTTCAGTGCTGTTCTTGACACATTCTTGTTTTTGATTCCACTCTTCAGAACCAGGTATTGAGAAGAAAAAAAAATTATCCTACTCATCCTGAAATATAGCTAATTAAGACATTTCATCAGAGTATCTTTTATTTTAGCTAATATACATGTAGTTGTTTTATGAAATATTCATAATATCTGATTAAAGCACCCTTTGCTTTTGTTCTTGCCTTAAATTTTCTGAATTCTAAATTCTTGGCCTTTCTACCCAGTTGAGGCAAACTGCACTGCTCTGTCTTGAGTTTGTTTGAAGATGTATCATTGACCTATTGTACACGTGTTAGATTTGTCACTGCATATAAGAATATCACTGAGTATAAGAATTTATTGTCCAGATGTAAATTGCCAATAAGAGACACTTGTTTTGTTTTGTACTCCTTTCTGAGGTACAGACTATGATCATGATGCAATAAGCAAAGCCATTAGCGTTTGTTAGGAAGGAATTTGTGGATATTACTTACAAAATATAATAAAGTAGTGGTAATAAAAGTGATAAAGAAATTCTAATTGTGTGATTCAATTAGGTTGTACTTCTTTATATGGACACTTCAAGCAAAGCTGAGTTTGACACCCCATTCCCAGTTCTTTTGAGATGGTAGTGGGGCTTGCTAGGCAATTAAGAACCAAAATAGTTGGTTTATAACTAGAACCTCCCCATGTTTCCTTCTCAAAAGGGTATAAGTCAACCATTTGAGTTTCTAGGAAAATCTGAACTTTACAGGAACTTGAAATAGCTTGTTCTTGTGATTAGTTTAAACTAGTCAATGTGTGCTTCCAAGTTCCAATAAAAATCCGGTTATGTCACAATTGCCTATACTGTATGTGTTCATCCATTACTGCTTAACTATTTTTTGACCCATTGTAGTACAATCACTTCAGTACAATACTATGCCAATCCTGCATTAGTTCTTGTTTCAATTTAAAAAAACGTTTAAAATGTAGCTTGAGAAGGTACTGCTGTATAACTAAGCAGAATGTGGCCTGGACAGTGTATTTTTTGATCTTACACAGTGTGCATTGTTCTAATGTTCAACATCCACTGCGCATATTTCACTTACAATTTTAATATTTATTTTCTTGATTGTAGCTGATTACAGCACTAGTGAAATGTTGGTGAATATGGGGAATTTACCATTGGATGAGTTCTACCCAGCTGTTGCTGTAGTAACCCTCATGCGTATCCTGCGAGACACATCGCTGTCAAACCACCATACAATGGTTGTTCAGGCGGTCACCTTTATCTTCAAATCTCTGGGTTTAAAGTGTGTCCAGTTCCTGCCTCAGGTCATGCCCACCTTCCTGAATGTCATTCGAGTCTGTGACGCCAATACTCGAGAGGTAGGTTTAGTGTAGGTCAGGATGATCATGCGTCATCTAACCTAAAAAATTTAACTTGTAAAAATATTCATGCTTTTGAAGATTTATTTGGAATTCAAGGAACAACTTTGTAAGTACTAGAGAATTTAGAACCAAATAATGGAATCTTGTATTATGAGAAAAGTAACAGTAAAATAACTTTCAGTCATTAAACCAGTATCTTGTGAAATGTATGTTCATTAACTACAAGAAAGTATAAGGCCTATGTCAAGCAGAAAGAATGTGGAAGTGGGTGAGCTGTTACATTAAATCATTGAATTTAGTTTCCATAATGAGGAGACTGGCCTCTGAGTAGATAAGATCAAATGAGCCAAATCAATTTTTGATCTTTCACAGAACTCAGGACAACCAATCTGGGAGTTATTGTACAATTATTCCACAATTACTGGAACTTCAGTTCTGAGTTACTCTATTGCTGTACTTTTTCCCACCACTCACCTTTATCGACCATGCCATTTTAATGTGAGTTGAGTGGGGAATATTTGAGGGGGAAGAAGGAGCCTTTCAAGTGTAGTCCTTATTTTTAATAAGTGGCCCTTGAACCACCACCCTAGTGCGAACGAGCAATTGGACACCTGTATTTGTCAACCGTAATCAACGGTAAAGACTATCTTTCTGTAGTGCTGTATTTGAAGTGACGATTGATACCGAGTGGAGGTGGAAGATATTCTGTAATGTTGGTTGTTAAAATGTACCCATTTCCAGTGCAGAACTAACATTACTGAGCAATGAGTAAGAGTAACCTCCTGTTTGAACACAGTTATTTTAAATTTAGGAGACAATTTACTTTGTTCTTCATATTAATTAAAATCAATTTTAAAATATCATAGAAGTATGCTAGTAAAAATAATAAAAGAAAATTCTGCAAAATCTGCAAGTGTGTCAGCATCCAAAAAAAGAGAAATTAATATTGTAGGTGTAACATTTACCAGATTCTAGCAGGTTTTCTCTCTATTTCCATTACTTTTAAAAACAAAAATGATCTAACTTTTCTGTTCTGGGGAGAGTTGGTTCTAGAATTTGATTAAAAAATATACATGACATTAGTTAAAAATCATTGTGGATAAGTTATGATCTAAGGCTTAGTTTTGTGAGTTTGTCAGTTACATTGACATTATTTTAAATTTAAGCCATGTTGGCTAAAGTTCAGACAGACTGGTTCTTTCCCATATCTATAATTCAACACACTTGTAACTGGTAATCAGCTGGGACTATAGAATTTTGAGTTTGAGACTTAAAAGTAGAATGTATTCATAGAAAGGTCATGGGCAAAACAGATTATTTCTAAACCAAATGTATAATTGTATGTTTCCTTTATCAGTTCTTGTTCCAGCAGCTGGGAATGCTTGTATCATTTGTGAAAATTCATATCCGACCTTACATGGATGACATATTTGCTTTGATAAAAGTGAGTATTGCAATTGTTTAGCCATTCGGGTACATCTCCACTTTTGATGCTGTTGATCTTTGATCCTTCTGGATCTCAATTTTGAGATTAGCTGAGTGACTCTTGCATTTACTTTTTATTAATGCCTGGTTATCGTTGGATTCCCTCTGTAATTAAATTTAGTATAATCTGAAGAAAAGTCATAGGACTCGGAATCTTAACTCTGTTTCTCTGTGCTCAGATACTGCCAGACCTGATGAGTATCCCCAGCTGTTTGTTTTCATTTTGGACCTCCAGGATCTGCAGTATTTTGCTTTTATATAATTATCTTGACTATTCATTTGCATTATCAGTGACTAACTTGGTTATATTTAAAGTAAATACTCATGGTGCTTTCCTGATGGATTGGTGAACCATTTCGTAGATCACAGAATCCCTACAGTGTGGAAACAGGTCCTTCAGCCCAAAATGTCCACACTGACCCTCAGAACATCCCACCCAGACCCATCCCCCTATAACCCACCTAATCTACACATCCCTGAACACTATGGGCAATTTAGCATGGCCAATCCACCTAGCCTGCGCATCTTTGGAGTGTGGGAGGAAACCAGAGCACCCGGAGGAAACCCATGCAGACACAGGGAGAATGTGCAAACTCCGCGCAGACAGTTGCCCAAGGGTGGAATTGAACCCGTGTTCCTGGCGCTGTGAGGCAGCAGTGCTGACCACCGAGCCACCATGGTGCCCCTACAAAATGTCATATATTTAGACCAGGAATGTTACAGGTTTAATCCTTATCTTCTGAGAGTTAGGTGATCTTATTGCCAATCAGATACTGAGGACACAACTTAAGAAAACATTTTGTTTGGCCACAGATGGAATAACTGCATTCAGTTTTGGTCACCATACGATTGGAAAGATATGATTGCCCTGGAAAGTGTGCAGTGGAGATTCACCAAGATGACGAGTCTCAGTTATGAGGAGAGACTGGATAGGCTGGTGTGGTATTCCCTGTAGTAGAGGAGGCTGAGAAGCAAATCTGATTGAGGTGTACAAAATTACGAGAGGGTAGATCATAACAATCTTTTCCCATGGCTGATGTGTCTAAGACTAGGAGAAGAGCAAGTGGTTTAAAGGGGATCTGAGGAAAAACCTTCTCACCCAAAAGGTGGTACATATATGGAATATGTTACCTGCGAGGGTGGTGGAGACATATGCGCGCAACATTTTAGAAGGATTTGGATGAGGATTTAAAAAGACAGGTACAGTAGGCTAGGGACCAAGTGCAGGTTAATGTTCTGAGGAAGGATCACCGGACCCAAAACGTTAACTCTGATTTTTCTCCACAGATGCTGCCAGACCTGCCGAGCATTTCCAGCTACTTCTGTTTTTGTTCCTGATTTACAACGTCCGCAGTTTTTTCGATTTTTTTATTTAATGGGATGAGTGTAGTTTGGTGTTTATTGGTCAGCGTAGACATGGTGGGTTGAAGGACCTGTATGTTGTATAACTGTATATTGAGTGGCCTATGTAAGATTGCTATAAAATAAATCTTGCTGGAAATGCATAAATGTTGTTGACTAAGAGTAGGATTAGGCTGAATTGGTTTGTGCCATGTATATTCAACAGTTACTACTAAGGTTTACACAAGAGAAAAAACAGCCACATAGGTAAAACTGGGCATACTGTGCCTCAGAGGAGGGTCAAACACAAAAGAAAATAAGCATGATAAAGAAAATAAACAGTCATTCTTTACTGTCAGTTTGAGATAATGTTCATATTGGACAACATGTTGAAAAATATGGCATCATGATTCTGTACCTGAAGGGTGCATTAAGCACTCTATTTAGTGAAAGAGTAAAGAATTGTTACTTTTTGATAACACTAGCTCATGTATGTGTCTGAGGTGATATAAATGTTTCCTGTATTGTAAAATGGTAAGTCATCTGTAGTTATGTGATTTCAAAGGAGGGTGTTGTATGACAACACTGCCATGATTTCTATGGATAAATTGTGGTTTTAACCTCAATGTTGGACATATCACTATAATATAGGCCAGCTATAATGCCAACACTCTTTTGAATACTGGAAGCCAGGAAAATTTAGTGAAGCTGCTGAAGTACTACACGTTGTTAGAATTATTGTCAACCCAGTGGACTTGTTTTTAACTTAATCAAGACTTAATTGTTTTGATTTGTGTGCAATGTGATTGAAGTGCAGCTCCCTCATTTATGAATTAATAGCCTGTTTACATTATATATGAAAGGTATTCAACAGTAGATTCAATATTGTAGTAGTGCATTTTGCCTGTTCTTGCTCTTCCTCCACTCATTATATTTCATGCACAAAAACAAAGTTGCTGGAAAAGCTCAGCAGGTCTGGCAGCATCTGTGGAGGAGAAAACAGAGTTAACGTTTCGGGTCCGGTGACCCTTCCTCAGAACATTTCATGCATTTGTTATTCTCCGATGTGAAATGAATGTTTTGTTTTGTTTTGTATATCTGCAACTTCCTTATGCAATTGAGCATTGCTTTCCTCTATTTTTAAATGTAGCTTCTATTTGTCTAGTTATCATATTTTAGATAGTTTTCAATACTGGTGGGTGTTCACTGTGAAATGCTGTTACCTGGCATTGAACCAAGGTCTGCATGTGAATGTGCTTTTTTGCTTGGCAGCAAAGCTTCTATTATATCTGCCACGTACTGTCACCTCCAGTATGGTCATTGTTGCAGCCTTTTATTTTTAACTTTTTTTTGCTTGTATTTTCTTATCGTAACGCTTTTTAAAAATTATCTTGTAGTCTAGTCTTGTAATCATATCCCGAGTTTATAGATCACTGAAAACTTGCATTGAGTCTTTTAATACTTAGATGTAAAGTTGTAGCCATGAAGGACTTGCCTTATTTAAAGTCCAATGCTATAATCTAATTCATTTATAATGATGACTCAATATATTTTGTTTATTTAAGCTTATTATCAATATGTATCCTTTTTTATTAAAAAAAAATTAGACTACAGTAAAATTAATTATCTTTGCATTTTTCTAGGAATATTGGACGCCTAGCAACCAAATGCAGAACACGATCATCCTGGTTATTGAACAGATTGTTGTGGCTTTAGGAGGAGAGTTTAAACTTTACCTGCCACAACTGATTCCTCACATGCTTCGTGTCTTCATGCATGACACCAGTTCAGGTCGCAGTGTTACAATCAAGGTGAGCCGTTTGGAGTTTTGATTACATTTGCTGATGGAGCTGCTATTTTGTAGCTGAAATACTCTCAGCCTCTTATAGATTTATTTTCATGCTTTAAAGGCTTACAAAGTTTATTAAACTCTTGGACTGTATTACCATTGTTCATCTATTCCAATTGTATGCTTGAAAGCTTATGAAAAACATAAGAAGTAGGAACAAGACTAGGTCATTCAGCCCCTCAAGCTTACCCTATCATTCTATAAGATCCTAGCTGACCTGACCAGGTCCATTCTCCTTTGCGTGCCAGGCTCCTCCAGGCTCTTAATTCCTTAAGAGACAGTAAGAACTGCCAATACTGGAGTCAGAGGTAACAGTGTGGAGCTGGAGGAACACAGCAGGCCAGGCAGCATCAGAGGAGCAGGAAAGTTGACATTTCGGGTCGGGACCCTTCTTCAGAATATTTGTTATACTCCTTAATATTTGTAAAATCTATTTGCCTCCTCTTTAAATACTTCCAATATTCTAATATCCACAACACTCTGGGATATAGAATTCCAGACACTCACTACCCTCTGAGAGAATAAATTCCTTTATGTCTCCGTTTTAAATGAGAGTCCCTATATTCTGTAACACTGTGTCCACTAATTCGGGATTCCTTCATTTGTGGAAATATGTTGTCAACCTCACAGCTGTCAAGAGTCCTCAGAATCTTATGTGCTTCAACAAGATAACTTCTCAACTTTCTAAACTCTAATGAATATAGCTCCAACTTATTTATTTGTTCTTGATTAGTCAACCCCTTCATCCCAGGAATCAGCCTAGAGAAATTCTTTTGAATTGCTTCCAATGCCAGTATATTCTCTCTTCAAGACGGGGAGCAAAACTACATGCATACTCACCTAAAACCTTATACAGTTGAAACAAGGATTCCCTAATTTTCAAATTCCAATCCCCTTACAACGAAGGCCAAATTTCCATTTACCTTTTTTATAACTTTATGCACCAGTCTGCTAACGTACAAGAACACCCAGCTCCCTCTGCTGCATTTTTTGGAGTTTCTGTCTGTGTAAGTAATATTCTCTCCCTTTCAGTTCTTCCTAACAAAGTGCATGTCCACACACTTTTTTTCCATTTAACTCCATTTGCTATGCTTTTCCCCCCACTTACTCAACTTATCAGTATCCCTTTTCAGACTCCCCTTGCAGATGACCTCATCACAACATGCCCTCCCACCTATCTTTGTATCATCAGCAAATTTGGACACTTTATATTCTGCTCTCTCCTCCAAGTCGTTAATGCAGATGTAAATAATTAAATTTGACAAAGATCCATTAATTCCAACTGTCTTCTGTGTATTCACCAACTTCAGTCAACGCTATTGTCCACATTACTGTGATCTCCTATCTTGTGCGATAACCTTTAACGTGGCATCTTATCACTTGCCTTCTGGAAATCCAGATATACTGCAACTACTGGTTCCCTTTTACGAACTCTGCTTGGTATATTCTTAAAGAACTCCAGTAAATTTGTTAGACATTATTTCCATTTCACAAAATCGCCTTACCTCTGATTACATTCAGCTTTTCTAAATGTCCTGCTATTTCTTCCTTAATATCGAACACTAGCATTTTCCCACACGCTAACTGGCCTATTGTTTCCTGCTTTCTGTCTCCTTCCCATCTTGAACAGGGCACTATATTAACAGTTTTCTATTCTGCTGGAAAACTCATAGAATCCAGTGACTTCTGGAATGTTTCGACTAATGCTTCTACAATTTCTGCAACATTTCCTTTAGAATTAGGGAAGCTGTCGGCGTAGTTAACTCAACTTTACAAATGTTGCAAAGTAGAATAAAGAGATGATGACTGCCATATTCAAAGAAAAACATGAAGTTGGCAGGCCACATAACAATTTCTGCCTATGAATCCATTTGTGGATAAAAAGGTGGAAGTTAAAAAAAGCATGCTTACACCTCCATGATGTGCAACATACCCAGGATCCAAGCGGCTCTATTGATGTTTATTTTTCAGTCAAGTCGGCTTTTCTAGCAAACAAAATTGTGAGGTCACTGCCAGTTTACAAAAATAAATTTAAAAATCTACACTTCCTCATCTTTAAAAGAAAACACTCATTTGTCATAATTCATCAACTTTCATAATCCACAATATTGACAGAAAAGAATTAAATGTCCTCTACACTGCACATATTGCCAGATTGGGCTTGCCCTGTGTTATATGTCAGCACTGGATGTTCTCTATCCACCTGTCTGTTTCTGTCAGACACACACGCGCATGCACACATGTACATGCGTGCACACACATGCGTGTGCATACACTCTCTCTCTCTCTCTCCCATGTGCACATACACACACTCTCCCACTCGCATGTGTGCACACCCACGCACGCATGCACTCACTATCTGCCCCACGCACACTCTCTCTCACTCTCTCTCTCTCTCTTACACGTGTGCATGCACACACTGTCTCCCACACATACTTACACTCTCTCTCTCCCACACACACAAACACACACTTTCCCTGTCTATCTTCCCCCCCCAACACACACTGTCTCTCTCTCTTCCCCCTCACAAACACACACTCTTTTCCCCCGTCTCTCTCACTCACAATTTCTCTCTCTCGCGCACGCACACCACACACACACACACACTCCCACCCACGCACGCACACTCCCACCCATGCACGCACACTCTCTCTCTCCCTTCCTCCCTCTCTCTCTCTCTCTCTCACTCACTCACTCACTCACTGTCTCTCGGAACAAAGGAACATCCAAACCTACTAAAATCTAGGGGTTGGGCAATAATTCTGTTTAAAAAGTGATTTTTTTTTTTGTCGACTGATCTTTGTGGGTAGAGACAGCATATGAGTAATGAGGAATATTATATCATGATATTCAAGATTAAAATGCCACTGCTCTTGTTTTGTTTTTTATATAACTACGTACTTCCTTTTGCAGTTACTGAATGCAATACAGCTTTTTGGAGCAAATTTGGATGACTATCTGCACCTTTTGCTCCCTCCAATTGTTAAACTGTTTGATGGCCAGGAAGTACCGCTAGGACCTAGAAAGTAAGTTTACAGTTATATATTTTCAGTTTGATATTAGCTAAAGCCCATTATAGTTGTATATTTTCAGTTTAATATTTGCTAAAGCCCATTCAAATATATGATTTATTATACTGACATTTGTATCCATAATTCACTTTTCTTTAAAAATAGTATGAATATATTCAGGGCAGCATGGTGGTTCAGTGGTTAGAACTGCTACCTCGTAGCGCCAGGGACCCAGGTTTGATTGCACCCTTGGGTGACTGTCTGTGTGGAGTTTTCACGTTCTCCCTGTAACTGTGTGGGTTTCTGCTGGGAGCTCTGGTTTCCTCCCGCAGTCCAAAGGTGTGAAGGTTAGATGATTTGGCCATGCTAAATTTCCCTGTAGAGTCCAGGATGTGCATGCTAGATGAATTAGCCATGGTAGGCGTGGGGTTACAGGTATAGAGTGGCGTGACTGGGTCTAATTGGGATGCACTTTGGATGGTTGGTGCAGATTTGATGGGCAAAATGGCCTCTTTCTGCACTGTTTTGATTCTATAATTCTGTTTGTTCTCAAGTCTTCCACAAAACAACTTACGTGTAGTCACTGCAGATCCAAACTAGATGGTCACTTCTAAGCTTGATTTCAGTTTTGTTGACTAAGTTGTCAATTTATACATTGAGAATCGTTGGTGTGAGGGGTTGGAGTGGTGGAGTGGAAGAGTTGGGTGAGGAGACTTCTTCTTTACACAGATCAAATCCATTGCTACATAATCTGCTATCAAAGTAACACTGAGGCTAATAGCATTACAATTAAGAGTCTTCGTTGTCAGTAGTGAAAAATGAAATTTCAACTCATTTCCCAGTGATATCTGTCACAGAGACTCAAGTCCAGAAAAATTACATGATATCTCAACTCTTTAGGGTTCTACTTAACGGACTCCGCCAGTTTTTTGGCCTTAGACTGTGGAGATAATTTGATGACTCCTTTCCAAATCTGATGACATGTACTTGTCCACAAATCTGAGAGTATTTACATTCTCAGTTGTAATAATCAGCAAATTTCTAATTCTTCTAGTTTGATGTTTCACAAATTAACTCTATTTATGGAGGTGATGTATTCCCATCTACCCTGAATCCTCCTAGGAGAGAAACAAAACTTGCTTATAAACTCAACAGTAATGTTTTATGAACTGAGCTGAAAAGCTTTCTTTCTGAACTGAATTAAAATAAAGCTTGCACATTCTAGATTCTTCTGACATGAAAACAAAGCCCTTGCAAGTTTGCTTGTCCTAAATGTTGCAGTACAAAAATGTTTTCATTAACACCACAGGGTTTTGTAGTCAGCTACTCTGTGAAATATACTAGATTAGACCACTATTGTAGAAGGACACTGTGAACTTGAAACCCTTCACAAAGTAACCAATAACCATTTTTACCTGTTTTGAAATCCAGTTCCAAAAAACTAAATGAACCGTATACACCTTGCATCATACTTGATTCTGGCAGTGTAAAACTCACGGAAAAGTGTAACATCTTCAGCTATTGAGAATGTTATGGTATATATAATGAGTATTGTCAAATATTACCATTGTTGGAAGGAAAAAGGGCGAAAATAAGTTCCATGTTTGTGTTGAACAAGGAACAATTTTATTTCCTCACATACAAGGGTTGCGTTGGAGACTCTGGATCGTCTGACAGAATCCTTGGATTTCACGGACTATGCCTCAAGAATTATTCATCCAATAGTGCGCACGCTTGACTGTACTCCTGAATTGCGTCAGACTGCAATGGACACACTTTCCTCATTGGTGTTTCAACTTGGGAAAAAGGTGACAGCAAATTCATTTCACATGGCTTCCTAACCTATAAGTGTGAATATTTACGCAATAATTATTTTAGATCATAAAGCTATATGTGTTTCGTAGCACATTTTAGATTCTAAGGTGTGTAAATTATGATCTGATGCCAGTGACTGGGAGCTTGTCATGGAAACTTGGTAAAAGGCTATGTTTTACCTTTCAGTCTGGGACTTTAAATCAACCCAAAATAAAGTGACAGAAGAGTTTTCATTCTGGTTTCTGTAGGCTCTTTTGGATTGATTTTCGCAGTCTCAACCCAGTTGCCAATAAGCATAGGCCAATAGCAAAAGTATTAGTAAAAGCAAACGAGTATTGAGTGAGAGATAGTAGGAACTGCCGATGCTGGAGAATCTGAGATAAAACGTTGTGGAGCTGGATAAACACAGCAGGCCAAGCAGCATCAGAGGAGCAGGAAAGTTGATGTTTCGGGTTGAGACCCTTTTCAGAAAATTAGAAAATTCAGAGTATTGAGTGATGTTTGTGTATTTTTATGAAGCGGTGATAAATAACTTAGTTCAGCAGAGTACAAGCAATTTTATTTTAGGTTCTGTTACCTAGGGTTTTTCTTTGGTTCTAGGCACACGAGACCTATATACCAGTTTGCTACAGTTACAAGACTAAAGCCAGCTTCATTATTTCAATGGCAAAATTGAAGAACCACAATGATAAGCAGAATGTTAAGTTCTTGTTGCTTAATACATCAATTGTAGAAAAGTTCTAGTCTGTTTCAAAAGTCTCATGAAAAGAAAATATAATCCACATATATTAGTATCAATCATATTTTAATTGTTAAATATTTCGAGGTGCAATAAAAAAAACTTAATGCTATTAGATTCACTTGTGAATGCTAGCTTACCAACAGTGCAGTTTGTATTTAAATATGACCCCGGTATAAGATGCGTTATGTGGCATATTACAGAGAAACAGTAAATGGTAGGTTAGCATATAAATATTGTACGTTAATAGGCTAAATATGAGAAATAGGATCAGATTTAGCACAATCTGCCCATTGAACCTGCTCCCTTCTCCTTCAGCAACCTCCAAGATTTACCATCCTCTGAGCGAAGATGTTTCTCCTCTTTTCATTCCTAAATGGCCTGCCCCTTATTCTGAAAATGTGTCCCTTGGTCCTGACAGGAAGGAGTGAAATCTAATCAGGAATTCGGATGTTGTCTGAACCACGGAAAGCATCTCGAATTGGTTATGTGTGTCACTGAACCTCCGGTCCACTCGCATATTAGAATTACAACCTTAAAACCATTCCTTTTTATAATTGGTTATGTGTAATGGAAATTGACTAAATGTTGCCAAAATTTAAAACTGCTGATATTTGGCTGTGATTATGTCTGGAAGCACTTGAGGTGTCAAGCATGGGGCTGGATGAACACAGCAGGTCAAGCAGCATTATAGGAGCAGGAAGACTTGACGTTTCGGGCCTAAACCCTTCATCAGAAATGGGGGAGGGGAAGAGGGTTCTGAAATAAATAGGGAGAGAAGGGGAGGCGGATAGAGGATGGATAGAGGAGAGGATAGGTGGAGGAGGCAGACAAGTCGAAGAGGCGGGGATGGAGCCAGTAAAGGTGAGTGTAGGTAGGGGGGTAGGGAGGAGATAGGTCAGTCCAGGGAGGACAGACAGGTCAAGGTAGCGGGATGATGTTAGTAGATAGGAGATGGGGGTGTGGCTTGAGGTGAGAGAAAAAAACAGGTTAGGGAGGTGGAGATGAGCTGGGCTGGTTTTGGGATGCGGTTGGGGGAGGGGAGATTTTGAAGCTTGTGAAATCCACATTGATACCATTGGGCTGCAGGGTTCCCAGGCTGAATATGATTTGCTGTTCCTGCAGCCTTCAGGTGGCATCACTGTGGCATTGCAGGAGACCCAGGATGGACATGTCATCTGAGGAATGGGAGGGGGAGTTGAAATGGTTCGCGACTGGGAGGTGCAGTTGTTTGTTGCGAACTGAGCGCAGGTGTTCTGCAAAGCGGTCCCCAAGCCTCCACTTGGTTTCCCCGATGCAGAGGAAGCCACAACGGGTACATCGGATGCAGTATACCACATTGGCAGATGTGCAGGTGAACCTCTGCCTGATGTGGAAAATCTTCTTGGGGCCTGGGATTGGGGTACCTACACTGGCCCTAAACCCCACCTCTTCCTCCGTTACATTGATGACTGCATTGGCGCCGCCTCGTGCTCCCACGAGGAGCTCGAACAGTTCATCCACTTCACCAACACCTTCCACCCCAACCTGAAGTTCACCTGGACCATCTCCAACACTTCTCTCTCCTTCCTGGACCTCTCTGTCTCCATCTCGGGCAACCACCTAGAAACAGATGTCCATTTCAAGCCCACTGACTCCCACAGCTACCTGGAATACACCACCTCCCACCCACCCTCCTGCAAAAATGCCATCCCCTATTCCCAATTCCTTCGCCTCCGCCGCATCTGCTCCCAGGATGAGACATTCCACTCCCGTACATCTCAAATGTCCTCATACATCAAGGACCGCAACTTCCCCCCCATAGTGGTCGAGAACACCCTCGACCTTGTCTCCCGCATTTTCCGGAACACATCCCTCACGCCCCGTCCCCGCAATAATAACCAAAAAAGAATCCCCCTCGTCCTCACATACCACCCCACCAA
>JAHRHZ010000004.1:27962901-27989677 GCA_024137785.1 Ginglymostoma cirratum
CCCCCTCTCTCCCTATTTATTTCAGAACCCTCTTCCCCTCCCCCATTTCTGATGAAGGGTTTAGGCCCGAAACGTCAAGTTTTCCTGCTCCTATGATGCTGCTTGACCTGCTGTATTCATCCAGCCCATGCTTGTTATCTTGGATTCTCCAGCATCTGCAGTACCTTTTATCTCTGAAGCACTTGAGGTGTGTTTTCTTTCAAAATCTGGTAATTTTCAACATCGACAGTTAATAATAATATTTCATATTTTGCTTTTGACCAGTGACCCAAAAGTTGGCAGAAATTGCCCTGTGATAAACTGCCTCATGGCACTCAGAGACAATTATATAGTGTGCATTGCAATAGTTTTTTTTTTAAATATAGGCTGAAGTGTGTTTTGCAAACCTGTATGCATTTTAGTTGTTGCAAAATTTAGCTTAATTGTTCAGTCAGGTACCAGAACATTTAAATGTCAACCATAAAACTAAAGACTTTATCAGTATTCATCATTTTCATTCAAAGTCCATTGTGGCAATGATTTTTTTCAAAAAATATTTTTATGTTATTATTAACATCGCAGCTTTCTTAAATCTGTTTGAAATTGGTCACTTTCTTACGTTTGGATTTTCTTGGTGGATTCAGCAGCATAGAAGAATATTTGACTTGGTTACCTAACATCTATTAGACATTTTTGAGGCACTGAGGATGGGAAGAAATATTTTGAAAACTGTGAGAAATTACATATTTTTCATGAACTGAAAGCTATTTTAAAGCTTAAGGATAGATTTGCCAGTAAACTGGAGTAACATCACAGTGCTGCATAGTGATGTGCAATGGAAGGCCAGATGTAGAGATATTTGCTGATGATTGCACAATGTTCGGCAATATTCTCAACTCCGTAGATACTGAAGCAGTCCATGATAAAATGCAGCAAGACCTGGACAAGATCTATCGATGTTTAGGCTGACAAGTGGCAAGTAACTTCCATGCTACACAAGTACCAGACAACCACTATCTCCAACTAGAGAATCTAACCATCGGCTTTACCATCAGTGATTCCCTTGTTGTTAGCATTCTGGCGGTTACCATTGACTAGAAACTGAACTGCACTAGCCATATAAATACTGTAGCTACAAGAACATACCAGAGGCTTGGAAACCTGCAGTGAATAATTCACTTCCTGACTGCCTAATGCCTTTCCTCTATGTGCAATGCCCAAGTCAGGAATGTGTTGAAATATTCCCTTCTTGACTGTATGAGTGCAGCTCCAGTGTCATGTAGGGCATAGTACCCTGCTTGTCAGGCACCACATCCACAAAGATATTTAGTTCTCCACTCTAACAGCAGTGTGTACCATTTACAAGATGCACTGCAGAAATTTACCAAGGCTCTTTGGAAAGGGCTTTTCAAATCTCCGACCACTACCGTGTAGAAAGACAAGGATAGCAGGTATGTGGAAACATTACGACCTGAAAGTTTTCCTCCAAGCCACTCATCAATTTGACTTGGAAATATATCACCGTTCCTTCACAACCGTTGGGTCAGTTTCCTTGAACTCTGTACTTAATGGTTTTGTGAGTCTGCCTGTGCCAAATGGACTGTAGCTGTTTAAGAAGGCAGCTCACAGCCACCTTCTCAAGGGTAGCTAGTAATGGTCAGTAAATGCTTGCACAGCCAGTAATGCTTACATTCCATGAGGAAACTTTTTTAAAATGTCAAGTTGAATTTTGTACTCATGATTTCCAAAATTGATGAGGTAATGATGATATAGGAGTATGGTCAACCCTCAAAAGGAGGATAGAAAGCAAGTCATAACACACAGTGTTTGCTGAAGAAGGCTAAAAGAAGATTCATTATGTATGTTAGTATATTTAGGATTTCCTGCTGACTTATTCTCCAGCATAAATATGTTTTCATCGACCTTCAAAAATTTCATCTTTTTCCAGTTGTGTTTAAGGAAGGGTTTATATTGGAGTCTGTGATGCATAGAAAATAGTGCACTAATGTAGGGCATCACCATATCAAGAAATGACATTCAGGAGCTAATCATGGACCAGCTTCAATTCCTGTATATTGTTGATCTAGTTTCATCTGTTGGGGTGAATTCTTTGACAGTCAATATACAAGCGATTAAATCAGGACTGGATTTTGTCTGAAGCAGCCTATTAGTTCATCTTTCCTAGTGTTGTAACATGACTGTGATTTGAAATTATAATCTCTGAAGGCCCCATTGAAAACCTAGAGCAGCAGTGGTCTGCAGCTAGATGTGAACTCTGCAAAGCATGTCAGAAATTCTCTGATTCATGGCTTCAGTTGGTTAATAGTGAAAACTAGAGATGAACATGTGTTGTATAAAACTTTTTATCAGTGAGTATGTCTTCATGGGTTTCACATTGCTAATCTGTGGGGAAATCCATGTTTATTTTGGAAGCTAGATTGCTTTGTTTGGCTACTAATGATTAAGAATAAAATCTACTTGTATCCCTGAAAAGTTAACTAATTGCAGGTTATATTTCCAGGCCCCACTGCAAGACTTAAACAATACTCTAGATTGAGTTTCCATACACTGTTATTGGGGATGTTATATATCGATTGCAGTGACAAACTGAAGGTCTCTTTCCCTTTCTAGTGACGATGTGGAGGTGCCAGTGTTGACTGGGGTGGACAAAGTCAGAAGTTGCACAACACTAGGTTATAGTCCAACAGGTTTATTTAAAATCACAAGCTTTCAGCGTGCTGCTCCTTCAACAGGTGGTTTTGTGTGGTGAGCACGGAGATGCTTCACTCTGTGCACTAACATTGCTGGTTGTGGGGGGCAGGGGGCAGGGGGCAGAGTGATGGTGGTGATAGTCTCTGGTCAGAGCCATAACTTACAGCTGTCTCAGGATTCCAGGAGATTCACCCTGGTGTGACCAAAGTAGAGGAATTATTGGGACAGGCTTTACTGCTGATAGTGGATTTAGGAAACTCCAAAAACAAGAGGAAAGAGTCTGGAGATCATCACTTGAAGTTACTCCTCAGGGAAACGCCAATCCATTGGAAGCTGGGAATGACCATATGGTGCTATTTTCTGGACAAATCAATGCGTGATAAGTGTGAGAGGGTCTTTTTGCAGTTTAATGTATAAGTTGCCTACAAACAGAAAATAGTGTATAGTCAGGAATACTTTTTGTCATTTGTTATAGTGAAAGTTTTCAAGTGTGAAATTTTATCAATTCTTCCTGTTTCCTTTATTCATTCACAGGAAGAGGGCAAAGCTGGCTAGGCCAGCATTTATTGCCAATCCCTAAGTATCCAGAGGGCAGTTGTGAGTTAACCACATTTCTGTTGGTCTGGAGTCACATTTAGACCAGACCAGGTAGGATGGCAGTTTCCCCTGCTAAAGAATATCAGTGAACCAGATGAGGTTTTCCGACAATCATAAATGGATATGTGGTCATTGTTAAACTGTTAATTGCAGATTTTTAATGAATTCAAATTCCACTATCTGCCATGGCAGGTTTCAAAATGTCCTCTGAACATTACCTGGGTCTCCGGTCGAGCAATAATACCACTAGGCCTTTGCCTCTCTTAACCTATTCGAGCTTCAAGTTTCTTTTTAAACCTTAACTGTTTCTACTGGGGTCATAACTGTAAAATGGTCATATGTGCATTCATAATAATTAATTGTATGTGAGGTATTTTGGGACCTTGCCATGAATATGATAAGACACATATAAGTGCAAGTTTTTTTTTCTCCTTGATACTTCATAAACCATTTTCTCCTGAAAACATTATAGCGCTTTAATGGTTTAAAATGTGTGCAAATTGCAGTCTTTCATGCCACAGCAACCTTTAAACATTTAAGATATATTCTCCTTTATCTGTTGCTGCTTCTCGCATGTTCTGTGTTATGTAGATATTGGGCTACATTTCTTACAGAGATGCACATATATTAGACTCTGGGCTAAGTGCTCTAATGGAACGATGCTCGGGTTGATATTTCAACTCAAAGCCAAAGTTATGTCTTTTAACTGCAAAAGTTCCATTTATTGTTGTTCCATCTCTTCTGTGATGTATAGAAATAAAGGTAAAATTGCCTGTCTTTACAGCACTTCTGTTGACCCCAGGATATCCTAACTGCTTCAAAACTGATGAAGTTTTGAAATATACTCACAGTTCTCTTGTAAGCAAAAGCATCTGCCAATTTGAGTGCAGTGAAGTTATACTTGCAGCAATATGCCGATTAGATACTTTTTTTTGTGTTTGACAAGGGATAAATGTTGGCTGTGATACTGGGAGAACTCCCTGCTGTCCTTTGAAAGTAGTGTTTTGTGATTTTTTGCATCCAAATAGACCGTCAAGGTCTCCATTTAAAATATCATTTGGAAAAGGGCACCTTTTGATTTTCCAGTATTATCAGTGTAAGTTCTGCTGAAGTCTGTGGAATGAGTTTGGATCCAAAAACCCCTAACCCTGAAGCAAGTATGTTACTGCTAACCCAAGGCTGACACTGTCTTTATACATAGTTTTCTAATGTTTATTTGTTAAGACAGTATATCCTAACAAAATACTTTGTTATATTTTTGACAAAAATGTCTGTTGTGGTTGATTCTGCCAAAATTTAAATAAATTAAAAACAAATGTTTCTTAAAAAAAAAACTTTAGATTCTAATGACACTGTCTGATTTATGTTTCAGTATCAAATATTTATTCCAATGGTGAACAAGGTGATGATGCGGCACAGGATAAATCATCAACGATATGATGTTTTAATATGTCGCATTGTTAAGGTCAGTGTATATTCATTGTGTACATTTTATTTTGAAAGTCCCACACTATAATAAGTGTTTTATTTTCAATGCTACATGTTATTCCTTTCATCTCATTAGTTTGTCTATGCTCTAAATTAGCTTATTATCCTGATGATTCTAATGTCTGTACATGGTGCCATCTTGTCACATCCATATTTGCCTTTAGGTGTACAGGTGGATTCAACTTATCCACAATTGGGAATGGACTCTTCCAGTTGACATCTAAAACATTTTCTCTCTTGGCCATGAATTATACTATCTTCAATTTGATGCTCAAAAGGCCTTTTTATCAAGATGCCTTTTAGCCTGACCTTTGTATTTCTCAATATTCATTGTATCAGATTAACTTATTGCATATACTACACAGTGTGTTCCAATCATTTGCAATAATTAATGTCAGAAGAGTTGTACCAGTCAATGTCAAATGATGTGGAGCTCTCATTAACCTTCCAATAATAGCTTGATAAGGTGACATACTTCTAGTTCTGTGAGGCATAGACTCGATTGCCATCAAACAAAAAATTAACTTTGGTCGGGGTTAGCCCCATGGATTTTTGAATGTAATCAACAATCCCAGAAGTCAGTGGCTGATGATATATACGGGCAGTCCCCAGGTTGCGAACAGAGTCCATTTGCAAGTCGATTAGCGTGCAAGTTGGAACATGATGCAGGATAAGATAAAATAGCTATTCATGAGTTTGGGAAAATTATTTGTATTTACTCATGGGATATGAACATTGCTGCCTGGACCAGTATGTATTTCCTATTCCTAGTTACCCTTGAGAAAATGGTGGTGAGCTGCCTTTCTGAATCACTGCAGTTCATATGAGACATCATTGTGATTGTTACGACTAAGTAGCTAGCTTGGCCATTTCAGAGGGCAGTTGAAAGTAATCTAGACCAGATGAGGATGGCAGCTTTAGTGAAACCCATTAGTGAACCAGGCCCATGGTGGAGCACTTAAAAAGGACTGTAAAGTTGAACACTTTTTCTTTATTTCTTCGTTTTACTGCCTTTATGGTCTAGGTTTTGGTTTTTTTTTGTTTTAAGATGGCTCCAGTGAGTGGCGACACTATTCAACACTTTTCACTGTATTCTGTAACAAAATACATGTGACAATAAATAAATCAAATCAAAGATGGGTTTTTATGACAATTTACAGTTGTTTCATGGAAGTCAACAGATTCTAATTCCAGATTTTTTTCTTTTAGCTGAATTCACATTCCACCATCTACCGTGGCGGGATTCAAACCAGAGTCCCCAGAACCTTAATTGAGTTTCTGGATTAATAGTCTAGTGATAATACCACTAAAGCCATCACCTTCCCTTAATGTCAGAGCGTGTTTCACATCTTCAAAATTACAGCCCTGTGTGGGATCCCGTTTGCAAGTCAGGTATTCATAAGTTAAAGATACCCTGTATGCAGCTTACAGTGAATTCCCCAACAATTCTTGTATATTTGAATGATTCCCCTAGTCACTCTCAACCTGTATGAGGACTGCCCATTCCACTTACATCTTAAAGAAGTTTTTGGCAGCAGTAATTGTACTACTCCACTGATCAACAAGCCCTTTTATCCACTTGGTAAGCTGGCTAGTAACCACAATTGCGCACATAAAATTTCTTTGTGATAATGGCAGTGGGTCAATAAAGTTAATTTGGAGATAACAAGCATGGGGCTGGATGAACACAGCAGGTCAAGCAGCATCATAGGAGCAGGAAAACTTGACGTTTCGGGCCTAAACCCTTCATCAGAAAATCTCGGATCCTCCAGCATCTGCAGTACCTTTTATCTCAAAGTTAATTTGGAGATGAGTTCAAGGGCCTTTTAGTGCTGCTTGACTCTGGAAAACTCTATTACTACATGCCATATGGCAAACATCTAGCAGCATAAGGATATCCGTTGTCCTTTATCTTAGGCCATCAAGTAGTAGCTGCAACTTTCTCGAAGCTAGCCTCAAAAGAACAATGACTGAAACAAGAACAGGAGTCCAACTTCTAACTCTGGAGGAACAGTGCACAAGTGCAGTCCAATCTGATTGTTGTCTAAGCATTAACAAACATCAAAATTTGTTTGTTTTTAAACTGTGGAGCCACGTAGGTTCATTTTTTGAGGAGGTAACTAGGATTTTGAATTTCTACTTAAACATTGATGGTCTCTACAGGAATGGTAATAATCGTAATAGTATTTTTGGAGAAATACTTATTTGGTAGTTTTAGATGCTGACTTCATTGCATCAGGTACTAACTTGACTGTTGAAAATTGTAGTCATCAGTACTTCTTATTTAAAACTAAAATATTTTATGGTGCAATATAATGTTGTTAGTTTATCAAATTTAACAATCAGATGGAGATAAAGTTTGGTTAAATCCACATATATTTGAGGAATGACAGAGAAGTAAAAGAGGTGGTGACATATTTGCAATGATTAAGAATAGAGTCCATAGGGCTGTACAGCATGGAAACAAGTCCTTCGGACCAACTCATTCATGCCAACCAGATATCCTAAATTAATCTAGTCTCATTTGTCTGCATTTGGCCCATATCCCTCCTTCCTATTCATACACCCATCCTAGATGCCTTTTAAATTGTTGTAAATGTGTCAGCCTCCACCACTTCCTCCGGCAGCTCTGCGTGAAAAAGTTGCCCCTTAGGTCCCTTTTAAATCTTTTCCCTCTCACCTTAGACCTATGCCCTCTAGTTTTGGACTCCTCCACCCTAGGGAAAAGACCTTGTCTATTTACCCTATTCATGCCCCTCGTGATTTCGTAAACCTCAATATGGTCACCTCTCAGCCTCCAATGCTCCAGGGAAAACAGCCCCGGTCTATTCAGCCTCTCCTTATAGCTCAAACCCCCCCAACCTTGGCAACATCCTTGTAAATCTTTTCTGAACCCTTTCCAGTTTCACAACGTCCTTCCTAAAGCAGGAAGACCAGAATTGCACACAGTGTTCCAAAAGTGGCCTCACCAATGTCTTGTACAGCTGCAATATAACCTCCCAACTCCTACACTCAATGCACTAACCAATACAGGCAAACATACCAAATGCCTTCTTCACTATCCTGTCTATCTGAGACCCCACTATTAAGGAACTATGAACCTGCACTCCAAGGTCTGTTTGTTCAGCAACACTCCCCAGGAACTTACAGTTAAGTGTATAAGACCTGCCCTGATTTGTCTATCCAAAATGCAGCACCTCACATTTATCTAAATTTAACTGCATCTCCCATTCCTTGGCCCATCTGATCAAGGTCCCATTGTACTCTGAGGTAACCTTCTTGATGCATTTCTAAATGGAAAATGTTCTAGGACTGAATCCAATTGACTTGAGTTGAGGACCGGAGGGGTTTCCACCGACTGTACCAGTTTCCTCCCATGTTCTAAAGATGTGCAGGTTAGGTGGATTGACTCTGCTGAATTGCTCAAGGATGTGTAGCCTGGGTAGGTTAGCCATGGTAAATGGGAGGTTACGGGGATGAGGTAGGGAGCCGGATAGGATGCTGTTTAGAGGGTTGGTGCAAACTCATTGGGCCAAATGGCCTCTTTTTGCGCTGTAGGGATTCTATAAATACGGTGATTAAAAAAACAGGTCAGAGATTTGGAATACTTCAGCGAGTAACTCACCTCCTAACTTCCTAAAGCCTGTCCACCATCTATGAGGCAAAGGTCAGGAATGTGATGGAATACTCACCACTTGCCTGGATCAGTGCAGCTCCAACAATACGAATGAAGTTTGACACCATCGATGGCAAAGCAGCCCACTTGATTGGCAACACATCTGCAAGCATCCACTCTCTCCATCACTGAGACTCTGTACATACAGCTGCTACTATCTACAAGATACATTGCAGAAATTCACCAAAATTCCTTAGACAGAACCTTCCAAACCCATGGCTACTTCCATGTAGAAGGAAAAGGGCAGCAGATACATGGAAACAGCAATACCTGCAAGTTTCCCTTCAAGCAACTCACCATCCTGACTTGAAAAAATATTGCAGTTCCTTCAGTGTTGCTAGGTCAAAATCCAGGTATTTCCCCGCTAACAGCATTGTTGGTCCATGGCGTGTGCACTTCAGTAGTTCAAGAAGGTAGCTTACTTCCACCTTCTCAAGGGCAACTAGGGACAGGCAATAAAGCTGGCCGGACAGGCAATAAAGCTGGCCGGCCAGCCAGCGACGCCCACACCCAGAAGTGAAAAAAGATCTTAGTTGACATGATGGGCCAAATGCCCTCCTTCTGTGCTCTAATTGTCTAAAAGTGTTAAGTATCTGTCCCTTTCCCTTTTTAAATGTTCTGTACAATCAGCTTACATTATCTTTTCAGACAGAACATTGCAAATCCTGACAACTCAATGCAAACAATTTCTCGTCATCACCTTCTACACCTTTTTTCAAGTATTTTAATTCGTAGAATTCCTGCAGTGCAGAATATAGCTATTTGGACCATCAAGGCTGCAATGACCCTTGAAAGAGCATCCATATTTTTGTTGAATGCCTTCTATACGTCCTTTAATGAGACAGTTTATGCACGCTGGTATATTTCATTGATCAATGTTCCCCATTATCTCAAAGAATTAAGTCAAGGTACTCAACGCAGTTAACTTTTAATGGTTTGATTAACTGTGACTTTGCAAGTGAAAGGTTTTTCTTTCTTGGTTACGGTTTCCAATAACTTCTCTAGCGCCAGTGTCAGGTTGCTTAGCCTCTATTTTTGTAGTTTATCCCTCTCCCCTCACTAAACAAACAATAGCATGACATTAGGAATTGTCCAGTCCTCTGGAATGGCTCCTATGACCAACAAAGATTGTAAAGTTTTGAAAAATAACTTGACAACTTGTACTTTCTTTATTTTCTATTCAGTCTGTTCAGAGAGATTATTACACATCTCTTTGAACTATTCTTTTGCTTCAACCTATTTTTCTAATCAACCCCATTCAGAGATGTTATTACACACCTCTGGAGCATATGGAACTTGAACCTGGGCATTCTGGTCCAGGGATAGGGGCACAACCACTGTGCCTAAAAGAGGACTACCTATTTTGTACTATTGCTTCACTTAGTAATTAATTCCATCTGAATCAGCGACCGACCAATTTTCAGTCACTGTTTATTTGTGAGGACAGACGCTTTGTCAATAATTTTGTGACATCCACTGCCTTTGTCCAAGACAGTTTTCTTTGGGATTTTATAGGCCCCTACAAAGAAATTTCCTAGACTTTATCTGTTCTTAAATGCGTCAAATTATGTTGCCTGTTAATCTTTTATCATAATTTGTCTTTGCTTCCTGCATTGACGTTTTCAATTCCTTCTATTTTTTTTGACGATGTTTGAATCAAAACTGTAATAAAGTCAAGAGTTGAGTGTCCCTGGCAGAACCCAAGCCATGTGTCACTGAGCAGATTATTGCTGTGCAGATGCTGGTTGACAGCACTGCTGATGACATCTTCCAGCACTTCACTGACGATCAAGTGTACACTGCACCACTAATTGGCCAGGTTGGATTTATCCTTTTTGTGAATATGAAATACCTGGACAATTTTCTGCATCGTTTGACTACACTAATCTCAATTTCCATCTCTGTGGTCTCAAAGCCCTAGAGGTTATGATCATGCAAGTGAATTCAAAACACTGCTGAAGCACTAAAAAAGTTTCTGAATCAACCACTCTTGCAGTCAGATTTCCAGGCTCCCACCATTCTATGGGACAAAATATTTCTCCTGAAGTCTCCTCTTAGCCTTCTACTTCTTATCTTAAATCTATTCCCCCTGGTTATTAATCCCTTTACTAATGGAAAAAATGCCTTCCTATCCATCTTATCTATGCCCCTCAGTATCTGGTAGAGATGTGTAAGATTATTTTTCAACTTTTTTTGCTCTAAGGAAAACTATGCAGCCTATCCAATCTTTCCTCATAGCTCAGACTCTCCAGCACATGCTGGACGAGAAATTTCCAAGATTATGGACAGAAGGTTTATGAGAGAGCTTATATGATTCTGTGATATAGTATCCAGCATTTTGCTGATCAAGAAAAAGCTGTTTCCACCATAATGATTTGACATTTTAAATCAGAATTTGTTTCAATGTGCACAATAGGGATACACCTTAGCTGAAGAGGAGGAAGATCCTATTATTTTTCAGCACCGGACTTCTCGAGGCAATCAGGGAGACACGCTGTCTAGTGGACCAGTGGAAACCGGCCCAATGAAGAAATTGCATGTTAGCACTACCAACTTGCAGAAGGTTTGTTCGCACTTAAAGAATCAATTGATGAAATATAAAATATATTTACGCAAGTCTGTGGGAATCTATGAATTTAGTAATAAACAGTGGACATTGACTTTTTATTCCTGAATTAGATTTTGGGTAAGTTTATCACAAGCTTGTACAGTGCAAGCACATTTATTTTTAACTTAAAGCTTTGATCTTAAAGTGTGTTGGGAATACATATGTTCTGTGAGCAAATCCAGATCAGCCTCGGAGTGAACGTGTATATTTTCTGGGTAAAAAAGTGTCTAAATCTTCAATCTGAGCAAACCTAATTTAGATTATAATTTGTAGTTTGCTTAAAGAGAAATCAACTGTTTTAAATTCATTAGTTGCAAGCTTTGAGCAGGCTGAAACTGGATATTCATTTACTGAATAAGCTAGGCCCTTTGTATTGGGAACATATGAAAGTAATGAACCCAGTATGACTGAGTACTTGTGTTACTTAGAATAGCGTATAGGAGTTAAATGTCTCTAGGAGTTCAGCGGAAGGAGAAGAAAGGTGTTTGTTTGGTTTTTGCCTCAATTAAGCTGTTGATTATATTAAATATTCCTAGTCTTTAAAGTGAAAGTAAGGTCTTTAGTTTGTGTTCAGGTCTCTAGTCTTTTTCCTTCTCTCTTTTAAAAGTATCTGGATAGGTATAAAATTAATACTGGTGTTTTAAAACGGGAATAACATAATATAATTTAAAACCAGGGAAACTAGAGTGATTTAAATTAATAACTTAATTCAAAATGATAAAGGTGGCCTATCAGATGATATGTTGCACCCGCAGCATGTGGGAGCTGCTGGATACCAAGGCAATATTATAATCAAGCAGAGTCAGCATGGCTTCTTGAAAGGGAAATCATATCTGACAACTATGTTACGGTTCTTTGAGGAGTTAACAAGCAAGTTAGATGAAAAGAGAACCAATAGACATAATATATTTGGATTTCCAAAAGGCATTCAATAAGCACGTAATGCTATTAATGAAATGCATCTATGGTGTTGTGGGTAGTGTGTGAGCATTGATAGAGATTGGCTAACTGATGGAAAATGGTTGTGGGGGGACACATTTTCAGGATGGCATCCTGTAATTAATGGAGTGCAATGAAGATCAGTGCTCGGCCCACAACTAGTTACAGTATATATTAATAACTTAGATGAGGAAAATGAATTTACTAAGTCAAGTTTGCAGATGAATAATAATAGTTGGAAGACAAATAGTGAGGATGACACACAGTCTACAGAGAGATGTAAACAGGTAAGAATGTGGGCAAAAACTTGGCAGATGGAATGAGGGGAAGATGTGAGGTTATATACTTTGGCAGGAAGAATAGAGGAGTTCAATATTATTTGAATAGGGAAAGACTGCAGGAAGCTGCAGCACAGAGAAATTTGGGGTTCTTGTGCATGGAGTACAAAAGCTAGCATCTAAGTTGAATGGATAATAGAGAAGGTAAATGTTGGCCTTTATATCAAAAGATATGGAGTGAAAAATAAGGACCTCTTGCTAAAATTATCCAAGGCACTAGTCAGGTCATGACTGGAATAACATGAACAATTTTGGTCACTTTATTTAAGGGAAGATGTACTGGCATTGGAAGCAGCCAAGAGAAAGTTCACTAGGTTGATCCTGGGCCTGGAGGGATTTTCTTATAAGGGAGATTGAGTAAGTTGGGCCTGTACTCATTGTTGGTTAGAAGAATGAGAAGACATCTCATTGAAACACATAAGATTCTTGGGGAGCTTGACAGATCAATTCTTCCTTGGAAGATTCTAGGAACAGAGGGAATAATCTCAGAGTAATGAGTTACCTATTTAAGACAGAGATAAGGCTAGTGAATTTTTGCGATTCTTCATCGTTGAGAGCTATCAAATTTTGCTGATATTATTCAAGGCTGAGATAGACAGATTTCTAATTTTGAAAGGAATCAGGGGTTATGGATATTAAGCAGGAAAGTGGAATTGGGGATTATTAGATCAGCCATGACCTCATGGTGGAGTAGACCCTTTGGGCTGAGTGGCTTACTTCTGCTTCTTTCTCTTATGGTTTTATGGTTTTCGGTAATATTTCGGTTACTTTGAACAGAGTGTGTATGGGGTCATTTGTAAATAACTTGAACATAAATATTAATTATTTCTGTTGTCAAACTATTGCTTAACTGCATGCCAATGAAAACCACTTAACTTTGAAAGGATAATTAGAATGGTGTATAACTTGCAATGATTTATTACGTATTTAAATTAATTGCATGGGACATTTTCCAGAAACTTTCATTAAAATGGTTTGTGTTTCATTTTTAATTTTTGCTACTTGTTTTGAAGCACAATGCACATCGCAGTAATTTTTTTTAATAGAAGCTATTAATGACCTTGGACCTCATGCCGAGAATATGGCCTGGAGCCTGAAGGGTGCTGCATTCCTATAGTAACATGTAAATGCTGAAAATCAAATGGTGTAAGCGTTTTAAAACTAAGTTACTCGCAACTTGTAAATCACATGCTGCTGCATTTTCTAATTCTCTTGGTAATCTCAAGGCCCACATGTGCAGGATTAAATATGAATAATTTAAGTAAAATTACAGCACTGTGAAGGTGATGCAGGCATTAATTAGGTGATCTTAGGTTGAAGGTATTTAAGAATGATACATTGTTGCCACTTGTATTGTTCTTGTTATCCCAGCTGACGTTTTTGTTGGACAAGTGAGATCCCAAGCTGAAATCTGGTTTGATTGATTCGATTTTAATGAGGTGGTTTCACAATGCGATGCCACAGATTTAGTTTTAATAGTAAAACAGAAGTGAATTATGCAAAAGAAATGAAGATAAAATTGAATTAATCAAACTAGTTACACATACCACAAGTTTATTGATTTCAGAAACAATGCCATTAATCCCAGTAGCACCCATTTACAATACTCAACCATCAGAGAGATTTCTCTCCTCTATCACAGAGGATTAAATTAGATGTGGTTTCAGTTTCAGGTTTGGACTCTGATCGCCTCTTTCGTGTCTTTATACAACTGAATGTAGATTTTCTCAACTTCAAACCTCTGTGGTTTTAACCAAACACCTCTGGACTGGAACCTTTAAATTCCTTACACTGAGGTAACTTACTTCTGAACAGTTCTAAACTATCTCCCTTTCTCAAGAGGAACTGTTTTACACATTCAACTTCAGCCAAGACTTCTGAAAACCCTCCCAATTAGAAACCCAAAAGCTTCTCTCAAGTTATGGGTGTTTCTCCTAACCAAAAGAAGATACATTTATCTGTGTCCCTCTAAAGTGAAACTTTAGATATTTTAAATTCCAGGTATTTTATTGAATTCAAATTTCACCATCTGCCTTGGCGGGATTCGAACCCAGGTCCTCAGAATGTTATCTGGGTGTCTGGATTAACAGTCCAGCCACTAAACCATCGCCTCCCCAGGCTGGTATTGAAGGGAGTGAGTGTTTGTGAACGTGGTACCACTCAAGCAGGCTGCATTGTCTCCGATGGTTTCAGGTTTCTTCAGTCTTCACGTTGGCAAATGGGGGAGTGATTCATCACACTTCTGATTTGTGTCTGGTAGAGGTGGCTGACAGGCTTAGAGAAGTTAGGAGATGAGATATTAGCTGCACTACTCCTAGTCTGTGACCTTTTCTTGTAGCCACTGTATTTAAACTACTAGTTCTGTTCAGTATCTGATCACTGGTAATCCGGCCCTATGCTGTTGATAATTGACAATTCAGCAATGGCAATGCCATTCAGTGGCAAGGGTGATGATTAGATTCTCCCTCATTCGAAATGGTCAGCACACTGTGGCTAAACGTGAAGTTATCCAGTGTGAAAATCAGAAAGGAAGAGGATTACTTAAATTATCATTTTTGCCAAGTGTGGATGTTAAAGAGATTTATACGTAGTGGTACACCAATTAATGGAAGTACGTACGCAGGCACAGTAAGCAATTAGGAAGTCAATTAGTAGGCTTACATAGCAAGGAGATTTGAGATCATAAATAGGGATGTTTTGCTGCAGTTATTGAGGACCTTAGTGAGATCATGCCCAGAGTACTGCATGAAGTTTTGGTCTCCCTTCTAAGAAACGATACACTTGCCACAGAGGGAGTGCAGTGCCAGTTCATCAGTCAGATACTGGGGATGGCAGGACATTCCAGTGAAGAGAGATTGGTTCAACTAGACCTATATTCACTACATTTCAGAATAATGAGATGAGATCTGATTGTACCATATTAAATTCTAACGGGTTAGATGGACTAGATGCAGGGAGGATGATTTCCTTGTTTGGCAAAACTAGAACTGCGGGCGGAGTCTCAGATTATGGGGTAGACTATTTAGGACTGAGCTGAGGAAAATGTCTTCTCTGAAAGTGTAGTGAACCTGTGGAATTCTCTACCACAGAAGGCTATGGAGGCCATGACACTGAATATATTCAAGACAAAGATAGATATATTTCTAGATTTCAAAATCACTAGGGGGTGTGAGTGAGAAAGTGAGAATATGGCATTGAGATAGGGGATCCACCGTTATCCTGTTGAATCACAGAGCAGACTTAAAAGGCTGAATAACCTACTCCTGCTCCTAGTTTGTAAATTTGTATGCATTGTTATTTATATGCATGACACTTTAATGGCGTTAATATTACAGTTTAATGAAATGCCAAAGTTGTGTCATCATGTTTTGGGTTGTATTGCGCTGTTCTTGTCAACGCAAAGAGGCTGCCTTGATGCAGATATTACAATACAAATTGCAACAAGGCTGACGATGTGTGTATTAACCATCAGTGATTGCACATGGTGCATTTTGATGTAATTCAACCGTATTGCTAAGGTTTTTGTGGCGCAGTGACAGTGTTTCCACCTGTGGGCCAGAAGTCCTGGGTTGAAGTCCCACCTTCTTTAGAGGTGAGTCATGATATCGCTGAACGGTTTGATGTTTGAAAAAAAAATCCTTCATTAATGTTGCTGAGGTGGGACCTGAGTCTGTGGAGCCAGTTTGTCTATTATGTAGTGAAATAAAACAAAGAACTGTGGATACTGGAGACCTGAAACCAACAAACAGAAATTGCTGGAAAGATGCAACATGCCCAGCAGCATCTGTGAAGAGAAAACAGTGTTAATGTTTCGAGTCCAGTGACCCTTTTTCAGAACTGATAGCAGCTAGGAGAAGGTGGTATTTATGCTGATGATGGTAAGTGGGAGTGAGTGGGTAGGTGGAGACGAAGTCCAGTGACAGTTTTTTTTAAAAAGGTGGGCAGACAAAGGGATTGTTGATAGTAAGTCAGGGAAAAAGAGAGGTTGATAAGTGATAATGAAGGCTAAGAGTAGATGAAAATAAGTTGGCTGTACAAAAAGCAACACATTTCATGATGGTACTTCGGGTGTTAGGTGGCTAGTAGTTGTGGAAAGGGGTGGTCTGCTCCATAATTGTTCCACTCAGCATTGAGTCCCAGAGTCTGTAAGGTCCCCAAGTGGAAAGTGAGGTGTTGAACTTGCTGGAACACTGTGGCAGGCCTGAGACAGAAATGTTGGCATGACATGCTGGCAGTCATGCTTTGCATCTACAGGATTAAATCCAGCAATTTTCCTGACCTACTTGACAACACCTTCCAAACCTGCAACCTCTGTCCTGTAGAAGAACAAGGGAAGAAAACTCATGAGAACACTAGCAATTACAGGTTCCCCTTCAAGCCACTTCTTCACTGTCACTGGGTCTAAATCCTCAAACTCCCTCCCTAACATTACTAGAAGTACCTCACATAGACTTCAGAGGCTCAGGAATGCAACTTGCCACCACCATTTTAAGATAAGTAAGAATGGGCTACAGATTCTGGCCTTGGTAATGATGCATTCAACCAATGAATGAATTTTAAAGAAATGCATTCATTGAATTACTTTTTACAATTGCTACCACCTTTAACATGATGCCACCAAACAGATCTTCCCTCCCCCTGCATTCAGCATTCCATTTGGATCATTCGCCCCCTTATGCCACTCTGATTGGTTCTGTAATTAACCCACAGCACCTTATTATGCAAGTGTCAGAAATGCAACAATTTCCCTTTTATCATCTCCACTAATAGACCAAATATTCCTTCCACATTAAACATTCATTTATTGTGCTTTCAACTTGATATACACTATTTGCTGCTCACATTGCAGTATACGATACATTATGAAGTCCAGACAGATCTAGGATTACTTTACAGAGCACTTCTATTCAGTCCATGAGCATCTTTCAGTTTCCTGTCACTTTAAGTGTCCATTCACACTCAGCCCTTGGCTTTCTATATTGATTCAGAGAAACGCAATGTAAGTTGAAGGAAATTCCTCTTTTGCAGCTTTCCCTCAGCAATGAATTTAACAATTTCAGATCAGTACCTTTAGCTCCAATTTTTGGACAATAGCTTTGCACGTCCTCAAGATAAGCTTTTATTCTTTTATTGGTTCCATTATCATCTCCTTCTTGTTCTGCACTTTTCTCCCCTACGTTACTTAATTCTTCTCTTTCACACAATCACAGAATGTCTTTTTTTTTTGTTTCTCTTCCACACACACACAAACCCCACTACCACCACAGCCCTGCTTACTTAAAATCTGCTTCAATTCTAACTTTTTCTAATTCAGAGGCAAAGTCATCACTTGGAAATGTTAATTTTGATCCTTTTCCTTGAGTTGGCTGCATGATTGAATTTTTTCAGCATTGTCTGGTTTTATTTCAGCAGTTCAGCAATAAAGATGATTAGAAGTAGTTATTTGGATCATCTAATTTGTTAGAATGCTATATTTGTTTTTGCATGATGTTCTGTCATTCATTTGAAATGAAAATTATCGTGGTTAAGTTTAGAAAGTACTGTTTGTGATATTAATAAATGATTACATAGTACATTCTAACTTGTTCAGAAGAATAAGACAGGCATGAATGCTTTAAATTATTTCTGATACTTGAAATTGGTTATAAAGGCAGTTTCCTTCATAAACCTTGGGTATTTTAGTAGTACCATGGTAATGAGTAACTTCATTCATGCTTGAGTTTCTTCTGGTAAAGTTACTGGATCTTGTGCAATGAATGGTTCCAAGAAAAGTCACAAAGGAACAATTGTATGAATTTTTGATTTGTGTTTCAGGCCTGGGGAGCTGCCAGGAGAGTCTCTAAAGATGACTGGATGGAATGGCTGAGGCGATTAAGTGTGGAACTGCTTAAAGAATCCCCATCACCTGCACTCCGCTCATGTTGGTCTCTAGCTCAGGCCTATAATCCTTTAGCTAGGTAAAATTTCCAGCTTAGTGTTTTGTGATTTTTATTAAACATAAGTTTATGAGCAATATTTGGGTAAATCAGTGATTGTATTGAGCTATCAGCATAATTATACTGACGTAACACACATGAAGAATGCTAAAGACTTCAAGGAACTCAACTTAATTTCACTCCTCCCACAAATGCCATCCCTGTCACCACACCTTTTTTCCAAGATAGAGTGCTGTTGAACTTTTGGTGGAGGAAGAGATGAGCCCGATGTGTTCACACTGAATTAGGAATCTTTGGTTCTTGGCAGTTAATCTAGAAGAGGTTTTTGAGGGCTTTTGAAAAAAATGATTTCGTAAGTGCTCTTGTTTCAATTTTTTAAGTTCTTCCTTTGTGATGTTTGTTTGGGACACCATATCCACCCAAGAAAGTGGGCAGGCTAATTAATCCCGGACCAATGCTGTTGTCGGTATACAACCAGCCCTGCTGTTGACAGCCAGGAGGATGAGTGTTCGGAAGGAGGCCTGCCATTAAAATATCCCAGTGCCAAATGAACAGCATGACAGTTGAAAGGAAAGTGTCGATTAAAATAAGAATGAACAAAGGAAAAAAAAATTGTGAGCAACTGTCATTGTAAGGGAAAAATGCTTTGGACAGGAGCTGTATAATATTGATGCTCATCTTACTTGAGAGATGTATCTTTGTCAAAATTGCTTGAGTGAAGTAGTGATATCTGCAAGATGTGAGATGCTTTAGCATACATAATAACCACCATATCAAACTGTAAGTAAATGGCATTGAACACTTTTACAGGTTTACTGATATGGGTTACATAATTTTGAATATTTCCTCCTTTTCGCACACACAGACTTGAAACTCAGAGGATTACAGTTGCAGCTTGGGATCCAAGCTGAACTAAATTAGTGTTCATACTGGCAAGAATCTCTGCTCAAGGTCATTCTGTTTGCCCCACATGATGAGATAACTAAATGTAAATCTAATTTACAGTTTTCTTAAAGTGTTTGAATTTTCCTTGCTAATGGGCAGAAATGTAGTGAAAACTAGATCAGGCCTGGCTGTGAAGGCCCCTTCAGTTGTTGAATAAGTTGCTAGCATTTGTTTAGGCTCATGTTGAACAATTGCCTTTTGAGAAAGTGTCAATATATGGAGAGCTCACTGTCAGCGAAATGGGAGTGACCATAAATAAATCTGCTTGAACAAAAGCAGACTGATTTTTTTTTTGATGAATTTTTAAGTTGTCCTTTATTCAGAATGAATATGCATTCTTTAAGTAAATTCTCTTCCATATTTTGACATGTGAATAACCTGTTTTTCTTTTCATTGTCTAAAACTTGTTTAACTTATTATTTCATGCAGAGACCTGTTTAATGCAGCTTTCCTATCCTGTTGGTCAGAACTGCATGAAGCGCAGCAAGATGAGTTGATCAGAAGTATTGAGCAGGCTCTGACTTCTCAAGACATCGCAGAGGTCACACAGACGCTTTTGAATCTTGCAGAGTTCATGGAGCACAGTGACAAGGTGAAAAAAGAGGCTAAACTTGACAGTGTCAAGTTCTGACTCTCTCTGTGTCTCCATCTCTTTCACTCCTTCTATCTGCCTGTCTCCTCCTTCCCCCAATTTTCTCTCTGTCCTCTCCCACTCCGTCTTTTTGTCTCTGCCTGTCCCCTCCCTTCCTTTCTTTTTCTCTCTCTGTCTGTCTCCTCTGCCCTGCCTCTCCTTCCCCCTCTCTCTCTATCCCTTGCCCTCTTCTTCCCTCACTGTCACTGTCTTTCTCATCTATTTCTCTCTGCACTCCAGACATTCATCAAAATCTACTTTTGAGTAAGCTTTTGTTCATCTACTGTAATGTTTGTTTTCTTGACGTGGAATCAAATTTTGTTCAAAAACACTCTTGTGAAGCTCCTTGAGATGTTTTGCCACAATAAGTATGTTCTACAATTGCAAATTATTTTTGATGCTTTGTTTGCTTCGTTCCTTATCATCTTTACCATTCTCTAATCATATTTTTATTAAAAATTTGCTACTGAAGTGGCAAATTAATAATGCAATTAGAGGTGTCACTGCTGGATGGGAGGATAATTGTAATAAGGACGTAGAGACGCTTCAGCATGTTTTAGACAGTTGATTGAGTAGGCGAATGTCTAGCAAGTGAACTATAATGTGATAAATACGAGGATATTCATTTTTGTAAAAAAGACATAAAGGCAGATAAACATCTGAATCGGGATCGCTTGAGAAAAAGGAAGGTGCAATGAGACCTGGGTGTCCTTGAATACCAGTCATTGAAAGAAAGCATGTAGGTGCAGCAGGCAGGTATCTTGGTTGTCTTAGCGAAAATATTTAAGTACAGGAGCAAGGATGGCTTGCTGCAGTTATACAGGGTCTTAGTGAAACCACACCTGGAGTTTTGTGTGCAGTTCTGATCTCCTTATCTGAGTAAGGATGTTCTGGTTGTGGAGGGATGTAGCACAGGTTTACTAGACTAACTCCTGGGATGAAGTCTCTGGCATCCAGAGGGAAGGGTCACAGTCTAGGGCCATTTAGGACTGAAATGAGGAGAAACTTCCTCACCCAGAGTGTGGTGTGCCTGTGATCATCTCAGCCACAGAAAGCAGTTGAAGCCAAAACATTGAAAGTTTTCCAGAAAGTGTTAAGAACTATCGCTAAATGAATCAGGATACTGAGAGAAAGTGGGAATGAGGTCCTAAGTCAGATGATCAGCTACAATCATATTGACTGGCTGAGCAAGCTCAAAGGGGCGAATAGCCTTCTTAACCTATTTTCTACGTTACTGGACTGAACACCAGAATGAATGAGAGTCAGTACCACCTCTTTTCACTAATACTACTTTAACTATTAATTTAAACTACAAATGGTGGCCTGACCATGGCCATCATGAGGGAATTTGTAGATCTGAGTGACTGACTTAAATTTTATTACATGTACTAATGAAGTTGTTTTTACTTTTCTGATCTATATTTTGTTGCCTCAGCTAATACAAAGGTGTGTGCAATGAGGTAAAAAGCTGCAAGTAGCAGCTTGGAAATACTGAAGTAAAAGCCTGTTGCTGTCTCGATACTTTTAATGTTTTTCTTGAGCATCAATAAATTTGATTTATCTGTTCCTTTGAGCTGTGCTTCTGTATTTAGAAGACGTAAAACATATTTACAGTGAGTTTTAAGATCCAGACATTTTACTATGTAATATTTCCCCTCACGTACACAAAGATTTAAGAGAATTTAAAAGAATAGCAGTGGATGGGCCATTGAACTTGGAGCAGTCCCCTGTTATCTTTGAGGTCTGGCTTCTATTCATCCTGACAAAGTTTATCAAAATTTATTTGTCTAATTATTTTAAAAATTTGATTGAAATCAATTGAGCTTGACCAATTTCTATCTGCTCCCAGTAGATTACATCTCTGCAATACATAACTGAAGAGTTTGAAAAAAATTGTCTTTCTCTTGTTCTTTACCTTCTTCACCTAACCTTCAATTTTGAACTGTTTTCTCTCCCTTTCAGCATTTCTCTTTCCCTCCTCCGTCTTCTATTTTCCTTCTTCTCCATTTTTCTGTCTGTCGTTTTCTGTCGTATGTTCTAGTTGCCTATCTCTTGTGTCCCTCTCCGCTTGTTCCCTATTTTTCTGGTAGCATCTACTTCCTCTGTTTCTCACTCTGAGGAACGGTTCTGGGAAAGGGACACTGGACCCGAAACGTTAACTCTGTTTTCTCCTCCACAGATGCTGCCAGATCTGCTGAGCTTTTCCAGCAACTTTGTTTTTGTCCTCTGTTTCTCACTCTGTCTTTGTCTAATTTCCAAACTGCCTTTCTCCTTTTTTCTTTGCATTTGGTGGGGCTAAAAGTATGGATGGAGATTGTGTTAAGAGAGATTACTGAGTGGCAAAAAATAGTCATTAATACAGTCTAGAGACCTAATAGGTGTCGATAAGGCTACCGACAGAGCTGTAGACCAACCCCAGCAGCAGGCAAGTTTCTAATTAAACAGCACACATATCTGTTGAAACTCAGAAACAACCTGGCCTTTTGGTTCCTCCAGTCTGTTCAAGTATTCAGGCAAATCATGGCTGATCTGTAGCTGAACTCCAATATCTTTGCACCAAAAAAATCTGTCAATCTCAGTTTTGAAATTTTCAAATCAATTAACCTAGACTCAACAGATTTTTTGGGGAAGAATGTTCTAGATTTCTACTACTCGTTGTAAAGTGTTTCTGGACATAATCCCAGCATGAATAATTGAGCATTAATTTTAAAGTTATGCTCTTTATTCTGGATTCCATAACAGTAAATAGTTTCTCTCTACCTACTCCAGTCTAATTCATATAATATCTTTAAAGGATAACCTAATCAAGGTGTTAATCTTCTGTATTCAGTGGACTACATGCTTAATGTACACAACCTGTCTCCATAATGGTACCCTTTTATCTCTGGCATTATTCTGAAAAATCATATTCTGCCACCTATCTCCTGCTATGGGTATAATTTTGTCATGCCTTGTGACGCTGAAAAAATTGTAAATGTGTCTTCAGTATCTATTTCGAGTGGAATTATAAATATTATTACATTTCTATGTATATATATATATATATTGCAGGAAACAACCCCTTTGGGGGTTTCATTCAGATACTATATGTGCAAAATGTAGAATATTGTGTTTGTTGTTATTGCTGCCTCATTTGTCAACTTGATGCATTCAAACATGTGCCGAAACATTTGAATAAACTCCATTTTATCAACAAATGACTAACTCCTTAATTTCTTTCAGGGCCCTCTACCACTGAGAGATGATAATGGCATTGTCCTCCTTGGAGAAAGAGCAGCGAAATGTCGTGCTTATGCCAAAGCCTTGCATTATAAGGAGTTGGAGTTCCAGAAAGGTCCCTGTCCAGCAATTCTGGAATCATTAATCAGGTAAGTTGAACCGCTTTATCTAAATAAGTGTCGGAAATTCTTGCACTATAGTTTTAATTTTAGTGGCCAGTCAGAAAAATAATTACTGATGTTGAAACCTTTGGACGAGGGGCTATAACTAGTTAAGGAGTGGGACCCAAACAGCTGGACTGTTTCTTGCTGCCTGCAATTTGCCACATGATATCTAGTTCTAGTGAAGTCAATGGAACTGCACAATGAACAGTATGAGCAAAGTGTATTCTGGAAAATCAATCTAAAACCTGCTGTTTTGCAATGTCCAATTTTGGCCCCTTAGTCTCCACAAGAAACAGGTGCAACCATGTTGCATGGGTGGAAAAGATAGCTGAGCTGGTACAATTTAAGATGTGCTTGGTAATTGAGATTGCAATTTTATAAAGAAGCAACCATTTTATAAGGTTAGCAACCATTTCACCATTGTTACTGTGCAAGCAGTTTGAGGTGCAATTTGGAAATCTGTGAAGCATACTAAAGCCATGTATTGTCAGTTTACTCCTCCACGTTGCGCTGATTTGAATTTTTACTGAGCTCAGTACATCACCACTCTAAACGAAAGCTGCTTTCTTTGACTGGTCAATTTTTTTAAAGTTTCTAGAGACAGCCTTTATAAACTGAATTGAAAATGAGTATTACTAAACTGTTCATCAATAAACAATGAATGAAATGAGCAGCCACCTTTGCTTTATGATCCTGTATCAGTCAAAAGAGCTTATGTCTGTCAGAATTTGCAGATAAATGATGTATTGTCTTTATATGACTTTATATTAGCTAGATTTCTAACCTACCTTGCTCCTTTAAGGATTACATGCATATGTTCGGAAAAATCTCAGTTCTTGACATGCTTTCAAGATTTTAATTGTTCCATCGTTTGAAATGTTATACAAGTTAATATTGGTTTGGATATTTTGATAAGTTTGTCAGGTTTACAGATCAGAATAAATCTTTGTATGTTCAAGGTCATGTGATAGTTGTGTATGTGTTTAACCCGAGGTTCTGGCTTATTTGCTGAATCTAAAAGAAAGTTACTGATGCAATTATTCATTCAAGGTAAGGTTGAAAAACCTTATCGAGGAAATCTAACTTCTGATTTTTCAAAAATGGACAATAGCTGGTGACTAATGGGGTCCTTTGCAGCTTTCAAAATAAGACTCATCCATTCTAAAGTTTGAAACTGTTATTTTCAGAAGTGTTTTACTGGTTGAAAGAAATGTTTCATGCAAGCTGCTTCATCTGTAGGAATCAACATTCCCACGTTTGTTATATTTAAAATTTGAATCTTTGCGCAGACATTTGTTTTCAAGATGTGATGCAATATACATAAACAAGATGAATATTTCAATTAGATAGTAACTTCTGTTTTCTCTAGTCTTTGTCTTTTATTTATTACATTACAGCTCAGTTGGTACAGTTGTTAAAATTGTCTTTAAATTGCCTATAATTTGAATGAAAGGAACAGTGAAATCCGTTACTTTCCATTCAGCAATGTCACCAAAGAAGTGCTTTTGAGGGATCGGATTTCACTCTACTGTGATACATTTGGGTTTGTATATCTTGTTAAAATTTTCTGACCAGGTTTCTGTAAGAGTAGTCACATGTTATTGGAGAGCTTGGGAAACCACAGCTCAACACGAATCTGCACTTGAAGAGATAAGTGGGAACTTTAACTGCATGTAATATAAAGAAACGAGACAGATGTAAATTTACAAATGTGATGATAGTGAGTCAAGATTTTAAAAAAAATTATTTTGAACTTGTACACCTGGGGGTGCTGCTATTATCCAGAAGAATAAACTAAACCTCTCATTGATCAGTGTCCCTTAAAAAAGATACCATCCAATTCTACTGTTTTCTGTATTTGTTTTAGATGTTGTACTGATTTGCATTAACCACATCTACTTATTCTCAAAGACCAAAACAGTATCTACTGATGGCCTCCATGTTTGCCCTGACAATCTGCTGTTCAATACTGTTAAGACTTGTGCTCATTTGTCCTCTATTTAAATTATGTTTTCAATTGCCTAGAATAGATTGCTTTGTGGAACATGTATTTTAATTCTGATCAAGGCCTATTCAGCTGCCAATAACTTTTGGATTTGGATGATAATTTAATTGTAATTCATGCTTTCGTAACAAAAGTCCATTAAGAATTAATGTCCAAGTTGGAATAAAACATGCAAAAAATTCTACTAATATAACTTGAGGTTTGAAGCTTTGGAACACTGGCTTTTGCTGTGCTCCTAAACTAATAAAGTGGAAACAAAAATAGAGATTGCTGGAAAAGCTCAGCAGGTCTGGCAGCATCTTCTCTCCCACCCTAGCTGTTCCACTATCTATCTGCTATCACCGCTCCCCCCTCTCTATCTATTTCAGAGCCCCTTTCCCCTCCCCCATTTCCGAAGAAGGGTCCTGACCCGAAACGTCAGCTTTCCTGCTCCTCTGATGTTGCCTGGCCTGCTGTGTTGCTCCAGCTCTACACTGGGTTACTCCAGAAGTGATGTGCAGGTTTTACTGTTCATACTTTATAATTGTACTGCAAGTGAAATAAAGATTAGGCATTCACATAGGATTAAGTTAGAAAATTAGTGTTTAGTGCCATTTGAGACTCCTTAGCATGTGTCAATATACAGTAAGACCTGGATAACACCCAGGCTTGGGCATATAAATGACAAGTGACATTTGTATTGTACAAGTGCCAGAAAATGGCCATCTTCAACAAGAGGGATTCTAACCATTTCCCCTTGGCATTCAATGTCATTACCATCATTGAACTCATCGTGATCATGTCTAAAATCAAAATTAGAATACTGATTTGTGGACTGACTGCTATTCTAGACAAAAGCAATTCATAGCAGGTTTCACCAATAATAGAAAATAACAATTTATTGTCAACATACTTAATTTTGACAAGCAGGAGAGAAAGGAAAAGATTAACTTGCATGGTAATAGGTTAGTAAACCCTTCAAACTCATTGCTGCCCCCCACACAGGGACAACCTTCATCAAAGGCATTCACCTCTTCTGTGACTATTCAAGTTGAAATATTCTTTCTTATCATTCTCAACCTCCCCTTGATGCTTAACATAGTTAATTGGTCCATTGCCCTTCTGTTTCCTTTGTCATTCCCTTCTACCTGGTGATCCAACAGAACAAGTGTATTTTCAGTAATGGCTCATCCTGTCAACCCCACAACACACTCCCCCAAACAAAAAATCCACCTTCGGAGTGCAATGTGATTCTATAATTGACCCCTTTTCATCCTTGTTTACAGTATGCCTTTTGGAGTGGTAGGGGGTAACTTCCAAGAATACCACTCCAATCATTAAACTTCATTTGATGGAACTTCAGATGTGGAGGATAATATATTTGGTTTGCAGCCAGAACAATTTTACATCAGTTATATCCTGTAATGAAGATATCCTCTGTTCCTTAAACCATTTCTCAGTAAAATAGGTTTGTGCAGAGACAGCACATAACGAGAAATAGAGCTGGATGAACACAGCAGGCCAAGCAGCATCAGAGCAGCAGGAAGGCTGACGTTTCGG
>JAHRHZ010000004.1:27990077-28047595 GCA_024137785.1 Ginglymostoma cirratum
TAGACATTTCTGAAGAAGGGTCTAGGCCCGAAACGTCAGCCTTCCTGGTCCTCTGATGCTGCTTGGCCTGCTGTGTTCATCCAGCTCTACACTTTGTTATCTCAGATTCTCCAGCATCTGCAGTTCCTACTATCTCTGAAACAGTTTTAACCCCACTGCGAAGCCTCTTCTAAGGACGCATACCCTGAAGAAGTTACCCTCCTCCCTCTGGAAAAACCTCAGTGGATCTCTCTCCCACTGCAACTCTCTCGTAATCTCTTTGGCCTTGAAACTGCTCGACCACATCCTGAAGCAAACCAGGTACTACAGCCACATTACCTTTCTTAGTAACGGCCTATGGAACCAGATCATCCCCAATGGACTACAGTCCACATTCAGGCCTTCCCAATTTGGCCCCAACCGTGACAATGTCTACCCCCATTTCTGAAGAAGGGCTGACAAGAAGTCAGCCTTCTTGCTCCTCTGATGCTGCTTGGCCTGTTGTGTTCATCCAGCTCCACACCTTAATATCTCTTTGTGCAGAGACAGCTCAGTTCCTACATTGCTTGGGCCAACTGTACTAAATTCTAACTATTCCGCCTAAGTTGACAGACTTTTGTTAATGTGAGAAAGGTGGCCAAAATGAATATTAAACATGTCATTGATGTGCAGTAGGAGGTGCTTTTCTTAGGTGATGCCCTATTTGCAATGCCTATAGTGGTGGTTATATTGTATTTGGCCTGATCTGAGCAACTTAATATTGACAATAGAGGAACAGGAAAAGAAACTGTAGAAATTAACTTTACTGCAGAATTTTTCTTGTAATTCAGTACAAGTATGGATGTCAAATTATATGAAACAATTAGCAAATGTGCTGTTAATTTAGAATTTAAGGTAACAGTCTTTGCCTGGGGGGGAGGTGGTGGGGGTGGAATATAGTTGGGTTTTTGATTGCCAGGTTCACAATGTAGCAGTTCTTTTACCCCAGTAAAAATATAGTGATCCTATTTATTTAGCATTTCTGAGGAAAGCCTGAAGTCAAAAAAGGGGACTGTATGGAAGCACAAGCCTGAATTTGCTTGTCTTGGCATTATTGCATGTTCAAGTTCAGTGCGATTTGTGTGGTGATAGACTGCTTAGTGGTTCTGTATATTGTTTCTGTACCTTTTAAGGTTGTTCTTTCAATGAAACGTCATTCCAGAAAGAGGCTATATAAAATACCTATTGCCAAGAATTAGCTCAATGTAGGAGTTGGTGTAATCCTATTTCTCTACACTCTTCAAAGTGTCCAATATATTTTCGCAGAAGTGCTGTGGTTGATTTGTCTTGAGTAGCATCTTATGTAATGCATTCTATTCACTATATTAAACCTTTCTTATTAAAATAACTGTTTAGATCCTCTCCCCTTTTAGAACGGATATTAACTCCCAGACTTTCCAATGGCTGAATAGTCATTATTACAGTGTGGATGGGAGTTGCGATGGGAGCACTGTGGAATCCCCATCATACCAGACTCCGAAGGAATTGCACAGGAAATTGAAGATTTCTCTGGGCAATTCCCTTATTCTTGGAACCCTTTGAAAATCTTCATTAAAATTGGAGAATTCGGAGGATTCTGATGAAACTACTTAACTAATTACTCAGAAAAAGTTAAACTATTAAATACATGGTCTAACCCCTGAATAGATATTCAGCTGACCCTACACTTACCTCAATGAACCCCAACTATACCCTCCTCAGACCACTTACATCCTCCGCAACCTGACACTGGTGGGACCCCCTCCCACCCGCACACATGCACTTTCTCTGAACCTAATACCTCCTTTGCCGCACTTTGACGCGATTCCCCCGTACCAGGGAGGCAACAAACTAATCTGGAGTCACATATATAGCTATAGAAATGGCTATTTGTTTCTCTAATTGTCAAAATTCCCTGTTACCATTGCTTTTTTCCACCTCTTCCTCCTCTTCACGTACAGCTGTGCCACCCATGGTTCCATAAATGTGATTGTGACCGCACTCCTCTGATTAACCAGTGCTTTTAACAGTATTCAAAATAGAAAGCCAATTAGCGAGTGAGACCTTGGAAGACCCGAAGCCGGTTCTCTTGCACTACCTAGTGGTTATCTGTTCCTATGTTGTTTCCATGCCCTGGCCTGCAGTATAACCGCTTATACACTAACTCCTCGCACATGTGCTCATCTAGGTCCCTGGTAGCATTTATGACTCCCCAAATATTACAGGCCATGCATTCCACATCACTGAGCTGCCCTATGATGCATTGACTTTACTTGACTTATGTTAACTATATTTTACTTTGATGGACTTAAAAATAATCTTAGAACTATTATTAAAACTGACTAGTACTGATAAATCCAATCAATACTTAATACACTTTACTAGTTGCTATAAACCTTACTTGAAGAATCCCATTTCCGTGTGAACCTAATTTATTGTTTACTCGGTTTGAGTCCCACTCTGATGTGGGCCCCTCGCTGTGGTTTGAAAGATGGAACTCCCCAACACAGTTTATCAGATGACTTTTCAATTCTGCAGTGCACATCATTACCTGAGCTGTATCCACAAATGTCATGGAGATATTAGATGATGATATGGTAGGAACCCTGGTTTATTTTCTCGATCCCAGTTCTAGGTCAATCATTGCAGCATAATTAATTAGTTTAGATTACAAACTCATCACAGCCTGGAAATTAGGTCTTAAGTTTCAAGGCTGAACACTATACCAGTGGCTTTTTTACCACTTGGGCTTCTAGAAAATTAGAACTTTCATTTCTGAGTTGACTATGCAAAGTCACAATTAGCAGACAGTTGCTTCTTCACCAATGGTCAAATTCTTTGTGATAATGTAACAAATTATAATTGTCATAAGTTGAAAGTATCTGTTCTAACCTTTTTTCCATTTAATCTTCCTGGTTCCTTGGTGACTACTCTTCTTTACTTCTGAGCTACTTATTGCTGATGCAGCAAAATAGTTTAGTAGGAAGAGAATAGCAGCGTAGGTCAAAACCTTTGATGTATTAGTATCCTCCTCTTCAGTTCTAAATGGGTCTTTTGATATTAGTGGAGTGTTGGGTAGAAAGACATCTGATGAGATTTCACATGGTGGCAGATAAACCCTCAACACTAAGTTGTAAGATTTGGAGAGTACACCTTATTGCACAAAGCCAGAGGTTTGCTCTGTGTTGAGTTTAATGGTTTTGGGCAGACTGGGATTCTGTGAAGGTTATTTTAGTTTTCTTTTGGAATTCAGTTGGCTTGTAAGATCATTTGCTTCCTCGCTGGCCTCTGGTTCTGACAGGGAATGTGGCATAAACGCTGATCCATTGTTCCCCAATATATATTTATTGTCTACATGTATAGTATAGTGTCCCTGTAGAGATATTATGCCAGTCTAATCACCTTGAACTCAGCAAATAAGGAGGCTGTCACTCGGGTGCAGGGATTCACATTCAGCAAATAAATAATGGAAAGCCGCTCTCCTTTTCTTCATTTGTTTATGAAATGTTTAATGTTGTTCATAAAAACTGCAAAACTCATACTGTAATATGTACACTGCGTTCTTAGTTTGCTGGAGAAAAAAGTATCACCCTTTGAGGTATGATGTACCTCTAAGGAGAAACTTGTTCTAAATCAAAGTTAAACTTGTGCAATGCAATGAGGTTGTACATAACTGTATTAATAACTTTATTTTGCTATTTTACACATTACACAACAAGTTGTGCGAAGCCCCAAATGAATTCCTATTTATACAAATTGGTATTTATTTCTCACTAAGAAGTTTACTTTCTTGAAGCAAATAAAAGTACAAAATAATAGCAAAATGAATCCTTTATAAATTGCCTATTATTGATACTTTAGTCTAGAAATGTGCTAACAGTTTCTAGTAAGTTGCATGTACCTTATGCAAAGAAGCAAATTGCAAAGCTTGAATTGTTTTAACAAAACATGCTGCAAATCAAGCCAAAAAAATGAAGATTCTCCATTCACATTTTTCGCAAAGAATCTAATGAGCTACGCATTTTTAATCAACTACCTGTTTGCCTTTATGCCCAATCATATTTTTTGCACAATTTAAAAACAAAAGAACAGAATATCTTGTTAACAATAATTCAGTTTGCCCTGACCAAAGTAACTGTTCATCGTGTGCATTAGCCAAAACTTTTAAGTTCTGTTGCATACCGAGAGTTTGGAATTTTATTAAGCATGCGATATATATTTTTTTAAAAATCCTTAGTACTAATTTTCTTTGTTAAAAAAAAAAAGCAAATTTTATTTGAAAAGCAACAGTTATAAAGTTGTTGATTCCTTTAGTAAAACTAATTTTAACTTTGTCATCTTCCCTGTGAAGACCTCACCTATGTGGTCATTATTCCTGGTTGAGCCTTGGCATAGTGTATTAAATAGATGAAATTACATATGCGGTAGACAACTGTAATAGATGCACAACTTTATGACATAACTGAACAAAACTGCTAATGTGTTTTCATATGCTGGTAATAATATGTATCGGTTTCTCTTGAAAATAAAAGTTGCAATCATGTTGTCTACAACTACTTCTGCCCTTAAAGAACATTTAGTTAAATAGGTTTTATTTTTGGGAAGGGGAAATCTGTTCAAAGTAACAGAATTGCTCCAGCACAGTTGGTGGCTATTTGGCCTACCATGTCTGCACTGGTTCTCCAAATGAACAATTTCCCTGTTGTCTTTGTCCCACCTTTCCCGCAACCTAGAATATTCTTCCTTTTCAGATTACAATCCAGTTCCCTTTCAGAGATCACTCGTTCCATGAAACTTTTTTTTGTCCCGATACAACTTCTGTTTCTTTCGTCAATTATTTTAAATCTGTGCCCTCTTGTTCTTAATCTGTGATAAGTGGGAAGTTTCTACCTATCTACTGTGTCCAGATCCCTCATGATATTGAATACGTCCGTCAAGTATCCTTTCAGCATTCCCCTCTTTGAGGAAAACAGTTCCAGCTTCTCCAATCTAAGATAAGGTATAGTAATTGTCAATGCAGCTAGATTGTCAGATGAACTTCCTGTGGAATGTTGTATAAGATGTTATAGTGAGGAGTTTTCTTTATATTCACTCATGGGACGTGGGCATCACTGGCTGGGCCAGCATTTATTACCCGTCTCTAGTTGCCTTTGAGAAAGTGATGGTGAGCTGCCTTCTCTAATTGCTGTAGGTAGACACACAAGGCCATTAGAAAGAGTTCCAGGATTTTGATCCTGCAACACTGGAGGAACTATGATATATTTCCAAGTCAGGATGGTGAGTGGCTTGGAGGGGAATTTACAGGTGGTGGTGTTCCCATTGTCTGCTGCCTTTGTCCTTCTAGGTGACAGTGGTTGAGAGTTTGAAAGGTGCGGTCTAAGGAGCATTGATGAATTTATACCTTGAATCTTGTAGATTGTACACACTGCTGCTACTGAGCATTGGTGGTGGATGCAGTGGCAAGCTCCTTGTATTGTTGGAGCTACATTCATCCACCCATGTGGGGAGTATTCCATCATACTCCTGACTTGTGCCTTGTAGATTGTGAACAGGCTTTGGGTAGTGAGGAGATGAGTTATTTGCGCAGTATTCCAAGCCTCTGACCTGCTCTTGTAGACACTGTATTTCTGATCTAGCCCAGTTGCGTTTCTGGTCAATGGTAACCTTCAGGATGATGATGATGGTGGGAATTCAATGATGGCAGCACCATTGTTAGAGTGCAAATATTAGAAAAAAAAAAGCTAATTTCATATTACTGCTGAACTCTTGCAGATAGTACTCCCTAACCTGGTTGTGCAAGTTACTTGCGAGTCTTTCCTGTTTTCAACCACCATGTTACTCTATTCCTTCAATGAAATTTTTTATTAAAAACAAGTTTAAAGCATAGGGCTTGGGAATTTTTGCGGAATGTTTGAAACTTCCTTGACAATGTTGGGTGGGTAAAGTGGTACTTCTGATTGCTGGAATGAACAAATGAACCCGGTCTCACTTAATATTAAATTAGAGTAATTTAAATACCTGCAGTATATTTGAGTGTGTTCCAAGAGTTCGTTTCTAAATTGAGTTTTGAAATGAGTATTTTTGAAAAAGTTTTCTCAGGGAATTTGATATAATTAACTGGCCAATTCATTTAATAGGATATTACTTCCAGTAATACTTTCAACATCAGTCTTTTAGTTCTTCCATTTTTCTAGTGGCCTTGCACAAATGACCTTGGTTTTAATAAAGCTTGCTGTATAACTGTAAGGTAAGGAAACAGTAAACTCTGTTTTGGCATGTCCCACTGAAGTGTACCAACATTGCTGGAATTCAGCAGAGCAAACAAGATCAGGTTAATTTGTGGTTAGCTGCACCATGGGACCAAGGAATTTGGTACAAGTTTATTACAAGCAGTCTCATAATAATGAAGCAAACTTTTAAAAGTTTTATTTTGGGAAGTTCTTATTCGACATTGTAGTTTTCAAAATGAGCTTAAGTATGTGTTTATAATGTAATAATCAATATTAGTAAAGTAATTTAAATAATGCGGAAGTATAGTATTTAATTGTTCTCCTAAATAAAGTACAAATTTATCTATTAAATGTTGCACAAATTTTACCAATAAAGCACAACAAACCTTGTTAATTTCTATTAAACTGCAATTTACAAACAGAGCTATTTAATAACAGTAGAAAATAAATAATTTCTGTTTCAAACTCATATGTGATAACTAGCTGTTGATAACCACATTAAATCCTGACACTAAGATGAATATCGGCCCCAGTTGAAAGCGGAATTATCTTGTGATGTATACCTAATTTAGGTATTCTTTTGGCACCTCGTGGACTAGCTTTGTCAAAGTGCTGGAGAAGATGCAAGTTTACTCGACTGAATATGCTAATATTCCTGTGCAAGTACATACGTGCCAATCTCGAAGATGAACAAAAGTTGTCCACCAGCTGCAGCTCAATAAAACTGACAGGTCACAAATTGTCTAATATCAGTATAAGAAAGGACAGTTAGCAATATAGAAGTTACGTGAATATGCACAGTTGCTAAAGTCATGTGGATTATTTTGTATTGGAGGTGTTACTTTGACACCCAACTCACCCCACTCAAAACAGGTACACCCCAGAATATTTTGAATTTTGACAAGGGGCTGATTTTCCAAAACATTTTCACCAAGGGAAGCACCGTACTGTTTGGGAGCAACAATCTGGAACAAGATATGTAGACCTATTACATTAGGTAAGGAGACCAGAGGTGTGGTTCTCAGCCTTCCTACCAAGATTTACACTAGTTTGTTAAATAGCTGGTGGTGACGTTGAACTTGGACTACTCTCAAACCAGGTGTCACTTTCAACGGTGTTTGCCATGAAATTGTGCTAGCAAACACGAGGAGGCGATTGCCTAGTGGTATTATTGCTGGACAGTTAATCCAGGTAATATTTTGGGGACCCAGAGAGGAATCCCGCCACAGCACATGGTGGAATTTGAATTCAGTTAACTATCTGAAGTAAGCTAATGATGACCACAAATCCATCGCAGACCCACAGCATTGTGGTTAAGTCTCAACTGCCCAATAGGCAATAAACGCTGGCATAATGACCCTGTCATCATGAATGAATTAAAAAGAAAGATTCTAAACTGGTTGCAACTAGGCTATGTTAATGGCTTAGTTCACTAATTGTTGGCATCCCTTCGTCAGTATGGGCAAGCACTGAAACGCACAAAACAATCTCTTAATTAGATGAATTTGCTAGCATTTCAGTGTTACTATGGTTCTGAATGTGAATCTCTGTATACTTTTCCAGTTAAGTAAAATGCATTATCAGTCCAACCCTGTTTTTCAGATCTTGACATTGAGAAGTATAGTGACAGGAATAATCAAGTAAAAACAGAAAATATTTTGGAAACAGGGCATATCACTTTGTCCCATGGAAGCATATGCAGCCCAGATTGAAGAAAATAAACCATTACATATATGTCAAAGGCTAGCCTTCCCAACCTAAATCTACTTTAAGTAAAATAAAATGTATTTAGAAACTGCATTTCCTTAGTTAAATGTGACTTCTTCAAAGTTGTCAACATTTGTCACTAGTAACTGGACATAACCGATTATCTTTTTTTAGCTCCAAGCTTGATGCAAATTAAAGAAAAAATGTCTAATTGATTCTAGTTCTACCAAATTGATGACAAATTACATTTAAAAAGCATTTTTAATATATTGCCGTGTTCCATCTGCTCTGATATTTCAGTCCTGCTCTCCAAACAATCTGATTGATGTTAAGGACCCACATTGCTAGTGGGAAAATATATTTTTCTTATGAACCACTGATTCATGCATAAACTTTTGGGTTTGGGGAGAGGCAGTTCATGTTTTTGCATTTTTTTTGTTATATCTGAGAACTGAGCTTCAAAGTTTTCTTTGGAGTAGTCTGCTGTCTGATTCTTAAATTTGCATTTCAGTTTAGATTGTGAAATTAACTTTCACATCATTTAATCCTATTGATGACCACAGTGACATTTCTGCTGTAAAATTTTAAAACTGTATTTAATTTCTCTTTTGTATATTTAAAGACCCCCTTAGGGCAGCTAGTAATTTTCACTTAATTCTGTAATTATTTTCAGACATATAATTGCATGTGAATGATTTAGCGGAGAGATGAAAGGAACATCTCAAAAGCTTTGCATTGAAAAATCCATCAGTCCATAATTCTGTAGGGAAATGCAATACTAACTGTTAAATTTCCCATCTATGAAGTCAGAAATTGTCTAGTGCTCAGGGCTTGAAGCTTTGAGGGCGAATCTTCATTTCAACTTGTTTCAGTGAGTAATTAGAACCACGCCAGCCGTACCATGTGATGCCATCAGAGTTTTGAGTGTGCTGTCCTTGACGATAGTAAACTCCATTCAGATTGGAATCTGTGCAGCAGTTGTACCAGTAACCACCTACAGGAGACAGCATAATAGGCCATTGTATAAATTGTGGTATTATTTCTTATGGTTAAAAGTTAGGGAGGCAGCAGAGAACGTGATTGATGGTAACATATTTTTCAAAATCAGAAGAGCCAGGTGGTCACAGTGGTCTTTCCAGGGCAGTCAAAATTTTTCTTTGCAATGTATTCATGGAATTCGCTAATATTTAGTAGATTATAGATCATAGAATTCCCGCAGTGTGGAAACAGGCCCTTCGGCCCAACACATCCACACTGACCCCCAGAGCATCCCACCCAGACCCATTCCCTTAATCTACACATTCTTGAACACTACAGGCAATTTAGCAAGGCTAATCCCCCTAGACTGCACATCTTTGGATTGTGGGAGGAAACCGGAGCACCCAGAGGAAACCTCCACAGACATGGGGAGAATGTGCAAACTCCACACAGACAGTTGCCCGAGACTGGAATTGAACCCAGGTCCCTGGCGCTGTGAGGCAGCAGTGCTAACCACTGTGCCATCGTGCCGCCCCTATTATGCAATATATTTTCACATTTCTTAGCAAGCATTACTGTTAAAGGGTTTTTCTATTTTTGATCAGATATGCCCAGTGTAATGAATTATTATTTTGGAGAAGGTTATTGTTTTCCTTCTGTAACTTAATTTTAATATAGCATTGTATAAATAAACACGAACTGAAAATTCTATGATCCATCAAGAGCACAACAAAATCTTATTTTCTTTATGTTTACTTATTGGCTCTTACCTTTGCGGAAATATGCACAGTTGTCCACACACTTGTCATTGTCTTTGTCCTTTGTACTGAAGGCAGTATTGTTATGGTATCGGAGTGAGTCCCGTTTGGCTGTCCCATTGTAATTTCCAATTATTAATTTGTAGCTGTTCAATTCATCGCTTATTGAAAAGTAGTCGTATTCTGCATAACAAGTATGTCCTTCCCAGTCCTATTGTTACATAAGTCACGTAATTAAGCAGTTCACTTACATTGATACAAATTGTTACCAGCACTTTGTAAATATTTAATGAATGTATTAATTCACATTTAGTTTATATTTCACTTTTTAAGGTGCAAATTTAAATGTTACATGACTTACTGTGTCCAATTCTGTTCATTAAATATTTCAGCTGAAATAGAAATCATTATTTTGGAAAAATGAATAATTAGAAATTCTAATGGGTTACCTCCATGTCAATTCTGAGTATACTTGGCTGCCTAGTTAACCGAAAAATGTGATCATTGCCCAGCCAGAAGTCCCCACGGATGTTGCCAAACCCTCGCTTGTACTGTTTCCAGTCACGGTGGAAAGAGCTTAGTCCAACTTTTCGACGTTGTATAACAGTCCAGCCGCCACCTCCAGTTTCCATGTCACAGTATACCTATAAATAAATAAGTCCAAATAAATATTCAACACATCATAAAGAGTAATCTTGAAAACTGATGCTATTAACTAGACTTTCACTCACTGGTATTAAGATTCAAAGTGTCATTCACTCATCTAAGTTTGGGCCCATAACCTATTGCCTCATCATTTGGATGAATGCAGAATTTTGATTTGGATTTCCTGTTTGGTAAGCCCAATTGAAAGCACTATGTAAAAGATCTCAATGAACAAATTCGAAATACTGGAAATTAGAAGTAAAAATAAGGTCGGTTTACTGTAAAAATAAAATCAAAGTAACTTGTAAAAACAAAATGACATGCTAATGTTTCAAATGTAATCCTAAATTAATTAATTGATTTAAGGTGGGAGAATGTGGGCATCGATTATGATTATGCTGTTTGCAAATGCTAGCAGACTGTATATTTCCAGTTCATTGTATTCTACTTCTATTAAAATACATTCTTTTCACAGATTCCAGTTACTGGATCAATCAGATTTTTTAAAAAAATAGTTGCTGCTTTCTTCCTGTTATGGAACTTTGCATCTTTTCAGTCTGATTTCATTGTCCGTGGCAAAAAGCAAATGATTGAAAATTTCCTGATTGACAGTGAGCTCAAATTAAAATGGATTTGAATCATTGAAGCAAGCTTTAGGTTAACTTGGATAAAGATATCTGAAAATGCATTAAATATTAATTAATAAAAGAACAGAGGTGTTGTTGCTCATCTGCAGTAATGTTTTGATTTAAATTCTTATTCTGGAGCACTCACAGGACATATCCCCTCTTTCAACAATAAAATCCATAAAATGTATAGGTCAAATTTACAATGTTTATAATGATCAGTAAAATGAAGAGACAATATATTTAGTGTTCATGGACAGTTCTCGTACCAGAGTATAATTTTCACAAATGATAAATAATAAAATTTTGTGACAGTGAAGCGTGTGCAAAAGATGACAAAAGTAAAGGATGTTTATTTCAAGCAGTATAACCTCAAATTCTGGAGTTCCTAGGAATTCGTCGGCAGGCAGCTTGTATACTCCAGATATTCGATAATTCTTCTGGTAGAGTGATGTGCAGTCATACATGGCATCTACGAATAAGAGATTAATGACTGCATTACTATTCGAGTTCTCATGTTTTAAGTCAAACTGTTATTGTTACTGCGTATATTTGAGCAAAAATAAAGAGTGGCCTTCTTTCTAATAATACCTTCATAAAACATTTTCCATAATGAGAGGTACAAATTGGAACTGTGATTGAAATCTGTGCTGATATTTGGTACTCACTTGACCAGGAAAATTCCATTCATTCTCTTAATCACTGTCAATGAAATGACACTAAATAGTTACAAAATCCATTACAGTAAGAAAGCACTGAAATAAGTTGAGTTTTTTTAATCTTTCAAATATTAGCTGTGGAAATATTAGCAAATGCAGCATATGTACAGGTCACTTTGAAATATTCTGTATGTTATTCCTATGTAAATTTTGTACGCATTACATTGGCATTATTTTCCTGTGGGTACAGACTTGTGTTTTGCTATAACCATCTGAATTAAACTGCTCATTTCTTCCTAATTTATCTTTGTTTTCAGTCAGTTTTGTTTCAAATGTCTTCTTCTCAATTTGTCAGAATGTATAGACGTCGTAAATGAATTACTACATTTTACTCTGTATCTCATAGCTCCTGAACCCTTCCTCACAAGGTATTTATCCAGTTCTCTCCTAAACGTGTTCATAATGGCAGCCTTACAGTGGATCCAAGGACAATTTGGTCAGTGTGTTAACTACTCTGAGGTTAATTATTTTTTTAAATAAAGACTATGTATTCACCTGCCTCTTTGATGTTCAGATCCACAAATTACGCTTCATTGACACACTGGAGAATACCCTGATTTGCTTTGCATGAATTTTCTGTATACTGCTGTCTAGGGCTAGAGAAAAAAACTTATAGATGTTTACTTTTGAATAAACGGGAGATTTGATCTAATTTGAGTGACTTGGTTTAAATACTGTTTTCGTCTTTCAAAACAAAACAAGCCAGTGAGTGTACCTGACCCCTGTTGATAGAAATAACTCAGCCATGCAAATTTATAGATTTTCTGTATTTTTACTAACTGGAACAAATTAATTATTTATTCTTTATGAGTTCAAAGGTTGAAACAGTCAAGACTCGCTCCAGTTATACGTTAGATACTGGTTGTTACATGTGAAGACAGTGCAAACCTAACTGAAGTCGGATGTATGCACTTCTAATTAAACCCATTTAATTTATGTTGATGAATAGTTTTTGATGTAACTTAACTTGGAGACACATCCAGTTTTAAATTTAATTTTGTGAGGATTTTGAGAACTAAGTTTTACCAATACCTCCATCTGATCTTAAAAAAGTCTAACATTAACTTACAGAAAATTTAAATTTTCATTGCACTGTAATTGTCGAAAGTGATTTATCATGAATGGGTTAGGCTAGTGGTATGTTGGTTTGTGTGTATTCTTCAGTTCAGCAATGCCAGTTGCTGTTCATTTGAACTGTTTCCAAAATATGGTTCAGTACACAAAGTTGTGGCTTGTCAGATGTCCAGAGTAAAGGAAAATTGCAGGGCCGGGTTGTTCAGTGGAAGTTTAAATAAATATGAGCACACTTCATAGATTAGACACAGAAACAACAAAAAGGGAAAGTACATTATTTATAGAACTCTGGAATCCTAAGAGAAGTTGAACATAGTGTCATTACAGCAGAGAGCTGTTAGTGCTCCAGAAAGGGAAATATGCAGCCAGATAATTTTCGTCATTCAAATAACCGAAGCAGAACAATTTTGGTCTTTCAGATACTTGACACTTCTTTTACATTTACTTCCTATACTGAGGTGGCTGATTTGAACTTCAGTACCAAATGAGGTATTGCAGTTGGCATTAGGACTCTTGGACCAGGGAGCGCATACACCAACTTGGTTTCTTGCTTCCAATCACTTTACTGTTGAAAAAGCTTCTCCATACTTAGGTATTTTGGGAACATTATTTGACTGAATTGTTGAGGCTTCCCTAGTAACATGGCTGCCAACATTATTTTCTATGTGTCTTGCGTAAAGTATGGATGTTTGAGCCAATACTTTAGTTCTACTTCTGGAAGATAGCAACATTAGAAGACAATTGAATTGTGCCCATGTATAAACTTTTGTGTACATGGCCGATGTTCTGTTGCCTGTTCTGTAAATGGAGTGTCTCATGTGTATGAAAATGTGAAATAACTTTTGATTTGATGCTGATATATTACAATAAGATGTGTAAATATTTTTGTTCTAGATTTTACGTAATCTTTTTAAATGTCTGAGGTTATCTTGGAAGTAACAATTTGGTTTGGTCATTTGTTTCCCAAAAATGAAACAACCTTTTCATTGTACAGTTATAGCATGTCATCGAATCATAGAATCCCTTCAATGCAGAAAGAGGCCATTTGTCCCATCGAGTCTGCACCAATCCTCTGGAGAGCATCCCACCCTATACCAGTAACTCCACATTTTGCTATAGCTAATCAACTTAGCCTGCACATCCTAGGACACTACAGGGCAGTTTAGCATGGTCAGTCCACCTAACCTGCACATCCTTGGACTGTGGAAGGAAACCGAAGCACCTGGCAGAAACACACGCAGACACAGAGAACATGCAAACTCCACACAGACAGTCACCCAATGTTAGAATTGAACTAGGTCCCTGGCGCTGTGAGGCAGTAGTGCATTGAAATGTCATAAGTTGACTGAGCAGTTGGATATTTCTAAGATTATTACAAATTATAGTCGTTTTAGAGTCAAATGGTTTAACAACTGTTGCAGCAATTTGCTGAAATAATTTGATTGTATCTTAATGAAAATAGCCTCTGGATGTTGTAGATAGATGGGTCTTTCCACCTTACATAATATTTATATTTCCCTCAATGTGCTATCTGCATCAATAATAACTTTTATAATTGCACATTTTGCGATCCTTAATAATTGTCTTGAAGTTATTTTTGTCTCTTGTTTTTCTCATTTTCCACTGAAGTCGCACTCATCTGATTATTAATCCAGAGATGGTGAGCATCCTTCAATGACTTAATCAAATGGCCATATTTCCTGAGCAAGTCTAAACAGTAAGGACACTTGTCAGGCTCTTCAGTCATCAAACATATCACAAATGAGGCTGTCCCTTTCCTCAGTAAAATGGTTTTTAACCACCTACGATAGAATTGTTTTGTAACTGTTGCAATTACGATTTGCTGAATTTAATATATAGATGGTAATTTTGAACTGCACACAAAATTCAGAAATTTTGTGCTTTCACTTTTTCGGGTTCAGAAGCATTCTTCATCAGTAGAACATATCTTTAGATCATTATGGTGTAAATGTCTGTAATCTGTCAACTGTTGAGGTCTATTTTAGTGCTTCAGTCAGATGGCACTATATTGGTTGAATGTCTCAGATGTTTAAAAAGAAACTTAATTCTGACTGAAACCTTTTCCAGTTATTTTAAACCTATTTAACAGCTCATTCATTTTGCAGAATAGGTCCACCACCAAACTCCCTCCCCAACTTCCCACCCACCCTCTCTCCCTCCTCTTACCCTCTCCAAAAAACTGCCAACATCTTTACTTTGATCTTTGTGAAATGGCAAACTGATTTTAAGATTTCATCGAGCTCTCCTCATTGTAATGTACTGTAACGTTGATAGACTACTTCTATAAATATTAGAACACAAAAAGGCTGAAATGTCAGTCTATTTTCCATCCCTTCTGCTTAAGTTATTGCTGAGGGGTGCAGTTTGAAAATGACAGCTACAAAGCAATATTGTCATATTGAATAATGTGTCATTTTTAAAACAAAATCCATTAAATGGCTAGGTAATTGACAGTAAAATACAATTGGTGTCAGATTGATCCAGTTAGTTTAAGATTAAATTTGATGTTGTTACCTCCAAAGTTAGTTTGCTGATATTTATAGAAATCCAACTTACATTTTACTAATGGTAAAGTGGCACAGGCAATAAAAATATGAAGGGCCACTTTCTTTTCAAGGCAGAAAGTTTGTCTAGAGTGTCATTGGATATTTTGCATTCATCTGAATAGTGCATGGAATCTTACTTTAATGTCTCACTCAAAAGATGACACCCTGACAATTCTGGGTGATTGTTGCACTGTATAAATGTGTCACCCTAGCCTTGGAATTGGGTTTGGATCTGCAACTGAGGCAAGAATGCTACTATTGATCCATGCTGATAGTTTTGTCCTTCTGCATTGCAGGCAGTACAGACAATTGGGTCTTCATCTATAGCAGAACTGAATAACGTAAACAACCTAGCAGCTTAAATGTGAAAATGTGGATCTATGAATATTGTTGAGTTAACGACTCCAGTTTCAGTGGACTGAATGGATGGAGACCATTCCTGATTTCACAGAGCTCAGTGTATCAATAGAAGCTGAATCTTGGAGTTTAACGTAAAAGAGGGAGAGCAGTGTACTGGACCTATTTTCTCAAAATTGGATCAGAAATCCAATAAATGTATAAATGATTCCAGAATCTTTCTGACTTCTTTGGGTGAGGTGAGAAGTGAGATCCTTTCAGGCATTGTTTCAGATAATGATTGAATGGTGAAAGTATGCCATTTGATCTGCTTCACTAGCTGGTGAGAATGCAAGATTACTGAGATTTCTTGTCTTCTTTGACTCAGTGTCTGATAGAATCATGTGAATCACAGGCTCAAGGTCTCTGAATGGAATGTGAGTGTTCTTTGTATGGACTCCAGCTACATGTGCAAATATGAGTTTGCAACTGGACTGTTTAACATGTAGTGTACATGCAGGAGCTGTCAGGCATGGATTTCTGTTTTGAGATTGGAGATAGAAAGTCCTTTGGTAGTTTCACTAACTTGTCAAAGCTAAAAGCTTCAGGATAAGTTCTGCTTTGAGGAACTTTGAGCCAGTGAATGGAAAAGTGGGGTTCCTGACCGTTTCGGTACAATCCTGGTTCACAAGTTGCAACATATACACTGTTGAATGCAGCCTGGGATCCCATCATGATCTTGTCACTCATGCCCTGCCCCTGCTTTTCAAGTGGTGAGGAGGAAACCAGGCTTGCCTTTGCCATTTTAAATTTAGAATACACATAAATTCAGCCATTACATAAAATGCAATAGGAATGAATGATGTTTTTAAAAATTAGTTTCGTATGAGGAGAAAGTTTATCCCGCAAAGTTCGATCTTACAGTAAAAAGAAAAAAACTAAACTGCCAGTGTGCATCTCTGTTCTCACTATTGCAGTTGATTTGAAAAGTTTTGTAATTTTGAAGTAAAAATAAATGTGATTACTGCAGCATTTAAGTACATTATGTGATAACAGAACTTTTGAAATTTTTAGATGAAATTTTTTAGACTGTTCAAATTTAGCATTGGTATATTTTGTGCTAAAACAGAATGTAATTTGAACATAATAGCTCTTTGGGGCAAAATCAACTCAAACTGTAGTTACTTGAGTAACTCCATGTCATGTACTGGCAGCAGTAAATATATTGACCTTCTGTAAATGATCAATGAACAATTTAATTTTGTTTTATATACAAACCAATTAAAATTTAGTGTCTTGTTGATTACTTTAACAAGTCAAAAAAAAGTATTGAAAGTATTTAGTGTAGGCTCTTGCAGAAAGAAAATATAGTGAAATGAAATCTGTTAATAAGTAAAATGGAAAACTAGTTAGTAGCCTTGTTCACAGGATTTTGGAGAGTTTGATTTGGGGTGAGTGAGTTCAAAGGCACTTGTATTTTTTTGGAGGAAAATTAACTGTGCTCTTTCAGTTCAAATATGATCCCTGATTTATTTTTTGTGAGCCATTGTCCACATAATTGAAAGTTTTCCAAATGATATACGAGTTTGACTGGGATCTCACTCAAGAAAATTGGGAAAACCCAGACAACATTATACAGCTGTGTTTTATTAAGTGGAAATTTGGCTTTCAGTTGTCAAGCTTTGTCTGATAATGCTGCTGTAAAGTCTCTCGGAATATTTTACTGTGTTAAATGCGATTTACAAGTAGTTGTTGTTCATAGTTAATCAATGTGAACTGTTTCTTCATAATACTGATATATAAATGTGAAGTATTATCTTTCTCATTAATTTCAGCTATGAAGAAATAACAGTAACTATTTTCAAACTGAAGAGCTTTTAATATTTTTTCAATGGCTAAAGCACCTTTTTAGAAGTTAAATTTCAACTGCCTATGATTATTAATTCCATATCCAACCTTATGACAAATACATTTAATAACACCTTCCTTCCCATCACTCACTCATCAGAATAATCTACTCTTACCTGTTGATGTCTGTGTAACTGTTTGGGCTGCTTGAAGCTGAATAATGTCTATCCGATTGTTGACTTCTGAGTATTTTCCTTCAGCTTCTGTAATGCGAGATTCCATCTGCCGATAGCCATTTTCCACTTCCATCATTTGCATGACTACATTTATCCAGTCAGTCTCCTGTTTCCTACTGAGCTCAGCCAGAATGCTAGTCAGATTGGCCACCTGGATCTTCAGCTCTTTAAGATCATCACAGCAGGTCATGAGTTTCAGAACGTTGAGTCCTCCTGCAGCTCCCCTTCTCCGGGGTGCTTTCTGAACGCGGCTATAACTTGGAGAAACGATGCAGAGGAACAAAATGAATGAAAGAAGCCAAAAACAATTTTTGACCGTCATCTTTGGAAATTAATTACTATAAAGATCTTTTGTCCTCGAGTTTAAACACTTGCCACTTTGGATTACGTTTTCAAAAACATTAACAATACTACCGATCTACTTTGTCCGAGTGTTTCAAAGTTTTGTTTTAGTAGTTCAGAATAATTAGAAGCTCTTTGAGAGAAATTCCTCTTGTTCACTTCATCCAGTAAAGATTGAAACTTGCTCGCTTTAAGTATTCCTGGTGTCCTTTTCTGAAAAATGTAGGCAGTCTTGAAAATAGCCCAGACACAGCATCTTAAATACCTAATACATCTTTGGTCTGTGCCCCTCCCATTCCCTGCACATGTGGCATGCTCCTCCCAGTCCATCAATTAGCCTCAGGTGCTGACAGGAATGTGGGCTGGAGCTTTCTTTGGGAGAAGGATGCCTTTTGTTTGAGGTTTGGCGAGTAAAGGCCTTCAGTCCTGTCAGCTTTTCTTGATATTATATTACCAGTGTTGCGGAGGAAGGTAGAAGCAAGTTTATTCTCCACCCCCCCCGCCCCCGTCATTTCTTATAGATACATGCTGTGACGAGTTAAACTATTCAAAGTTATTAGTACAGTTGAGGAATAACTTCCAATAGTATACCACACTCAAATATTCACATTTATCTTAAGTGGGTTTCAATGAGTTTTTAAACATAAAATCTATTGTACATCGTGTTAGAAGAAATATGTTTTGAAAAGTAACAAAAAAAAGTCAGCGGTTTTCCTTTTTGTGCAGAGTACTATAAGGTGATTACTTTAGACTGTTAAAATACTTAAGCAACATACTGTTTCACTTACTTGTGCAGCTGATATACATTTTATTGAGGTTAGCCACAACATCAGACTCATGTTGCAGATTTATCCTGCAATCTTCATTTGTAATCAAAATTATGTTTTAAAAGTTGCCTGAATTTTTATTTTGTGATGTACTTCACATGTTTAACTGAAATTTAAGATAAACTGCTTTAAATAATATTGCAAACAGTAAATCAAAGCCAGCTCTTTCAGAATTTCCGATACATCTCCTCACATTTTCCTATATTACATCCCATCTCCCAAGATTTTACCCTATCACTTAACCTGTCTTGATCTCTCCATAGACTCTCTGTCCCATTCTCACTACTTGCCTTCCCATCTATTTTTGTATCATCTGCAGACTTGGCTATGGTACATTCACTTCCTTCATCCATGTCATTAATATACATTGTAAATAATAGCAACTCCATCACTAATCCCTGTGTCACTCCATAATTACAAGTTGCCATCCTAAAAATGAGATTATGCTGTTTGGCAGGATGAATAGTAGACACGATTATTATTTACGTGGAGAAAGTCTGCAAAAAGCTGCAGCGCAGATGGATTTTGGAATTCTCATGTATAAATCTCAATAAGCTACATCCAAGTTCAGCAGGTGATGGGGAGGACAAATGGTCTGTTGGCCTTTATTTCAAAGGGAATGGAGTATGAAAATATTGAAGTCTTGGAAAAACTATACAAGATATTAAGTTAGATCACTATGAGAATACTGAGAGCAGTTTTGGCCCACTTATCAAAGGAAAGACACACTGGCATTGGAGGTAGACCAGAGTATGTTCACCAGGTTGATTCCAGGTATGGAGGGACTTTCTTATGAGGAGACATGAAGTAGTTTGGACCTGTACTGAATAGAATTTAGAAGGATGAGGGATGACCTTCTGAAATGTACAGATTTATTCGGAGGCTTGACAGGGTAAATGTGAGATACAGTTTTGCCTTGTCAGATACTCTAGGACCAGAGGGCACAATCTCAGAGTAAGGGGTTGCCCAGTTAGGACAGAGATGAGGAAGAAGTTCTTCTCTGAGGGTGGTGAATCTGTGGAATTCTTTACCACATATGACTGTCTGGCTGGGTGTTAAGTATATTCAAGACAAAGATAAATTTTTCAATCAGTAAGGGAATCGAGAGTTATAGCGATAAGGCAGGAAAGTGGATTCAATGATTATCAGATCAGCCATGATCTCATTGAATGGTGAAGCAGACTCAATGGACCAAATGGCCTGTTTCTGCTCTTTAACTGAATGGTCAGTCCGCTGGGTACAAGTTGCCATTCTAAAATGCTCTCTTCATCCCAATTCTGTCTTTTAGTTAGCCAATACTCTGTTCATGCTAGTGTTCAACCCGAGCACCATGACTTCTTATTTTATTAAATGCCCTTGTATGTGATATCTTGTTGAATGCTGTTTGGAAATTAACACCAAATTGTGGCAGTTTCTTTAGTGACTCTTAACTATGACCGTTTAAAATCCTTTGATATATGTTAATTAGGAATAATAATTATAGCCATTTACCAGATATTAATTTTATGGAGTTTTATGACTGAACAGATCATGGTAATTCACAAATTGCTAGTGATCTTTTCATCTTCTCAGCGCTGATTAAATAATTGCCACAACCTTTCTACTAAAATTTACTACTTTTCAATCACCAATGCCACTGCAAAATGTTCCTCTGTGAAAAGGTCTAGTATTGATTTTTAAAAATGTATGTCTTTAAAGTCCCTCGTCTCCCCATGCAGGTGGATTGTTCACGATTTCCACAAAAAAGACTGCATTAAAGCAGCTTGCTCCCATGCATATCCACAGGACTTCATTTCACCAGCAGCTGGATGCAGAGTGCTTCACTTAACACTTTTGCAACCAACTTAATGAGTCTGGCCTCTGATATAAATACCACAAAGTAATGAGTATTTGTTTATTTACAGCAATAACATATATTTAAAGTAATTCATTACTAAGTTGAAGAAATACAAAGTACAGAATCTGCATTTACAGGAATACAAATTACCACTATAAAAGTCCAAATTACAATAGCTCTAATTCTTATATTTCTGCAACAATATGTGCATTGAAATCCAAATACGAGTTTTGACGGCTGAGACTATGAGCCATAATCACTCCAGAGTGGACGTGGATTTGTTGGAAGTTCAATATTGTGACATTTTAATATCAACAGAATATTGACTGTGAAATGTTCAATTACCTTTCTTTACAGACTTGGGCACAGTTACCCACTGTGTCCTCCTCAGATTCCTCTCTTTGGTTTTCTCATTCTTGTGGACCGTCATCACTTAGTTCCACTCCTATTCATCAAACCACAGGTAAAAGGTCCCAAAACAGTGCTTTGTTTCTACTTCTTGACTGTAACCTTTTCATTCTGTCCAGAATTTATCCTTGCCCTCATCACCCATTTTCAACTGCTTTCTAATCCTTAGTGACAATGTCCACAATCAGCTTCCATATGCACAATGACATGAGTCTGTACTTCCAAGTTCTTTTATAATTTTGCTTGTCCAACCTGCTTTCCTGCATGAGCTGCAATTTTCTCCAGTTTAACACTGGGGAAAAACTGCTGCAATTCATTGTGCATTGGGTTGAAGACAGTGACTGTTGAAGGTAGTGGATGGGGTTCCAAAAATAGACTGCTTTGCACGAGATGGTGTCAAGCTCCTAGAATGTTGTAAGAACTTCACTCATCCATGCAAGGGGATGATATTCTATCACAGTCCTGAATTATGCCTTGCAGATGGTGAACAAGCAATGGGGAGACAGGAGGCAAGTTACTCACTACTGAATTCTGAGCAGCTGACCTGTTCTTATATCCACAGCATTTATATGGCTGGTCCAGTTCGTTTTCTAGTCAGTGGCAATCCCCAGGATCGATGGTAATAGCACTGAACATCAGGAGGCAGTTGTTGGATTCTTGCTTGTTTGAGATGGTTGTCGTGTGGTCATGAAGTTACTTAACACTTATCAGCTTGAACAGAGACTTAGAAGATATCAGGAAGCTACCAGAATTTTGATCCAGGAGAATTGTCTTTAAGAAGGCTCTTGCAAAAGGGAGAATTGAAATTGGGGGGAGATTGCAAAAATGTCAGGTCTAGATAGTTAAAGCATGGCCATCCATTGGGTTGAAGAAAAGAGAGAAAATCAACAAGAGGCAGAACAATAGTAGATTTGTAGGACGTTATAAATCGGAAATAGAAATAGGGGAAGTTAGGCTCTGACGGACTCAAACCAACTTAAAACAAGTACTTTCTTGGACAGTACCACCCCCTACCGGACTCCTACCGCTCCCTTGATCATGACCCCATCCCCAACCACCAAGACATCATCTCCCAAACCATCCACAACCTCATCACTTCAGGTGACCTTCCACCCACAGCCTCCAACCTTATCGTTCCCCAACCCCGCACCACCCGTTTCTGTCTCCTTTCCAAAATCCACAAACCTGACTGCCCTGGTCGATCCATTGTCTCCGCCGGCTCCTGCCCCACCGAACTTATCTCTACTTATTTCAACTCCATTTTCTCCCCCTTGTTCCAGCAACTCCCCACCTACGTTTGTGACACCACTGCCCTCCACCTCCTCCAAAACTTCCAATTCCCCGGTCCCCAACACCTCATCTTTACCATGGACGTGCAGTCCCTATACACCTGTATTCCCCATGCAGACGGCCTAAAGGCCCTCCGCTTCTTCCTGTCCCGCAGGCTCGACCAGTCCCCCTCCACTGACACCCTCATCTGCTTAGCTGAACTCATCCTCACCCTTAACAACTTCTCTTTCAATTCCTCTCAGTTCCTACAGACAAAGGGGGTGGCCAAAGGTACCCGCATGGGCCCAAGCTATGCCTGCCTCTTTGTAAGTTACGTGGAACAGTCCCTCTTCCAAAGCTACACTGGCCCTAAACTCCACCTCTTTCTCCATTACATCGATGACTGTATCGGCACCATCTCATGCTCCCACGAGGAGCTCTAACAGTTCATCCATTTCACCAACACCGTCCACCCCAACCTTAAGTTCACCTCGACCATCTCTGATACCACTCTCTCCTTCCTGGACCCCTCTGTTTCCATCTCTGGCAACCAACTGGAAGCCGATTTCCATTTCAAGCCTACCGACTCCCACAGCTACCTAGAATACACCTCCTCCCACCCACCTTCCTTCAAAAATGCCATCCCCTATTCCCAATTCCTTAGTCTCCGCCGCATCTGCTCCCAGGATGAGGCATTCCACTCCCGAACATCTTAGATGACCTCGTTTTTCAAGGACCGCAACTTCCCCCCTTCAGTGGTCGAGAAACCCTCGACCGTGTCTCCCGCATTTCCCGCAACTCATCCCTCACACCCCCTTCCCGCAATAACAACCAAAACAGAATCCTCCTCGTCCTCACATACCACCCCACCAACCTCCGGATCCAACGCATCATCCTCCGACACTTCTGCCATCTGCAATCCGACCCAACCACCAAGGACGTTTTTCCCTCCCCACCCTTATCTGCTTTCTGGAGGGACCACTCTCTCCGTGACTCCCTTGTCTGCTCCACACTCCCCAGTAGCCCCACCACATCTGGCACTTCTCGCTGCAACTGCAGGAAGTGCTACACCTGCTCCTACACCTTCCCCCTCACCCCCATCCTAGGCCCCAAGAAGACCTTCCACATCAAGCAGACGTGCACCTGCACATCTGCTAATGTGGTATACTGTATCCGCTGTTCCAGATGTGGCCTCCTCTACATCGGGGAAACCAAGCGGAGGCTTGGGGACTGCTTTGCGGAACACCTACACTCGGTTCGCAACAAACAACTGCACCTCCCAGTTGCGAACCATTCCAACTCCCCCTCCCATTCCTTAGATGACATGACCATCCTGGGTCTCCTGCAGTGCCACAACGATGCCACCCGAAGGTTGCAGGAACAGCACCTCATATTCCACTTGGGAACTTTGTAGCCCAATGGTATCAATATGGACTTCACAAGCTTCAAAATCTCCCCTCTCCCAACCGCATCCCAAAACCAGCCCAGCTTGTCCCCGCCTCCCTAACCTGTCCATCCTCCCACCTATCTCCTCCTCCCACCTCAAGCCCCACCCCCATCTCCTACCTACTAACCTCATCCCGCCCCCTTGACCTGTCCGTCCTCCCTGGACTGACCTATCCCCTCCCTAACTCCCCACCTACACTCACCTTTACTGGCTCTAGCCCCACCTCTTTGACCTGTCTGTCTCCTCTCCACCTATTTTCTCCTTTATCCATCTACCATCCGCCTCCCCCTCTCTCCCTATTTATTTCAGAATCCCCGTCCCCTCCCCCATTTCTGGAGAAGGGTCTAGGCCCGAAATGTCAGCTTTCCTGCTCCTCTGATGCTGCTTGGCCTGCTACGTTCATCCAGCTCCACACCTTGTTACCTCTTTCTCGGGTAGTACTTTGGTTTGTCTATCCTTCCATACATCAGTGATTCAATAACTCCTTTTACCACTTTGCACCCATTTTCCAAATGAGATCATCAATAGTCACTGTTTTGATCAAATTATTGAAAGTTATCATAAATAGGAGAAAAAAAATCAAAATGAGCTCTCAATTCGACCGTGATTTATGTAATTTCATCTTGCAACGTTTTGAAGATGCTGTTGCTCCTCTTAAAATGAGCCTTTTCCTGGCTCTCTTGAAATGCTGCTCTGCATCTTTGTAACAGCTGCAGAGGTTGTTTAGAACTGAGTGGGCAGAATAATATGCAGATGTACATTTAGTAATGCGTTATTAATGTCAAGCGACAATATGTTACACAGTAATTCCATTACATTGGTGTAAGAAATGACAGGACTGTTTATTATTCAAAAATAAATTGTTCTTTAGTTAAATTTACAGTTTCAACCATAACAAAGTTTCATTTTGAAGGGTTGATAGAAAATAAACATTTTCTAACTCGTCATTAAGGAAAACTTTAGCAACTAACTAAAACATGAGTTAAATAGCTGGAAGCTATGATTGAACTGCTCAAATTCAAACAAAGCTGATTCGGTTGCAGCACATCTATGGGGATTGATCTTTCTGATTGCAATTGTTTTCATTCCCTTCATCCTTCAATATACTTATTTACAGATACAGGTCTGGTTGCCATTGTAAATGTTAGTCATATGTTAATAGAATCCAAGACCGTTGGAAAGATTAAATCAAGAGAAACATCTTTTGTGGAGAGAGTTTTTTTGACATCCTCAATCTTACCTGTCTCATTCCACGCAGTGTTACAGGTGCTCGTGTATTCGTACAATTAATTAATAGCCAACAGCAGTTTCTTTTTAATCTTAAATAAAATCATCAGTAAATTAACAGAGATCTTAGCGTGTTCCTCTTTTATTCCTTCAAATTCAAAGCTTTCATAATCTGCCCAAAGCTAATAAAAAATGTTTTTTTCTTTTCTCATTATTATTCACAACGTTAACGTATCCCATATTTCCCGTGCTTTAAACGAAATTATTTTTCCACTTAGAAATAGATACAAAGCAATTAAAGAAATTTTTTTTATCCATCATCTTAATGCAATATTCCCTATCCTCATTATAACACAGCAGCCCTCTTTGAAGTCATTTAATAATTTCTTACAGCAAGCATTTCTTTTTGTGAAGCATTCTGACAATTGGTCACATGCGTCAACCCATTTTATTTTAAGAGACCTCTTTTTCCAACATTTCATTCTAATTAGGGAGGTCAATTCTCAACCCTTTGTCTGCGACGCATTTTGTCAAATGCACATTGCCCCAAAGAGCATTATAATCCACATAACATACTGTGGATTTTGTTTTCCCCTCAGGTTTCATCTTTGTGAGTTGTCCTTCTGAATTTTAAACAAGAACACCCCCATATCTATTGGTTCTATAATGCCAGTGTTTCAGCGACTAACTACCCTTTTTATTTTCTTGGCTTCCCAGGTCAATGGCTAACATTTATCATTGTTTCCAATCAAGAATATGATAAAACCTTGCTGTGTACTAGAATGTACATCTGGAAGATTCGCATGTGAGGCATTGCTAAAAATGAGTAACTTTATATTTTTCGGATGAACCAAGTGATGGAAATGTGTGACATGTTTCTCTGGATTTAATTGATATTTATTTGCCCTCAGAACCTTCTAAATCACGGCATATTTTAATATGGTGCTCAAATTCCAATAAGTTGTAAGTGGCATTGTGCCTAATCTGAGTGTGTGACCAGTTCAGTAGATCAATCAGACATCTTAACTGGTCTTTTGTTTAGCCTTGGGTGCAGCCTTATTTTTCTGTGAGGACCTGGATTTATTTATTGAGATGCAATTAATGTAATCTAAGTAAGATTGCTTGTCCAAAACAAGTCTCCTGACTTGTTTTGCTTACTTCTTTCGATATACAATCCTTTTTATTTGGAGGTCCTTGAATCTTGACTTATCACTAACTGCGTCTTAATTTTCTTTTTAACTTTGTAGATTACATATTTTTCAAGTCTGCAGAAGTTTCCCTCAAAACTTCTCAGCCTGCAGATTTCTCCTTGTGATACCAATGAAATTTTGCTGTCTCTCTTTTTAATTGAATGTAATTGACTTTCAACATGACAGACCTGACTGAGAAATGCCACAGTCGCTTTATGCATTTAATCAATAAACACATTTGCTTTGTTTCCATAACTTCCCTTCTACATGGCGAGGTTCTTTAGGTGTCTTCAAAAGAAGTTCCCTTTGACATGCTCTTCGGAGGGTTGGTGAGGACACCATGGGCGTGAATGTCCTGCCTCTACACTACAGAGACTCTGTGTTTCCCATTACAAAAATGCTGCTTTTTCATCGATTGATATATATTGCCAGGAATTTGTCATTAAAAGCTAGGAATTTCAGACTTGCTTTTCCTGCTATAAGAGTACCAGTTCTAAATTTTTGATCACCAAGTCTCTCTTCGAAAACCCAAGTCACTCATCTGACTTCAGCCTGTGTGTACTATCAAGAAGCACTTTTTCTGTGCATATCTGACTGTAAGATGGGACTTGCTGCATCTTATCAGGCACTTCAATAAATACAACAAATTCTTTTCAGATTTCCACCTCTTTGCTGGCATTCTTTATCAACTTAGCTTCTAATTTGTTTATAGCCACTTGTAACTTCTCAATCATAAAATCATAGAATAGAATCCCTAGTGTGGAAACAGGCCCTTCGGCCCAACAAGCTCACACCGACCCTCAGAGCATCCCACCCAGACCCATCCCCCATACCCCACCTAGTCTACACATCCCTGAACGCTATGGGACAATTTAGTATGGCCAATCCACCTATCCTGCACACCTTTGGACTGTGCGAGGAAACCGGAGCCCCCACGCAGACACGGGGACAATGTGCAAACTCCACACAGACAGTCGCCCGAGGCTGGAATCAAACCCGAGTCTTTGGCGCTGTGAGGCTGCAGCGCTAACCACTGAGCCACTGTGCCGCCCCTAATAGGGACTTCTATTTCTCATGGTATACCTGGGCAGTTCTATGGTCCATTATTTTTCAGACTATGAATCTACTTTTATCGTTCTGAACTACTAATACTACTATGAGATCTCCCCCTCTAATGTTAAGAGTTCTTTTTACTAGCCTTGGACCTTTTCCTAGCACCATATTCAGTTCCAGACCCATTTTTAGAACTTTATACTGCAATTTCTGGCTTTCCACATCTTCACCTCATTTTGCCAATCTTTGGTTTCCTGCCCTCATCATGCATATTTGACCAGTGTTCATATTTCCTGATGATTTTCCCGGTAATGATCACATTTGTCCATTCACTAACTCTTTTTGACATATGTGACTCTTGTGTCCAGTTTTTGGCAATTGTTCTCTTAGACAAATAGACTTATCCTTATTATATTGTCGCATGTTACTGAAAGAATAATTAGATTTCTTCCAAAAACCATTTGATCTGGATTGGAGCCCTCACCCAATTGCAGTGAGTTCCTTGCGTGGACTAACCACGTTAGGGCTGATGTAAGTGCACAAGCTGATTTGCTAAGATTTTATGAAACATCATTTGTATTATTACATGATTTCTCTCATACACTCCATTACTAAAGAAACTTTCCACTACTGTATTTATTACTATAATGTTCATATTTTCATACATATATTTAAGCTCATGTTTGGCAATTTTCAATCATTGTCACTTCAGAACTTAATTGGTGGCCCCAATTCAGTCCATCACCTTGCTCTCGGTCAGTTTTTTATAATCTTTATGTTGTTGTAGACATGGCAACTAGATTTAGGAGTTTACAAAGTGCAAGATTAGATGTTTTTCTTTCCTTATCCCAAACCTTTAGGTCCGTTGCTTCACCTTCATTTAAGTCTCTTGGTACTGGGAGACTCATTATGGACATGATGGTGACTTTCAGTTGTTTTCACATTTATCACTGATCTTTGCGATATGTTTAGTATACTCATTGTCCCTAACTCCTGCATCCTTTAGTCAGATTTTAAATTTGAGAAAATAGAGAAGTAAAATGCCAATGTAGTTTTAAAGCAATTAGCCTTTTTTTCCTTTAAGCTTGCAGTCCCTGATAAATTAACACTTTTAAAATATTTTGGTCAGACAATTTGGATTTCGTTGAGGGGATAAGACAATTTCCAGATTGTATAAACTGCAGATCAGTTGACTTTCCAAAAGCATTTGACTTCTCACGCTCCAAAATCTAGTGACATTTGAGCCATTTTTATAGATGCCCTTATTAAAAGTAAGGACATTTCCCTGGATATCACATCTGTGCTGCTGAAAGTAACTTACCCCTGCAAAATCATACAAATTTGCTTGTCTGTCTTAATTTACTTTAATGTGTTGTCATCTCATATTCCTTAAGTTTACTCTGATCCTTATGTATAGAGAATCTCGGTAACATTTTAGCCAATCCACTCCATACACTGGATGCGTATCCACCGTCAACCAGAACACCATTAAATACATCAACAAATCAAAAATTCATTTCAGAGCTGAAGCTTCTTGTGACCAATGCAATTCCTTCTGCTTGGTATGTATCATCCTCTTCTCAATCTTCTGTGTTGCCCATTATTTCAAATGTCTTCTTACTCCGTTGAGGATAACTCATTGCATAATGACATTGAGTTGCATCTGAAATACATATTGATGATTCCCAAGGTATTCCTGATGTTCACTCTTCAGTTGTAGTTCCTCGATTTCTGTTGACTGTCATAACTGCCAAAAAGTCTCTCTATCATTTCTGCTTTTGGTTATGATCCTTCTTTCATATTGATGCTCAGGTCCCATATCTGGACAGTCTTGAAATACTGCTACCTTTGAATACTCCATTTTTGTTTTACGACTGAATGTTCCATTTGTGCCACTGAAGCTGTTTTCCCAGGAAACTATTAAAACTTCCAAGAGATATTCTAAAAATAAGTTTCAGTCTGAAAATCTACTTGCAATCAATACAGGGAGTCTATCACAATTTTGGGAAGCTCCCAAGTAAAATGCTTGTAATCTATCAAATAGTCTGTTTAGTTTCCATTATATACGCATGTTGAATATTCATCTGGCTTTCTGGATTTATCAAAATCTGACCATGCATTTTGAGCTCTTATGCATTTAATCTTCCTCCATGTCCAATTGGTGAGCTTTCAACTCTGAGGACACTTTATACCTGACCTTGCTTTTAGTAGGAAGCGATAGTGCCATGTACATACCCGTTGTGATTTTCTTGGTAAAGGAGTAACCTATTTCTACACACGCACTTTTCCAGTGATCATTAGGTTTAGGTTCACAAGCCATTGGTGAAAAATAATATCTTGATACTTTTCACTTGGTTTCAGCCATTCATCTCTAACAGGATGGCTTGGTGGCTCAGTGGTTAGCACTGCAGCCTCACAACACCAGGGACCCAGGTTCAATTCTACCCTTGGGCAACTGTCTGTGTGGAGTTTGCACATTCTCACCTGCATGGATTTCCTCCAGGTGCTCCGGTTTCCTCCCACAGTCCAAAGATGTGCAGGCTAGGTGGATTTGCCATGCTAAATTGCCCGTAGTGTTCAGGGATGTGTAGATTAGGTGGGTAATGATGGAATGGTCTGGGTGGAATGCTCAGAGGGGCATTGTGGACTTGTTGGGCCAAAGGGCCTGTTTCCACACCTTAGGAATCTGTGAACTGTCATTGCAGTCTTTCTTCTGAAAGAAATCTTAATTTCCAAACTCCACATTTAGGCAACCATCCTTTGCTACCACTGTTAATAGATTTCTAGCCAGTTGGGGAGTTGAAATGAAGACAGTGTTTCTTATCTGGAGAGAGTTTATAGTTTCTCGGTAAAGGGCCCTCTTGTGGTCCAATGGTTGTGTCCCTATCCCTGGACTGAGAGACCCAGATTCTCGTCCAGCCTCCTCCAGAAGTGTGTAACAGCATCTCTGAGCATGTTGATGAGAAAGATATTGAGTTCCTTAATCTTGACCCCCTCATCTCACACCTAGTTTTAAAGGTACCCGTATTTATGTGTTCAGACAATTAGTAACCGCTGACTGTTCCTTCTGAACTTTAAAGAAGGATATTAAATTTTTTAATGTGATTATCAGACATTAACAATTTATGCATTTCTCCTATCTCAGGATGCGAATACCCAAGATGACTCCAATTTTTTTCACTCTCACCTGTTACTTTCCAGAAATAATCAATGATGACAGGGCTTGCAGAAACCATTGCTAGAAGAATCCATGGGATTCAAATTGTTTGCAAAGTAGACTGTTAAGAAACAAGGAATTATTTTGAAAGGTGTAAAATGAGGCTGCTAATGTTGATTTCTCAGCTTGTACTAATAGAACACCAGTCTGGTTAGCCAGTAATTGATACGTTCCAGAGTTTTCATAATCGTTTTCCTAATTCCTGTATACCCAGTTTCTATTTTTTCAGTTCCAATCTGTATTAGACACCTTCACAGAACATTGTTTGAAAGTGAGCAGAGTTACCAGTAGTTGAAAATGTGGAAGCCTTCTAAAACCAGTTATTTGCCATTTCCTACAATTAATAAATTTACTGTATATATTTGCTCTTTTAACCTCAATTTAGTCAACATATTGAAAAGACATATTTATAAATTGACTATTTCTACAGTAACCCACTTCTCTGATTTCACACTTGCTGGTTGAGGTGTTGAATTTTGGCTACTTGTTACTCACTTGCAGTAGTAGGCACTAATTTTTTATTTAAAATATCTTAATGTAACAACTTTTTTAAATGGTTATGTATGTTCAAATGGAATGTGCGTCGCTCTTAAGCTGCAGTTACACTGCAATTAATGTGCTGGCACCCATTTTCATTGGTGAAGTTGACAGACTGTTTATCATTTTGAATAATTGCATGCAATCTAGTACCCAGATGTAATGAAAATGGATGCCATTGCATTTGGACGTCTGAGCACTCATTGCAGGAAATATTTAACTTGGCAGCAACAAGAATGTCTGACCGCTTTCTAAGAATGTCAGAAACACTGCAATTTTGGACATCATCGTAAGGTGCAGTGTATGCCTAAGCTTTCAAACAATGTTGTGCTAGCTGTTGACTGCTTTGTTTCAATGCACTCTGGTGTCCGATGAGGCCTGTTCACATCAATGTGAATGTAACAACACCGATGCTTTATGATTCGTAGGAATGCAGTTTAGTTGCACTAATACTTCCTTACTGTTGATGAATCTACCTGTAAAAGAAAGGATGTGAGAGAGCTAAATTTAAGTAATCCAATTGCAAATTGGATTATATATTTCTATTGCTTGGTGAAAAAAATAGGGTTTGAATTTTACAATAAATATTGTATATAATAAATATGCACATAAATCATGTCATGTTTTATATCTCATTCAGAATGTGTTCTGTGCTATTCAGCATTAGAATTTTGAGTTCTATTAGACCCTAAAAATGGACATTGTTTGAATGGGAGATAACAAGCATGGGGCTGGATGAACACAACAGGTCAAGCAGCATCATAGGAGCAGGAAAACTTGACGTTTCGGGCCTAGACCCTTCATCAGAAATGTGAGAGGGGAAGAGGGTTCTGAAATAAATAGGGAGAGAGGGGGAGGCGGATAGAGGAGAGGATAGGTGGAGAGGAGGCAAACAAGTTGAAGAGGCGGGGATGGAGCCAGTAAAGGTGAGTGTAGGTAGGGGGAGAGGGAGGAGATAGGTCAGTCCAGGGAGGACGGACAGGTCAAGGGGGTGGGATGATGTTAGTAGATAGGAGATGGGGGTGGGGCTTGAGGTGGGAGGAGGGGATAGGTGAGAGGAAGAACAGGTTAGGGAGGTGGAGATGAGCTGGGCTGGTTTTGGGATGCGGTTGGGGGAGGGGAGATTTTGAAGCTTGTAAACCCTAGTCGACCCATTGTCTCCGCCTGCTCCTGCCCCACCGAACTCATCTCCACCTACCTAGACTCCATTTTCACCCCCTTGGTCCAGAAACTCCCTACCTTCGTCCGTGACACCACCCATGCCCTCCACCTCCTCCAGAACTTCCAATTCCCCGGTCCCCAACACCTCATTTTTACTATGGACGTTCAGTCCCTATACACCTGTATTCCCCATGCAGATGGCCTAAAGACCCTCTGCTTCTTCCTGTCCTGCAGAACTGACCAATCCCCCTCCACCGACACCCTCATCCGCTTAACCGAACTCGTCCTCACCCTCAACAGCTTCTCTTTCAATTCCTCCCACTTCCTACAGACAAAGGGGGTGGCCATGGGTACCTGCATGGGCCCAAGCTATGCCTGCCACTTTGTAGGTTACGTGGAACAATCCCTCTTCCATACCTCCACTGGCCCGAAACCCCACCTCTTCCTCCGTTACATTGATGACTGTATCGGCGCCGCCTCGTGCTCCCACGAGGAGCTCGAACAGTTCATCCACTTCACCAGCACCTTCCACCCCAACCTGAAGTTCACCTGGACCATCTCCAACACTTCTCTCTCCTTCCTGGACCTCTCTGTCTCCATCTCGGGTAACCACCTAGAAAGCGATGTCCATTTCAAGCCCACTGACTCCCACAGCTACCTGGAATACACCTCTTCCCACCCACCCTCCTGCAAAAATGCCATCCCCTATTCCCAATTCCTTCGCCTCTGCCGCATCTGCTCCCAGGATGAGACACTCCACTCCCGTACATCTCAGATGTCCTCATTCTTCAAGGACCGCAACATCCCCCCCCACAGTGGTCGAGAACGCCCTCGACCGTGTCTCCCGCATTTCCCGGAACACATCCCTCACATCCCGTCCCCGCAATTATAACCAAAAAAGAATCCCCCTCGTCCTCACGTACCACCCCACCAACCTCTGGATCCAACGCATCATCCTCTGACACTTCCGCCATCTGCAATCAGACCCCACCACCAAAGACATTTCTCCCTCCGCGACTCCCTTGTCCGCTCCACACTCCCCTCCAGCCCCACCACACCCGGCACTTTTCCCTGCAACCGCAGGAAGTGCTACACCTGCCCCCACACCTCCTCCCTCACCCCAATCCCAGGCCCCAAGAAGACTTTCCACATCAGGCAGATGTTCACCTGCACATCTGCCAATGTGGTATACTGCATCCGCTGTACCCATTGTGGCTTCCTGTACATCGGGGAAACCAAGCGGAGGCTTAGGGACCGCTTTGCAGAACACCTGCGCTCAGTTCGCAACAAACAACTGCACCTCCCAGTCGCGAACCATTTCAACTCCCCCTCCCATTCCTCAGACGACATGTCCATCCTGGGCCTCCTGCAATGCCACAGTGATGCCACCCAAAGGCTGCAGGAACAGCAAATCATATTCAGCCTGGGAACCCTGCAGCCCAATGGTATCAATATGGATTTCACAAGCTTCAAAATCTCCCCTCCCCCAACCGCATCCCAAAACCAGCCCAGCTCATCTCCACCTCCCTAACCTGTTTCTCCTCTCCTCCCACCTCAAGCCCCACCCCCATCTCCTATCTACTAACATCATCCCGCCCCCTTGACCTGTCCGTCCTCCCTGGACTGACCTATCCCCTCCCTACCCCCCTACCTACACTCACCTTTACTGGCTCCATCCCCGCCTCTTCAACTTGTTTGCCTCCTCTCCACCTATCCTCTCCTCTATCCATCTTCTATCCGTCTCCCCCTCTCTCCCTATTTATTTCAGAACCCTCTTCCCCTCCCCCATTTCTGATGAAGGGTTTAGGCCCGAAACGTCAAGTTTTCCTGCTCCTATGATGCTGCTTGACCTGCTGTGTTCATCCAGCCCCACGCTTGTTATCTCGGATTCTCCAGCATCTGCAGTACTTTTTATCATTGTTTGAATGGGCATTGTTTCAGGATTTATATAGAGTGAAATCGTTGCAAGGCATTCAGTGGAAATTCAAGTTTTCAGAATTTTATTTTTTATCTGCATTTTAAGCTGTTATCATTTGAAATAAATTTTTGGCTAAGTTTATATTCTTGGAAGAAAATGTGTCTCTGATTTTACTCTTAAAATACGTTTGTCGTTTAGACAAGGCTTTCATTTACCTTTCTTGTGTCTGAATAGTCTGGAAGTCAGCCTCAGACAGGCAGTTGTTTCTTCCTCAGTTAAGTAACGTTAGGTGAAATCAATGCAAATTAGGTGATTTTGGCCAATGCAATATGGCATATGAATTTGACCAAGGAACAGAATATTAGTGATTCAAATTCTGTCTTTTAGTTGCTGATTCTGAATTGATGCTTTTTATGCCAGAAAAATATTTTACTGACTAAATTAATTTCCATTTCGAAGATGCCTTCAAGAGATGTATACTCCTGTCAGAATTCTGATGAATCAAATTAAAAAGAGACCTACACATTTATGTGATATTTGCCCTTAATAATCTTAAACTCGTATTGATTTTTTAAAAAGTGGATCTCAGTGCAAGTAAACAAAGAACTCGGATTTATTTACAGAAGGACTTCCACAATTATAATGCAGGCAAAGATGCAAGTCAGGTCAAGTAACCATAAAATTTGTTCTGGTGATTGAGGGATAACTGACCTGGATCTTTGGAATTTATTGTCTATGAAATGATTTGCATCATTTCTAATAGTTGTGATTGCATGCTATAAATGGTTTATCATTTTAGTTTATACATATTGCAGCACAGACCAGGGTGTTCAACGCTGCAGGGTTTAGTTCCCTGTCATATTTGCAATATAAGCTGAGAGTCCAACTCCCAAAGTAAGAGCAATCAATGAAGTTCGTACTGTTCAAATATACAATATTATTTTTTCCCACCAGTGTGGTCTTTTACAGATTCTGCTTTCTGAAACATATAAATTCTTTTACTGAGAAAAGTGGAAATGTGACATATCACAAAGGGTGAATTCATTTTTCTTCAAATAGAAAAAGATTCAATTATGGCATAATTAGAACCAATGTGAAGAATGTGGTAAGTTTTAAGTATGCTGTGAATTACTGTATGGAGCTTTGTTGCAACGTTCTGTGCTGTGATTCCAGACCACTATTGCTGATAATCCAGAGGCACAACACAGACATCTGGTTTCCTCTTTGGAGCATGGATAAAATTGTTCTTTTACTAATGAGAGTCAAATCAAGAGTCTGTTTGTAAAGTGCTCTGAACAGATTTAGTTTTTAAATTTAGTCTTCGTTTAATGTTGTTTCAACAAATAGCTTGCATTAAATGACCTTATAACACCAGCCTCTTTATTGAGTACAAAGCAAATGCAACTTTATGAAAAGAGATTGTATTTTGCTGTTAATTTGATTCACTGTTAGTGATACTGCCATTGAACTAAAATGCAATCTTTTAATGGTTTACTTCCTTGAATATTTCAGTAAGTGTTTCAGCAAGGGTCATGGTAACCATATACTAGCTGCACAACTCCAACAGCATAAGTTAGAAATATCATGCAGTGCAGTGGTTGATGTTCTTGCTGACTGAAAATTCAAATGCTCTTGCATTTTATGGAGTTAGGGATGCCTGTAAACAGACTGAATCAATGATTCATGTTTTTTGATTTTATTAATTGTTGGTCTCTGCACCTTGTTTGGTCATGGAGTGGTGACAGAACAGTAAAATGTCTCTTGCTGTTTGGAACTTGAGTGTATTTTACTGTTTGCAACTTTATTTGTAAGGTATTTATTCTCCCTTTTATGGTTCCTGTGTTCTTCATGCTCCGTGAGTGAAAGATACATGATCTCCCCCAGGCTTCTCTTTCTTCCTCCACCCCCAATGTGCTCACCCACCCCCTAACATTTCCTGGCCTGGAATTAGCTGGTCAGGTTTGTGAAAGTGTCACATCTGTTCCTACTCCTGTTTGTTCAGTCAGGGTTGGGAACTACTTGTGCAGTGAATTATAGATTTCAATTTGTGCTGTTTGTGGTAGGGGGGCAGCACACCAACATGTTTCACCATTCAACTGCTCTTTTTTATGAACATTTTAGTTGTAACATGCACTTTAAAAAATCACTGCCTAAGATAATATTGCCAATATTTACTCCATGCTTAAATTTCATTACATTATGTAGATCGGTTTCTGAATTTAAGACAAAAATGCTGACTCTTAACACAATGAGGAGGAAACTAGAATTTGTATTAATTTCCATTTCCTATGCAGGAGGAATAATTGAGTTACATCTTGCTAGATTTTATGTCCAATGTATATTACCTGTCATTAATTTTTGTTTTTTGTCTTTAAGAACAGCTGAGATGTTTTGAGCAATTCTTAAAGATGCACCACCTTTGCAAAAAATAAACATCTTTTAAGCTATCTCCCTTTTCAGCATACTATTGAATATATCATCAGGCAACTTGTCCTAAGATATAATTTCAATCAAAGTGGCTACACTTTATTGAAAGAGCGTCTTATCACAACATCAAACCTAAAAACCCCACTGCTAATTAATTACTTTAGGATGCATTGAGTTGTATGGTTCATTCCTGATAATTCTCTTGTTTTCTTGTGCTAAACAAATTTCAACCATCCAATGATCTAAATTGAGCAAAAATAATTACTACGGCAGTGAAAAGAAATTTAGAATTCACAATTTTAAAAAAAAAATCATTCATAGGACATGGACATCACTGGCTTGGCCACCATTTATCCCTCGAATCCCTCGAGAAGGTGGTGGTGAGCTGTCTTTTTGAACTGTCGCAATCCTTGTGCCATAGGTAAACCCACAATGCTGTTATGGAGCAAATTCCAGGATTTTGATCCGATGACAGTGAAGGAATGACAGTATATTCACAAGTTGGGATGGTGAGTGGCTCAAAATGAAACTTGCAGGTGGTAGTATACCTCTGTGTCTCTTCCTGTTTGTAGATAGAAGTAATCATGGGTTTGGCAGGTGTTGTCTGAGGATTTTTTGGTGAATTTCTGCAGTGCATCTTGTAGATCATACACGCTGGTGCTACTGAGTGTCGCTGCTGGAAGGAGTGGGTGCTTGTGGATATAGTGCCAGTTAAGCAGGCTGCTTTGTCCTGGATGATGTCAAGTTTCTTGAGTATTGGAGCTGTATTCAGCCAGGCAAGTGTGAAGTATTCCAGCACGCTCCTGACTTGTACCTTTATAGATAGCAGACTACCCTTGGGGAGTCAGGAGGTGACTTATTCGCTACAGTATTTCTAGCCTCCGACCTGCTTTTGTAGCCCCTGTGTTTATCTGGCTTGTCCAGATCAGTTTCTGGCCAATGGTAAACTCCAAAATGTTGATAGTGAGAGATTCAGTGATGATTACGCTATAGAATGCCAAGCAATGATGGTTAGATTGCCTTTTGTCTTTTTATTGAAGATGATGCATGGCAGTTGTAAGGCACAAATGTTACTTGCCACTTCTCAACTCTGTCAGCATAAAAACAAAACAAGTTAACAATTTACAGGATGTTGCGGTAGCCACATTTGTCTATACATCATATAGGTCATTCCTTTTTAACTGATTTAACATATTTATGCTTGTTTTGTTTTTGTGCTGCTCATTGAGAGAGAGCAACGTTGGTGACATTACCAGGAGAACTACCTGATCTTCTTCAGTGAGCACTTTGTGATCTTAAAATCCACCAGAAGGACTGAAGCTGACCAAAGGAACCAAGGCTTAAGTGTTTAATCAAAGAATGCTACCTCTGATAGTTCTTTCCTGAAGTGTCAGCCTAGATTATGAGCTCAAGGCAAATAAAGGGTTTGATCTCTTAGCCTTCTGACCCAATGATGTATGCCTGTGTGAACTGATATCATGCACACTGGGCTACTCTTGCTTAAGCAGTTAAGACCAATTCATGAAAGTGCAGGAAACTAACATATTATCGATGTGAAAATAAAGGAGAAGCAATCCTAATAAAATAGTTCAGCAGGTTTTGCAAAAATTAAGAAGTACACAGGCAACGGTAACCTGTAATAGTCTCTGAATAACTTACTCAGCATTTTTTAAAAATTCTTCAGCTGTGGATTAGGGTTTATTCCCAAAATTTTTTTGCTGTCATAAAGGCTTTGTAGCAAAGGCAGTTATTTCATCAGTAATCTGACTTGTGGTTTTGATACAGAAAGATACGTATATGAGTTACATAATTATCCTTATTCTATCTTTGAATATTTGGAGTAGACGGTGTTTTGGGAGAGTTAATGACGTTGTTACCTGTACTTGTATGGATGGATAAATGCCGAGTATCATTATCTCTTTATATGTACTCTGCTGATTTTTTTTCCTACAAGAGATTTCAGTGACATTGAATTTTCCATTCACTTTTACTGAATTTATTTTTTACCATTATGCGCATGACCGATCTGTTCATTTTGGTGCGTATAGATGCTTGGTTTGCTTTAGGCTTTTTCGTGGAAATTGAGTGACTTCTTTGCTCTGTTAGTGATTTCTAGGTTGACCTTGGTGAATTATCTAAAACTTGTAACAGATATTATTGAAAATTTTCTAATGTATTGAAATAATTGTATAAAACAGGGTAAAGACTATTTCAGGATTCTGTTCCGGTTTATGAAAGAAATATTCATTTGTATTGTCACCATTTTACCTTTAAAAGTGAAGTCACTGTTAGGAAGAGAAAATCAGCAGACAATAATTTGGAACCAATATATCACAACGCAGTTGGTTTGTTATAATCATCTGAACTGTTAAATTGTGTTATGTTTTGTAACATGTTGTTAAAGTCATCTGAATATCTCAAGTTTAGATAGAAATTGTATGATGCTTTCTACCCCTGTCAGTAATAACAAACTAACACACTTCAGTGCCCTCAATTATAAAAGCTATAAGGCAGGAATAGAACTCAAAAAGCCTAACTTTAAGTATAAATAATGGTAATCAGTGGTTCCGTATCTGTTTTAAGAGATTGCGTGAACTGTTCTATATCTACTATCCTTGGTATCCTGGCCATTATTTATACTTCAGCCTGCATCACAAAAGCAGATAATCTGGTTACAATCACATTAAGGTTTGTGGAACCGTTACTGTCCATAAATTAGTAATTTATTTACTACATTACAAAATGACTGCATTTCCAAAGTACTTCAATGTCTGAAAAGTGTCTTTGAATGTCATAGTGGCTATGAAAGGGGGTATACAAATATAACCTATTTTTCTCCGTCTCATGTCTTCACACCTTTGTAAGATACTGTGGGATCTTTGCACACTCCTAACGTTTTCTCACTCGGTATGTAACTCAGACTTTGTTGTTTATTCTAATCAACAGTATTCAGAATTTGTTTGTCTCCTTTTGTGATAATGATTTGGTACTGTAAAAGAATGACCATTAACTTGTAAGAAATGCTTTCAACTAAAGTGTATGAAATGAGTTCAAGTGAGTGAGAATTCATAAGCTTATTTTAAATTCACATTTAGGAACATAAATTCTACAGTAAGAATTTACTGTTTGACTCTTCTAGCTATATCATGTCTTGATTTACAGAGAAAGAAATCACAAGTAGAATCTTCAAAAATAGTTTCAGAGATAGTAGGAACTGCAGATGCTGGAGAATCTGAGATAACAAGGTGTAGAGCTGGATGAACACAGCAGGCCAAGCAGCATCAGAGGAGCAGGAAAACTGACGTTTCGGGCGTAGACCGTTCTTCAGAAAAGGGTCTAGGTCTGAAACGTCAGCCTTCCTGCTCCTGTGATGCTGCTTGGCCTGCTGTGTTTGTCCACCTGTACACCTTGATATCTTAGAATCTTTAAAATACTGGTAATAATTATGGAATATGACAAATTTACTTCTTGATGCTGATCAATGTGCCGACTTACTATTCTGTTACTTGCTGTGATAGTGTGAAGATACTATGATGTTGTGAAGTTATTTTATTCTTTTTATTTGGGGAGACTTTGAGCCAGAGGTGCTGAGTTATCTCTTTAAATACAAAAAGTAAACAGCTTGTGAAGTCCTGGGATTTTTTAAAATCAGTTAGAACAAAGGAAGCAGCATGAATGGGTGAAGTCAGTCTCCCACGAACTTGGGTTTTAATTTAATTTTTCAGTTGTTGGGGGTTTTGAAGTTGGTTTTGGAAGTTGCCATACATTTCTCTTAGCCAGAATTTTCTCTTGGTGTTCTTTTCTACTGAACTGGAGAAACATGCCATGTGGGACAACCTATTCTACTGAATTTGCCTTTGCCAAGGGTGTATTTACGGGATGTTACTACATTGGAGAAGTTGCTATTTAGAAGTTAAATAATCTGTTATTCTATTTAGTTTTTGTGTAGAGTTAAAGTTAGACCAATTCTTCTTTCTTTTAGTTGTTTTTTAATTATAGTGTAAAAATAAAGTGTGTTTTGCTTGAAGCCTAGCAATGTGGCCAATTGAATTACATCTGGACCACAGCACCTTATATTTGCCTTTAAATAAGATAAAAGTTAGGGTTTAGGCTGTCTCTTTGATGTATTTGAAGGGGGCTTGGTCTGGTCCATTACAATAGTAACTAAAGTAGGTAATTTAGCCTGTCAACCTGCACCATGATTAATGCTGTTTCTGAAGGTAGAAATTTAAGATTCTGTGCCCATCACAAGAATATTTGCACTTCAATGAAACCATCTAGTTAATCAACTTGTATAGATTATGCTGCTTCAGGGATGGAGTGGAAAACGTGGAATATTTAATATGCATGATGATGTAGGGTGCTTGCACAACTGCACAAAGAGTTTAGAAATCTTCAGGTCTTTTATGATGCATGTTGACAGGTAGAAACAGTAAGCAGTTAATACATAGTGCCACTGTAGCATTTTTGTATACATCTAACTTGGAGTCTTGCTGAACAGGATAAAAATTTAAACTTCACTTGCCTTAACAATTTCAACATTAAATTGTGGGCTTTTTCCCAGAAATTGAAACTGAAAAAGAAGTGCCTCAAAAAAGATCTTGCTGGTTATTTTTGTGCCTGTTATTGATGTTTTGTGTTTACGTTTGTCAACATTAGATTTGTTTGTTTTCCCATTTAAAAGACTGGAAAATTAGATTTTAGTATCTGCGTATTGATTTGCCTTGATTTAATTGAGGCATATTCTTAAAAGAAGATTCTGCAGAGACAACAAAAGATTCCATTTGGGCTATTCAACTTTGGTAGCTGACTGAGAATTCTTACAAGTTGACATCAATCATAATATATATCAGTTGAAGTCATTATTTCTCCTCCCAGGTAGGCTTGAAGGATCTCTTGACAAACCGCCTTTTCATTTGATATGATGGTTCGCTGATCTTGTCTTAAGTAAGAAATTTGGTTGACCAGAACATTGAAAAAGGTTGATAACCCAGTATTCTGTTGTGGTTTTTTAATGATACATTTTCATATCTTTTTCCATCTGGGGGGGAATTGGAGATGACAACAGTGGCCAGGTGGAATCCAAATGTGCCAAACTGGAAAACTGTAGGTGAAGCCTCCATTTTTGTTTTAACTGTACAGTGATTTAAAACAAGAACATTAGACAGAGAAGACTAAAATAGTAATTTCATCAAGCAATTCCTGTAATCTTCTTTGTGCACAAATAAAATTTGAGCAGCTTGTAATCTGGTGTTTGAAACCCAAGTGTCTTTCTTTATATTTCTTTTCTGGTTATGAGCAATGATGACAAGGTTGCAATTTCCCATTCCTGGTTTCCTAACAAGGTGGTGCTGGATCTTCTCTTTAAGCTGCTGTAGTTCTACTTATGCTCCTACAATGGTGTTGGATAGAGATCTTTTAGATGAGATTTAGATAAACATTTATCTGTTTTTCTAACATATACCATTGTTTCGGAGAGTGAATTTATTTATAAAATTTGCAGGGGTTTGATAGCTGTTCTCTTGGAAGATTTTAATGATGTAATGGCTTCTTGTGCTTAACACTTATGGATTTTCTGCATATTTGTAATGGTTGATGAAAAGTTTATCCCAACATCTAAAAGTTTAAAGTTAGTAACTATAATTCACAATTGGTTATGAGTGAAATATGTAATTATTGCGTACTAAAGGAAGTTAATAACAGAATATTTGACGAGTATTTTGTTGTGTTATCAAAGACATTTCCGTCTCTTTTAAATGTTCCTTTTAGTTTTGCCATTTCCCAGGTGTGGACTATACAATATGTAGGCAGGATTGTGATAGAATACTTTAAATGTGCCAGCTTAGCATTCATGGGCATGTAAAGCAAGATGAGTATCTGCTTATCTGATTTCATGTGATGCATTAAAATTTGGGTAAACAGAAAAGAAAGTATTGCTTCACAGAAAATATATAACTTGATCTCTCTAAATTATGTCATTTCCTGTATGAAAACCTATTAACTAAAAGTTTCTAAAGAATAAAAAAAATGCTTGTAATATTTTCACCTTTACCAACTGAAATGTCAGAGACATTTCTAATTCGCTGAAGACTGTGAAGGAAATCTCTTTCTTACATATAACTTAAGAAACTGTCTCTCAGTTCTACGCTCAAGGACTGGTTCTAACTTACTGTTTGACTGACTGTAAATTCTCACCGTTTAATGCTAAATCTGAAGGAGGAAGAAAAGTTACAAGTTATTAGTGTGACAGAAATGGACTGTGTCAGCCGTATGTTTTTTTAAGGATTGGTCTGAGTTTGGTGGTTTTCTTCAGTGTACCCAGAGGTTTAAGAAATGAAAAGAGATTGTATTCGCCATGTTTGCTCACAGAGCAACCCATTCACTCTGTGCAAAGCTCTTTTGAATAGAAGTTCCCGAGGCAATACTCACATGTTTACAAAGATAATAAGTGAGACCCTTTTAATCACATTGCTAGAAGCATAGGTATTGGAGAAGTTTGACTGCAAGGAGTCATAAAACCAGTATTTGTAAAATAATTTATTATCTCCTTTAAATAACATTTCTATGCCTACAATAAACACTTGGATTTATTTACCTCTTTCACAAAATTAAAACATCACAAGGAGATTTATGGACACCTAGGGAAAATGACTAGCATATTCGGAGAAAAGTCCATCTTAAGGACTTTTCTTTAAGTAAGGATTTTCGAGCAGATAGAAGAATACAGGAGTACAATTCCTGACGGACCATGTTGGAAGCAAGGAAAGGCAGTCAAGTCACAAGAGCATGTATCCACTAGGATTTAGAAATGAAAAATATATGGGATTGAGTGAAATTGTGGAGGAATTTGAGGTGATTTGAATTGATGTTCAGTACTATTACCGGAATGGGAAGATCTGTACTTGGCATTTGGAACAGGATGTGGAATTTTAAATAAGTTAGAACTTACGTGGTTTCAGTTGGTAGAGAGGGTTTTTGAGAAATAAATCTTATACCTAAATTTGGAGTGAAAATAAGTTGCAAGAATCTATTTATTTGTGGTATTTTATGTGACTTCAAATTTGTCATAATGGGACTTGTTTCTTCCTCTTCATTCATGGGATTTGACAGTCACTGACAAGACCAGCATTATTGCTCATCCCTAGTTGCTTTTAATAGTGACTTATTATGCCACTTCATTACGTGAAAGGGCAGTCAAACACATTGGTGTAGTATGGAGACACATTTGTGGTCAAGATGGCTGATTTTCTTCCCAAAAGAATGTTAATGATCAGATGGGTTTTATGGCAATCAATGACAATTTCATGCTCATCATTATTAAGGCTAGCTTTAAATTCCAGATTTTTTTCATTGAATTGAGTTTAAATTCCATCACCTGCCATGGTGGGATTTGAACCTATGTGTTCAGAGCACTAGTTTAGGCCTCTGGATTTCACTAGTCCCTTGACATTACCATTCAATAATGTCTGCTCCATTAGATATTTGAAAAAAAAGGTTATATTAACCTTCTTATTTAAATTCATTAGACATCTGCATTGATACTGACTTTGGTGAACAGCATTGGGATTCCCAGAATATTGGGGTTTAGGTTCACTATGATTTGAGGACTATTCTACCATAAATTTTCTGATCGCTGTACCATCCATCCGATAGGTGGTGTGGCAGAGAATTCATAATAGCCATGGGGAAGTATCCAACTGTATGTTTCTAGATGTTTGTTATTGTTGAGCCCTTTGAAGTCTTCTTACCGTAAATTATTTTCATTCCTGTATTTACATTATGCAAATGTGTAGATTCCTGTGCCTTCGAGATTCTTTATCCTTTTCTTGAGATCTTGGTAAGAAAAATGGATAGCTAATCCAAGTAACAGTTAAACTGGGTTTACTTATGTTCCATAACAGCTTGCATCACTTCCCAAGTATTGTATTGGACCTTGTTTTCAGGTCAGAGAATGAAGTCACTTTGCAAAATAGACTATTTAACAGTTTATTTGTTTACACTCTAATTTACAGCATGCTCCTTTAGAGGGAGCTTCTGTAATCATAGATTATCCTTCTTGAACTCTTCTGACTAATCTATCAATATTTTCTTGTGAATCCTATAATTGATAAGGCTATGTTCTAACATTAAACTCTGTATTTAACTTATTGATTTAATCCAGCTGCTTAAATATCTCTTCACCTGTTGTTACATGATTGGATTCTTCATAGCTTATAACTGTATTCAGAATAATTTTTGAAATGTGTTAAACTGAGCAAATTATAGCATTTTTTATCTGTTCCAAGTTAATGTTTTCCTTTCCTCACACTTTGCAGCATCTGTAGCAAAATGTTTGATAAATTGTAAAGACTGGTAATGTATAATAAGCAGTTGTAAAGAAATTGCTTCTAACTAAACCCAGCCAAAAATGTATTCTTTTGGCACACTAGTGAACAGATTCCTTTGTCATCTGAGTGTAGTTGCATCAGCTTAGATGCTGGTTGCCACTGATGTAGTCACATATGTTTTATTTTAACGGGCCTTCGCATAAATTGTAACAAAATGAAACATAAAATGCAGTAAAATTCTGACGATATTCTTAACTGTGTATCTTTGTATACCTAAGAGAAACTGTTGTGAAGTTTAATTTGTAGTTTCCTATACTTATCAGATTAGAATTTAAATTTCTGAACGTATTCACAAGTATATTTAATGATTTGTGTGTATATATGTGTCTTCTGAGCATTGAGAGGTCTTGGTGCAATGCCGGTATGTCATGATTATTAAATTGGCTTCTATTTTGAGGCAGCAAACAATATTGTTTTCACTTATGCCCCTTGTATTACATACCTTTTTTTCTGAATTTTGTCTATCTTGCCTGTTTATCTTTTATCTGCCTCAGTCCCTTATCTTTTCCCCCACATCTGTTAAATTAATTCCTCTGAGTAGCAGCAGATGAAAGGCACTTTGTGAACTGGATCATTGACTACAGGTAGTTCTCCTATAACACGATTATCGCATTCTTGTGTGACCTTGCCCTATAGAAAACTGTGTTATAGGGAAATTGCTATAGAAAGTCACTATACTGTACAGTAGAAAATTTCCGTTGTCTTAATAACGTCCACTATTCATCAATCGCATTGCAGCCAATTCGTGTTAACGAAACACACATTATAGCAGAACTACCTGTATCCTGTATCAAATATAACAGAAGCTCAAGCTTTCAATTTCTAATGTGTAACTGCAGTTTTACTTCAAAAACAGTTACTTAGATAAGAAGCACTTTGGGATAGCATGTGGACTTGATAAGTATTCATTTCTAGATTAGTGTACTTTATTTGTGGCATGACTGGAATTGTACTAAATGGTCCTCTTTTCATTAACAGCATAAACAACAAATTGCAGCAGCCTGAGGCAGCCGCTGGAGTCCTGGAATATGCGATGAAACACTATGGGGAGTTGGTAAGTATTCTGAATACCTTGTGCCGAAATATCGAACTATTTCAGTTTATCCCTAAAAGGAAAACTTTTCTGTGATGAACTGTCTGGCTTGTGTTCACAGTACTAACAGTTACAGAATGTTATTGGAATCAAAATAAAGGTAAAGTTGAAGCAATTTTTCTTGCTCTCATAAGAATTAGGATGCGAGAAACAGACACCATTTTATACGGATTGAAAAGGCGGTGCTGATTGGTTGGACCATTATTGACATAGAGGTCTAGCATGAACAGTGAATTGTAATTCCCAGCACAAGAGGACTGTAGGTCTGCTGTCTCATTAGAGAGCGAGATACTTGTGGTGAGTTTAATCTGAGGGTTACCATGCCTTGGGCAAGGGGAGAGATCGAGAAGGCAGGACTTTAATGGTGAGCTGAACCAGTGGGAGTCAGGGTCACACTAAGTAGGGAACTACAGGTGTAAACGTGCTATACTTAACCTGCCCATGTTCCAGCACTTCATAATGTGCGCCTTGAAGAAGTGGTTGCAGCCCTGTGCAGGAGATTTGTGTATGATTCAATTAATTATGCACTTTTTAACCTGAATTCTCATTTATTAATATAGATTTCCATGCATACAACACTCCTATGAATAGTATGTGTAAATTTGAGATGGTACAGTAACAATTTGCCAAACTCATGTCCAGGACTTAATGGACTTTTCACAACACTTCAGTAGAATTGCTGGCACTTAATTGTCAGCTGAAATTTCCCACTACTGCCCTGTCTCCACAGCTGTTAGAAGTGTTGTATATTGTATTTTGTTTCCTCCTAATGCTAAAAAGAGACTAGAAATTGAAGCATTTTGTCTTGCACTCATGAGAATTAGGATGTGAGAAACAGACACCATTTTATACGGATTGAAAAGACGGTGCTGACTGGTTGGGCCATTATTGACATAGAGATCTAGCATGAACAGTGAATTCTAATTCCCAGGACAAGCAGATAGACTCTGTTTGGTAAGGGCATTGCCATGGAGATGGAACAGAGTTCGGCTGTCCCCATGACTCCATCATTTTTGACAAAAGATGTAATGTATGTGTAAACTCTTTTTGCCTGTGTTTTGACTAAAATAACTTTAGGATTAAATAATGGAATGTATCCCAACAGCTGTGTTTTTACCAACCATTCTTATTTTGCTCCAGCTGCTGCAGATTATGAAGGATATGTTCCAACTTTAAAACAAGGCTTGAAGCAGTTGTGTGTCTTAACATGGTTGGCTCTTGGAGGAAATTATATCTTCCTAGTGGAACTTATGACAGATTGAGAGTGGCTGTAGAATCATTTCTAAGGCAGACGGGAGTAACAGACATGCTGCTAATACTGAGATAACACGGTGTAGAGCTGGATGACCACAGCAGGCCAAGCAGCATCAGAGGAGCAGGAAAGCTGACGTTTTGGGTCGAGACCCTTCAGGTCGAGACCCTTCTTCAGAAAAGTTCCTACTATCTTTGCTGCTAATACTACTGTAATATGTAAAGGTGCTGTCACATTGATTTCAGTGAAATGGTGGCAAAATTATTAGAAAAATGTCAAAGTTTAATATGGATATTTAAGAAATATTTGGATTTCAGTAAAACCACATGAAACATATGTTTAATCACCTCAGTCCAATTTAGAAAAGTCCTGCAGTGCTGCCATTATACGCATTTCTGGTTCTGATCTGGCCAGATTTGTCCATATAAATTCTGCTTTTGTCTTTCTAAAATAAAATCATAAAATCCCATTGCTGCTAAACAGAGGGAAATCGCATATTTTCAAGTAAATTATTTGCTTTGGAGTCCCTCAAAAATATCATAATATTTTGAATGTCCGTCTCTGGATCTGGCCAAGATGTTAGTAAATATACAGCCGGCAGGTCACCCTTTAGAAACGAGAAAAACCATAGATTTTCTTTTACTTTTCAGATTCTGCTAAGCTAGCATTTTCAGTGTTTTAAATTTGATCAGTATATTTTTCAGTGACAAAGAAACTGATTTCACTCTGATCACCTACCCCTGTCTGCAAGCAGTGAAGCTGGTTGAGTTTTTGAATGATTCAAGTAATCAACTTAACTCTCCACTGCACTCAATCTAATAAACTTTTACTAAGTGACAGGTTAAAATATGAGCAGTAGTTAATTAATGTTTCTGTAGCCTTCCTGCAATGTTGCAGATGTGCCAGAGTTAAGAATGGAAGAAACGGGAGCAGGATTCATCCGTGCAGCTGTACCATTCCTTGTTTCAAAATCTTTACACATATCTTATTACAATTTATGTTTTATAATGGTGAAAATATTATTTAACAGGGTATTCTGAAAAGAAAAGGAAGCCAATTAAAAGAGGATTTGCTCAGAGATAGTCTTGGCACTTTTGTGTTGGCATGCTGCATTTTTTGGGATACAACAATAATGGTTGTATCTGATAGCTACTGAATCCATTGTTTCCTGAGGAGCCGCCTTCTACATTTTGCAGGATACCATTAGAGAATGTAATGGAAGAGCCATCTGTTTTTCAGACATTGGATATGTCTTCAGTGATAAGAACTAGAGGAGGCAATTTGGCTTCAGTGACTTGCTGCACCATTCAAGAGTGGTGGATCGTGTCTGATCTCCTTGCGGCCTCAACTTCACTTTCCTGCCTGCTCCCCATAACCCTTCAACTTGTTACTGATTAAATATCTGTCTATTTCCTCCTTAAATTTCTCAATATTCTGGCATCCATCCTACTCTGGGGTAGTGAATTCGACAGATTCATGACACTTTGAAAGAAATAATTTCTCCTCGTCTCGGTTTTCAATTTATTATGCCTGACCCTAAAAATATGACCTCACGGTCTAGTTTCACTCGGATGAGGAAACGCCCTCTCTATGTCTATTTTATCAACTCCTTTTCGCATCTTGTTTGTCTCAAAAAGAACCCTCATTCTTCTAAACTCCAGAGAGTATAGGCCTAAACTGCTTAATCTTTCTTTGTAAGACAAGCGCCTCATTTCTGCTATCAATCTCGTGAATCTCCTCTGAACTGCCTCCAATGCAACTATGTCCCTCCTCAAGTAAGTTGATCAAAACTGTATGGAGCGTTGTAGGCATCGTTTCACTAATGCGTTGTACAGTTATGGCAACATTTCCCTACTTTTATACTCTATTCCTTCAGCAATAATATCAAAATTCCATTTGCCTTTCTTGTGTACCTGCATACTAAATTCTGAGATTCATGCACAAGGGCACCCAGATCCTTCTGCACTGAAGCACTCTGACATTTCTCTCCATTTAGATTATAAGCTGCCCTTTTTATTCCTCTGACCAAAATAGATAACCTCACGCTTATCATTGTTAAATTTCACCTGCCAGATTTTCACACATTTACCTAACCTATCCATAATACTTTGTAAATTTCTTATTTCTTCATTGCAGCTTACTTTCCTGCCTATTTTAGTGTTAAGTGCAATTTGTCTGTAGTATTATCTGTCCTCATATCCAACTCATTGATATAGATTGCAAATAGTTGTGGCCAAGGACCGAACCATATTTCACCCCATGGATTACATTATACCAACCAGAAAAAGACCCATTTTGTCCCAAGTCTCTGCTTTCTGTTGGTTAACCAGTCCGCTATCTAAGTAATAAATTACCCCTAACCCCATGCGGTGTTGCCTTGTGTATTAACTTTTAGTGTGGTACCTTATCAAATGCCTTCTGGAAGTTATACTGAATTTACGGGATGTACGTTATCCATGTTTCACAATCTCGATGTTTTGTTTTAACTCCTCATGATATCTAGAAGAGTGACATTTGCTGCGGTTGCATGAAGTAGTGGGCAGTCCAGAACTTAGACAAGTCAGTGAGGCAGGCGTTATCGCACTTAGAACATGTGAGGAGACAAGTGAAGTTCGTGGAAAATAAACTTGTTGGCTGGTTGGCCCAGAAAGCATTGCACCAGTGACACCTGAGGTGACCAGGACATGGATAAGTATTTTAGTAACAGATTGGTTAAGTTGTAGTGGAGGCAAGCAATTTTGCAAATGTGGAAACAAGCTATTTTTGATGAAAATTATTTGAATTTGAAATCTCTGCTCATGATTCAAATTGAGGTTAAGGTTGCAATCAGTGTCATTCAAACTGGCGAATGAGTACATGTCCAACCTACTCAACTACTACTCACATGACAGTCTTATCATATCCAGGATCAACCTAGTGAACCTTCTCTGAGCTGCCTCCAATGCCAGTTTTTTTTAATATATAAGGGGACTAAAACTCTTCCCAGTTTTTTTCAGAAGTGGTCTAACTAGTGCCTTGTATAGTTTCAGCAACACCTTTTTTATACTGCATTCCCTTTGAAATAAAGACTAACATTCCATTTGCCTTCCTTATTACCTGCTGAACCTCTATGCCAGCTGTTTGTGATTTATTTGTGAGGACTCCCAAATCCCTCTGTACTGCAGCTTTCTGCAGACTTTCTCCATTTAAGTAATATTCAGCTCCTCTGTTCTTCCTGTCAAAGTGCGTACCCTCACATTTTCCCATGTTATATTCCATCTGCCAAGTTTTGCCCACTTCCTTATCCTGTCTGTATCCCTCTACTAACTCTGTGTCATCCTCGGCAACCTTTAAGTTGGCAAGTGGTTATGTCGTGCCTATTGGAGTGCATTGACTGATTAAGTATCCTCTTTTGAATCCAAAAGAAAATTGGTGAGTCAGACTTCGTATGTGTGTGATCATTGGATTTGATAACACATGACATAATTAGCCCTGGTATGTGGAAAGACATTATATACAAATCCATGTGCTGTCAGTTGGAACAAGTTCAGCTGAACTACAAAAATAATCAGGATGCTGTGTAAAAATGTTCAAATGTTCTTATATTAAAACAGAAATTGCTGGCAAAACTCAGGTCTGGCAGCATATGTGGGGTGAAAGCAGAGTTAATGTTTCGAGTCTGGGGGCTCTTCATCAGAACTGATGAATCTGATGAAGAGTCACCATACTTGAAACATTAACTCTGCTTTCTCCCCTTGAATGCTGCCAGGATCTGCCGAGTTTCACTAGCAATTTTTGTTTTTCTTTCAGATCTCCAGCATTCACAGTATTTTGTTTTATTCAAATGTTTTTAATAGTTTGCAGTTTATGAAATGTGAGTTCTAATACATTATTATTTCGTCTGCACGTGCTGGAAGCAGGGAGACTTGTTTAGATTGCCTGTAAACAGAACATGATGGAAATATGGTAGACAATGCAAGATTAATGGCTGTTGTTCAACTTAAAAATAAAATGTTAACTGTCGTATGTCCATATACCTTTATAAATTCAGTTTTAAGTATCTGTCAAAACTGTATGCAGCAAATACAGTGATTGTCTTGGAGAAAGTGAAAATTCAGCTTTTAAAATATTTTTGCAAACATCCCAATTTAACTTTTTTATCGTGGATTTGCAAATGAATACTTTTCATGTGTATTTGAGGATTAGAGGCTTAATTATTTCAAATTTGCTTGGTTGTCTTGAGTTAGTGATCTGTTTGCAATATGCAACAATATATAATGGTATAATCCTTAATATATGTGCACATCTGATATTTGAATTACACCTGTGATTTTACAATCATTAAAATCCCTGTAACAATCAAATCTGTCCTAAATGATGCTTGTACTGTGTCCCATTGTATTATTTGCCCCTTCTAAGGGAATGCCAAAGTTATGATGAACAGTATGAAAGCACTGACAGACAAATGTTTTCAAGGATAAACAACTGCAAGTATGTACTGCATGCTACAGTCTTTCTTACCCTGTAAATTTTGTGACACATTTTATAGGAGATCCAAGCGACATGGTATGAGAAGCTTCATGAATGGGAAGATGCTTTGGTTGCATATGACAAGAAGATGGACATGAACAAGGATGATCCAGAGCTTGTCCTTGGAAGAATGCGCTGTTTGGAAGCACTTGGTGAATGGTGAGTTTCACTGTAAGAATTCTTAAGACCAAGAAACTCAATACATCCAAAACTCTAATCCCTTTTTCACTAATAGCAATGCCGCTTGTTTTCTGAATCATTCTACTCAGTTGACTGATTTTTTTTTATATGAATATACTGGCTATTTAAGTGCCTTTTCTTGCTAATTTGTTTTGTAAAACAGTTAATTTTGAAATAAGTTCCACCTGACTTCTCCGGTAAGCCTTAACTTGACAATGTTTAACTTCTGCCACCTTGTATTTGAACTTGTACTTGTCCCATCAGAGAATCTCCATTTTTATAGTTTTATCTAATTTTGAAACCATTAAAGTAACCTTTCTACTTTCCAAAAGATTGAAATGAAATGAGATCATTGGAAGTGATGTGTAACAGATCGATAAAGAGAAGCATATGTGGAGACTAGTCTTTCATTAATGTACACGAGATTAGAGCCTGGTATTTCTCACGTTACCACATGTAAAATAATCATATTAATATGCAACAGACAAAATTCTAATGAAACTTAAGCTGAAGACCATTAGTTTACCTTCTCTGAACGTTCTGCAAAAGTTACTTGTCACTATCAGTCCAATTCTGAATGATGTCCAGGTCTTGCTGAATATGACTATAGACTGCTTTAGTATTTGATATATGGTAAATGGTGTAAAACATTGTGAAATCATCAGCGAGCATCCATAAGTCTAACCACATGGTAGGGGGAACATCATTGGTGAAGCAACCGATGATGCTTGAGCCGAGGATACTGCACTGAAGAACTCCTGCACTGATGTCTTGGGACTGAGATAATTAACTCCACTAACCACAGCCATATTCCTTTGTGCTAAGTATGACTGCAACTAGTGGAGAGATTTCCCCCTATTTCCACTGACTGCAGTTTTGTTCGGCTCATCGATGCTGTACTTGGTCAAGTGCAACCTTGGTGTCAAGGGTAGGCTCTCCCACCTCATCTCTGGAGTTCAGTTCTTTTCTCTGTTTGTACCAAGGCTGTAATGAGGTCAGGAGTCGTGACCATGGAAGAACCCTAACTAAACAGCAGAAAGCAGGTCATTCCTGTGCAAGTGTAACTTGATCATACTGTTGACGACACCTTTTAAGACCATAAGATCTAGGAGTGGAAGTAAGGCCATTCGGCCCATCGAGTTCACTCCGCCATTTAATCATGGCTGATGGGCATTTCAACTCCACTTACCCGCACTCTCCCCGTAGCCCTTGATTCCTTGCGAGATCAAGAATTTATCAGTCTCTGCCTTGAAGACATTCAACGTCCCGACCTCCACTGCGCTCCGTGGCAATGAATTCCACAGGCCCACCACTCTCTGGCTGAAGAAATGTCTCCTCATTTCCGTTCTAAATTGACCCCTTCTAATTCTAAGGCTGTGCCCACGGGTCCTAGTATCCCCACCTAAAGGAAACGACTTCCCAGCGTCCACCCTTTCTAAGCCATGCATTATCTTGTAAGTTTCTATTAGATCTCCTCTCAACCTTCTAAACTCTACTGAATACATTTTATTATTTTGCTGATCATCTAGATAGGTGGGATGGTAATTGCCCAGGCTGGATTTGGCCTCTGTTTTGTGGATAGAACATACCTTAATAATTTTTCACATTGATGGATAGATCCCAGTTATAGCTGTATGGATGCAGCTAGTTCTGGACCATAGGTTTTAAGTATTATTGGCAGAACGTTGTCAGGGTCAATTGCCTTTACAATTGGGCTTCCCCATTATTGAGAGTGGCAATATTTGTGGAGCCTCCTTCTGTTAGTTATTTAATTGTCCACCATTCATGACCAGATGTGGTAGGACTACAGAGTTTAGACCTAATCTGTTAATTGTGAAATCACCTAGCACTGTCTGTCTCCATGCTGCCTCTGCTGTTTAGCATGAATGATGTCCAGTCTTGCTTCACTTAAAGCAGCAAGTCTGTAATTTGATTTTTGTCATACCTATTCTTTCCTTGGCCATCGTTTGTTGAAAACCTGGAAAAGATGTCCTGACTAAGGAAAGTGTCATGTCTTTAGTTTGGCCAGACAATGTGGTTCTTGAGGTAGTAGCACATACTGGAATTTGACGGGTGTGAAAGGAAAGGCACTAGCTAGCGTTGAGTTTGAATACTCTGCTGTTAGCCAAGACTGACCATGTTTGGAGTACGCATGCAACTGCGTGTGTCTTTTGAGCAGTTCATCCACCCTTGCAGGTGAAGGGTATATCCAATGAGCAAAAGGCTTAAAAGCAGGAGTAGGCCATTTAACAAGATCATCACTGATCTGGTTGAAACTGCAACCCCACATTCCTGCCCACCCTGATTACCTTTTACCCCTTGCTTTCCAAGAATCTATCCACTTCAGTCTTTAAATATTCAAAGACTCTGCTTCCGCCTCTTTTGAGGATCAGTTTCAAAAACAGATGGCCATTTGAGAGAAAGAAGTCATTTGATTTCTGTCTTAAATGGTGAGCCTTTATATTAAAATGGTGACCCCTCCAGTTCTAGATTCTTGTACAAGATCCCTATCAAACCTCTTGGAATCTTATTTGTTACAATCATTTATTCCTTACTCCTGTAAGGGACCACACATTTTTCTTTTTGGAACCTAATTGAATTTAGCCAAAGCAGTTGGGATGCGCCAGTGGTGTTAGTTCCTAAGCCGAATGGTCGATTAGATTAGGTACTGTAAAGAGAATACATCCATATCAACCATTGCTCTGTCAGAAGATTGTACTGATAGGGTTGGCAGTGTTTCGTTCCTTTCCAAGACTGATCTATTGAAGGGAATACTGCAAGTTCCATTAACATCTAAACCTTAAGAGATGCCACTGTTTGCACCACTTTTGTTGTACCAATGTAGAGTCATGCCATTTGGGTTTAAAAACACTCCAGCTGCATTCCAAAGATGACAACTTCTTCAGCAGACCTTCAGGGTCGAGGATGACTTGCTTCCACTCAGAGGGGATGGATGTTGTGGTAATTGAATAGTCCAATCCTGGAGTCTCAGACTCAGCCATAGGTGGGTGGGTGGGATGCGCTGGGTTCTGCGCGCTCTTTCTGCTACTTGTGCTTGGCCTCCATGTGCCACACTTGAAGTGGTTGGCAATTTTGTGGATGCTTCTTCTCCAGTTTATGCTTTCTAGGGCACACAGTTCCCACATATTGGTGAGGTTTTGTGTTTGTTTAAGGAGGCTTTCAGGGTGTCCTTTTAGCATTTCCACTGCCCTGCTAGTGACCACTTACTGTTGTGGACCTTGGAGTAGTGCACTTGTTTAGGGAGTTTTGTGTCAGGCGTGTGGATAATGTAGCCTGCCCATTGCAGTTGGTTGTGTGTGACTGGTGCCTCAACACTGGGGATGTTGCCCTGGGAGAGGATGTTCATGTTAATATACTTCCCCTGCCAGTGGATTTGCAGGATTTTGCAAAAGCACCTCTGGCAACAACTTTCCAAGGATTTGAGGTGTCTGCTGTATATGGTCCATGTTTCTGATGCATGCAGGAGTGTGGGGACCATGGCTGCTCTGTAGACCATGAGTTTGATGCTGGGTTTGAGAGCCCTGATTTCGAACACATTGTTCCTTAGGCGTCCCTCTGTTGCATTGCTGGGTTGATGTTAGATTTCATCCCAAATGTCTGCTTGCACTGAGAGGAGGCTCCCAAGGTATGGGGAGTGATCCACGTTGTCCAGGGGCTTATCAAGGATTTTGATGGTTGTGGGGGGCTCACTGCGTTGTGTGGCAACATTGGGCTGCCAGAGATTCTTTGTTTTCCAGATGCTTCGTCTGAGGCCAATTCTCTCTCTCTCACCTCAGTGCCTTAGCGTCAGTGATGGTTTGTAGCTTGACCTCTGGGTGTGCAGGCACACAGGTGTCACCTGTGTACTGCAGCTCAGTGACAGACATTGGGTGGTCTTGACTCGGCCTAGAGGCATCAAATGTTGAACAGTTTCCTACTTGCGCTATAGGTTAGCTCAGAGAGCTTCATGGAGATGGAATGGTGAGTTGTAGCGAAGAAGATGGAGAAGAGCGTTGGTGGGATGATACAGCTCTGTTTAACCCCAGTTTGTACTCATATTGGGTCTGTGGTGGAAGAAGCTGAGTAAGTTGGGCTTGTACTCATTGAGTTTAGAAGAATGAGACCTAATTAAAACACTTTAAATTTTAGAAAGAGCATGGAGAGAGACAGACCTTCATTTTAACAAGAGCACCTAGAGAAGTGGACCTTCATTTTAAAACAAGTGCAGAGAGAAGTGCACCTTAATTTTCCACGGAGTGAGGAGAGGGACAGACCTTAATTTTACAAAGAGCCTGACAAGAGGCTGATCTCCATTTTAAAAAGTGTACTAAGAGAGACAGACCTTCATTTTAGAAAGAGTACAAACAGACAGACTTTCATTTTAAATAGACCATCTAGAGAGGCGGACATTTAGAACATAGAACAGTACAGCACAGTACAGGCCCTTTGGCCCACGGTGTTGTGCCAACCTATTATCTTACTAAGATCAATCTACCCTGCATACCCTATATTTTACTATCTTCCACGTGCCTATCCAAGAGCAGCTTAAAAGTCTTTAAAGTATCTGACTCCACTATCACTGCTGGCAGCGCGTTCCACACACCCACCACTCTACTTTAAAAAGAGTGCAAAGACAGGTTAACCTTCATTTAAAAAAAGATACGGAGAGAGGCTGATCTTCATTTTTGAAGGAGTTTTGAGAGACATACACCTTCAATTTAAAATGAGCGTGGAGAGAAACAATTACAGAGTTGTCAAACCATGCAAGATTTGAAAAGGCACACAAAAGTGACATTAGCACAAAGAGAGCTAAATTGATTCTTGCTCCACAACAGGGAAAAGATTCATGACAAGATCCATAAAAATCTGCTTGTTTCCACTGGACAACAGTCCTCCATGGAGAAACCCCATTTGATTTTTAGGTCCTCAAGAAACTGCAATGAAACAATTTCCTGTGAAGAAAGATGTTATCTGTGTAGGAAATCCAAAAGATAAAAGATTCTCCTGTTTAAATAAGTTTTCAAACTTTGGGAATGCTGTAATGGTAAAATTAATTATGTATAGAAACATAAATATTAATAATGGGAAACAAGTTTGTGAGGAGTTAGATAAGATGAAAATGATGTGTAATGGTGATCTGAAAGAATTCATGTTGAACGGTGTCTTAAGCACCGCCCACCGTAATGACGTCATACAGACTTGGTGGCAGAACAGTTTCGGATCTCAAAGGAATAAGACAGACCAAAGTCTATCACATCAGTATAACTTTTACGTAGATTAAAGTACACCTTGGTAAAGACAAGAACCTCTTCTTAGACTAGAAGGTAGTTTTCCTCTTCCACACTAGTCCAAACAGGCCCCTAGATCCCTACTGGCTAACAAACAAAGGTCTGTTCAGAGATAAAAGGTACTGCAGATGCTGGAGAATCCGAGATAACAAGCATGGGGCTGGATGAACACAGCAGGTCAAGCAGCATCATAGGAGCAGGAAAACTTGACGTTTCGGGCCTAAACCC
>JAHRHZ010000004.1:28058002-28082248 GCA_024137785.1 Ginglymostoma cirratum
GAGCTGGGCTGGTTTTGGGATGCGGTTGGGGGAGGGGAGATTTTGAAACTTGTGAAATCCACATTGATGCCATTGGGCTGCAGGGTTCCCAGGCTGAATATGATTTGCTGTTCCTGCAGCCTTCGGGTGGCATCACTGTGGCATTGTAGGAGGCCAAGGATGGACATGTCATCTGAGGAATGGGAGGGGGAGTTGAAATGGTTCGCGACTGGGAGGTGCAGTTGTTTGTTGCGAACTGAGCGCAGGTGTTCTGCAAAGCGGTCCCCAAGCCTCCGCTTGGTTTCCCCGATGTAGAGGAAGCCACAACGGGTACAGCGGATGCAGTATACCACATTGGCAGATGTGCAGGTGAACCTCTGCCTGATGTGGAATGTCTTCTTGGGGCCTGGGATTGGGGTGAGGGAGGAGGTGTGGGGGCAGGTGTAGCACTTCCTGCGGTTACAAGGAAAAGTGCCGGGTGTGGTGGGGCTGGAGGGGAGTGTGGAGCGGACAAGGGAGTCGCGGAGGGAGTGGTCCCTCCGGAAGGCAGATAAGGGTGGGGAGGGAAAGATGTCTTTGGTGGTGGGGTCTGACTGTAGATGGCGGAAGTGTCGGAGGATGATGCGTTGGATCCGGAGGTTGGTGGGGTGGTATGTGAGGACGAGGGGGATTCTTTTTTGATTATTGTTGCGGGGACGGGGCGTGAGGGATGTGTTCCGGGAAATGCGGGAGACACGGTCGAGGGCGTTCTCGACCACTGTTGGGGGGAAGTTGCGGTCCTTGAAGAATGTAGGACATTTGAGATGTGCGGGATTGGAAAGTCTCATCCTGGGAACAGATGCGGCGGAGGCGAAGGAATTGGGAATAGGGGATGGCATTTTTGCAGGAGGGTGGGTGGGAGGAGGTGTATTCCAGGTAGCTGTGGGAGTCAGTGGGCTTGAAGTATTCAAAGTAGTTAAGATGAGTATAGTAATCACTGTTTCTGCCTCTTGCATCTCTTAATCTCTTGTATTTCAATGCTGTGTCAATAGCTACCAAGTTACTTCAAACATTTGTGCTAAGTTTTTTTGACTTATTGATAAATACAAAGGATGAGGTTGTTGATTTATGCGCCGAGCTGTTAGGTTGGTTTGCAGATGTTCCATCACTCTGGTAGGTAACATCATCAATGCGCCTCCAATGAAGCGTCAAACAAAGATGTTTGATCAAACAAACAAAGACAAAGATGTTATGAAACTGTACTGTTAATGTGCAATAACTTTTATTAGATAAATATATTGGTATTAAATGCCAAACAGTTTGCATATGGCTATTATTTAATCTTGTGCATTGCTTGTCAAACATTTTCCACATTTTAGGTGAACATTCAAGTGATGAAACTTTATCTAACTTCAGATAGTAAAGTACATTGTAGTGCAATTGATACTTTTTGTAATGATGCAATTTGGAACTTTTTTCCTTATATTTTTCTCTATCTGTGAAGCTAAACTAAAGGAATTCATTTATGTTTCTAGATGCCAACAGAAAAGCTGTGTGCAAATATGAGATTCTGACTTGCCGTGATCTGGAACACAGTTTAAGTACTGGGTTATAATAGTGAAAGCTAGCAATTTTCTTAACACAGACTCCAGTGGATTCTGACTCATGAAGTGGTTCAATTTTAGTCTTTGCTGTAGATGCGTGGGCCTGAGAGGTAGAACAAGTTGCGAATATTTAAGAACAATATCAGTCTTCTTGCTCAAAGGATCTCCTTATAGCCTTAATTGTGAAAATGGCATAGGCCTAGAATTAGATTGTTCCCTGGGTCATCAAACTAATGGGGACATAAATCAAGTTAAAATGGAGGGGGAAGTTTCAATAAGGGTATTTCATGTACCTGTTGAAAATTGTAGGAGTTGTAGAGGAATAGCATGAAGATGACGTTGATTTAAGGTAGACCAAGTATACCCATATCAAAATAAATTTCCACAAGGCTTTTGGAGCCTTTTGACATGGTGGTAGTGCTTGCCTCTGGGTCAGAAGGCTGGGTTCAAGTCCTACCTTACTCCAGAGGTGTACCATTAACATGTCTGAACAAGTTGATTAAAAATAAAGGCAGTTCTTGGGCCACGAACAGGTTCTGTTCCTGAGTCTGCTCGCAAGTTGATTTGTATACAGTTCAAAACACAGTGAAGGACAGTATAAAGTAGCTGTTCATGAGTACAGGGAATGTTTGTATGTCGGATATTTAAAATTACACACCTGTGTGGGATCATGTTAGTAAATATGAGCGTTGTAAGTCGGACGTTCGTAAAATGGAGACCCCTGTATCTCCATAATGGTTGAAGGGGAGGGAAATCTTAAGTCAGCTTTAAAATGCTATCTTTTAAAGAGTTTTAAAGCATTTTAATTCTTTGTTTGTAAGGGTTTTATAATTCGCAGGGAAGTGTGCTGGTTATCGATTCTCTGTACGCATGAGCCATTCCAAAATTGTAAATGTTTTATTTTAACACTGAGCTAGTTAGTTTGTTTATATTTTTTTCAGTATTATTTAAAACAAAGCAACTTTTGCTGGGTTTCTTCAATAACTCAAAAACAACTTTTAAAAAAAATCTTCAGTAAGTAGAAAAACTGGTTAACAACTAAGCTACTACTCAAAATTAAATGATATTCCCTTTAACCGAAACACACATTTATACATGTCACAACAGAACAACACAACTCTGCAGAGATGAAATAGGAATTTCTTTTAAAAAAGGATTCACGGCAAAACACCCCGGTGGGGCCAAGAATCCAAATTCAAAGGATTAAAAAGTCCAGTTAACTTCCTGTTGTTGAGATAGCAATGCTGAACAGTGTAGAATCAATTAAATCTTCAAATCATACTTCAGTTCAGATGGGAGTCAGTTAGAAACTCGGATACTTGACTTTACTAGGTTCTTACAATATTTCAGTCAAGAGAGAGTTTTGCAACTGAATCTGCTGTAGGGTTTCTCCTACTTATCAGAAGAGCCCAAAACTGGCCTTTCCAGCTTGGAGGTCTTTCTTTAACTAACCCAACTCAGTTTACTAGGAAACGTAACAACTGCAGCCTTGCTTGGTGACTTTCAGCATGGGGCCTCTTCCACCTGTTTTTTAAAAAATTAAAATAATAGACCCCATCTTATCTCTCTTAAAAGCTTTGGTTTTCCAAAACTGTTTGGCATTTTAGTCAAATAAACAAAGTTCTATTCGACTTTTTAACTTTTCAGTGGTTGCTATTGTGCACAACTCTCAGAAATCACATGATTATAAATTAGTTTTGATCCAGAATCATGTATTTCCTATTTTTTTTTAGCCAATATTGACAACATTCCTCTATAAAATATAGCATGGTCGGAAACAAAACAACTGTCTCTGAAAGAAAGACTTCTACATATATTTCTAGGACAGTACTTTTCATGGCAGCTAGCCATCTCAAAGCACTTTATAGCCAATGAAATAGTTTTGATGTGTAGACATTATTATAAGGCAGAAAATATGGCAGCAGATTTGCACACAACAAGCTCCCTCAAATATTGATGTAGTAATGATTAGATTATCTGTGTTGGTGTTATTGCTTGAAATATAACTATTGGCCAGGCCCCTGCTCCTTTGCAATATGGTGGCACAGGATATTTTACATTCACTGATGAGAGCAGACTGGTCCTCAATTTAATGTCATTCATCTTAATGTAAAGACAGCAAGTCTCACTGGGCCCTTGGTACTTTACTGAGGTGACGTTAGGATTCTTGTGATAAGTTTCTGGACTTACTCGAACCCATAAATTTCTAGCACAGAAGCTTGAGAACTATTCAGCCAAGGTTGATGCATGTGATTTGCATGCATGTTGAACATGTTTGAATGATGGTATTTCCCATCTTTCTGCCATTTTTGAATGGTACTGAAAGTTGTGATCGGCTACGGACAAGTAACACTAAAGATTTGCTCTCACTGAAATGAACTAAAACTGTGCAAGGTTAATTTTTATGTATGACCTATGTAGTCCCAGAGGAAGAAGAGCTTAATTCCATCACTTTGATCTATATTCAAACCTAGGTCTCTCACATGAACAGACAGTATGTTAAACTACTATGTTCCCTGATCGTGATGTACAGAGGAATTCCAGCAATTATTTGAACAGAAAGTGCTCTTTGTGCCTTGATACAAAGGAGAATTTGTACTTGAGAGTTTAAGGCAGACCCTTATAGGTGGCCTGCAAATAAATCTGATTAGCACCGAGATGTTTAGTCACTTTGCTCTTTTGGCTCTACTTGGCAGAATGTCAGTTATTCGTACTTTGCAGCTCTGATGCATTAGCAGAATTTGACTTTCTGTAGCTTCATGGAAGACTGAAAAATATCCTTTTCCCTGCAACAAGGATGATAATGAGATAATATTTTAAAGCGATCAATATATGGGATTGAGTTTGAAATTGTACACTTGTGTATGACAGAATCTTAACCATTTGTAGATCATTAGAGAGAACACCCAAGAGGTTTCCATCTCAAATATGTTGTCCCACAGGAGCCTATTTGGAGGAGGGGAAACAAACGTAGTTTCCGGTATTTAATAATGCATCTTTTGTATCTGGTTAGAATATCCTCTGAAGCCTGGCTCTAAGCACCAACTTGGACTCTCGCCCACGTTTCTAATGGGCTAGTTCCAAGCTAAATTTCTGAGAAACACAGGCTGCTTCACAGATTTTCCTCAAAAAATCTACACTGTTTAATCCTTTTCCTATCACCGTTACCTTTGCCTCTAGTAACGTACTGGGATATTTTAATAGAATAACAGGGTCATTTCACACTATGGTCTTCAAATGCCTCCACTGTTCTCCAGCTGCTGGAACTATGCTTACCTAATTACATCCTTAACTGTCTAATCATAGCCAGCAAATCACTTTGCAATGGCTTCTTTTCCTGCTGCTGTACCGTTACATCTGGTGTCCCTCAAGAGTCTATCCTGCAACCCTTCTTATTTCAAATCTACAAGTTATTCTTTGGTGACATTATCTGAAGGAATAGTAGTAGTTTTCACAATACTCAGCTCTACCTCACCACATTTCTCGATTCTTCCCTATCTTTCTCCCTATTTCCTTGTTTTTCTCTTTTAAGACGCTCCCTAAAACCCATCTCTAATACCAAGCTTTTGGTATCCTGTTATATTGTTCTGCAACATGTTTGGTGTTATAATGCACCCATGAAGTGCTTTGGCAAGTTCTATTCTGTTAACAACTACTTAGTTTTATACGGTGCTTTTATAATGGCAACTGAACTAGAAACTTGAAGGATACGAATATAAGAGCATAAGAACTAGGAGCAGGAGTAGGCCGTCCAGCCCTTCAAGCCTGCTCCGCCATTCAATAAGATCATGGCTGATCTTTTTGTGGACTCAGATCCACTTACCCGCACTCTCACCGTTTCCCTTAATTCCTTTATTGTTCAAAAAAAATCTACCTTAGCTTTAAAAACACTTACTGAGGTAGCATCAACTACTTCACTGGGCAAGGAATTCCATAGATTAACAACCCTCTGGGTGAAGAAGTTCCTTCTCAATTCAGTCCTAAATCTGCTGTCTCTAATCTTGAGGCTATGCCCTCTTGTCCTAGCTTCACCTGCCAGTGGAAACATCCTCTCTACTTCTATCTTATCTATTCCCTTCATAATTTTATATGTTTCTATAAGATCCCCCCTCAATCTTCTGAATTCCATTGAATATAATCCCAATCTACTCAGTCTCTCCTCATAAGCCAACCCCCTCAACTCCGGAATCAACCTAGTGAACCTCCTCTGCAACCCCTCCAGTGCCAGTACATCCTTTTTCAAGTAAGGAGACCAAAACTGCACACAGTACTCCAGGTGTGGCCTCACCAGCATCTTGTACAGCTGCAACATAACCTCTCTGCTTTTAAACTCAATCCCTTTAGCAATGAAGGACAAAATTCCATTTGCCTTCCTAATTACTTGTTGTACCCACAGACCAACCTTCTGTGATCCATGCAGAAGGACACCCAGGTCCTTCTGCATAGCAGCATGCTGCAACTTTTTACCATTCAAGTAATAATCCTTTTTACTATTACTCCTGAAAAAATGTATGACTTCACATTTATTTACATTGTATTCCATCTGCCAGACCTTTGCCCACTCACTCAATGTATCTATGTTCCTCTGCAAGGTTTCACAGTCCTCTGCACACTTTGCTCTGCCACTCATCTTAGTGTCATCTGCAAACTTTGACACCCTACATGTGGACCCAACTCCAAATCATCAATATAAATTGTAAATAATTGCGGTACCAACACCGATCCCTGAGGCACACCACTAGTCACTGATTGCCGGCCAGAATAGCACTCATTTATCCCCACTCTTTGCTTCCTGTTAGTCAGCCAATCCTCTATCCATGTTAATACTTTACCCCTAACGCCATGCATCCTTATCTTATGCAGCAGCCTCTTATGCGGCACCTTGTCAAAGGCCTTTTGGAAATCCAGGTACACCACATCCACTGGGTCCCCATTGTCCACCTTGCTCGTAATGTCTTCATAGAATTCCAAAAGATTTGTCAAGCATGACCTGCCCTTCATGAACCCATGCTGCATCTGGCCAATGGGACAATTTCTATCGAGATGCCTTGCTATTTCTTCCTTGATAATAGACTCAAGCATCTTCCCCACTACAGAAGTTAAGCTAACCGGTCTATAATTCCCCATCTTTTGTCTACCTCCTTTTTAAACTGTGGTGTCACATTTGCTGTTTTCCAATCTGCTGGGACTGCCCCAGAGTCCAGCGAATGTTGGAAAATTACAGCCAGTGCACCTGCTATTTCTCCCGCCATCTCTTTTAGTACCCTGGGATGCATTCCATCAGGGCCAGGAGACTTATCAATCCTTAGCTCCATTAGCTTGCCCAACACTACCTCTTCCGTAATAATGATTGTTTCCAGGTCCTCACCTACCTTCGTCTCTTTGTCAATTACTGGCATGTTATTAGTGTCCTCCACTGTGAAGACCGATACAAAATACCTGTTCAATGCCTTGGCCATTTCATCATTTCCTATAACTAAATTCCCCTTCTCATCCTCTAAAGGGCCAATGTTTACTTTAGCCACTCTGTTTTATGTATTTATAGAAACTTTTGCTATCTGTCTTTATATTCTGTGCCAGTTTTTTCTCATGTTCTATCTTACTTTTCTTTATAGCTCTTTTTGAGGCTTTCTGCTGACCTTTAAAGTTTCCCCAGTCTTCTAGTTTCATGCTGTTTTTGGCCACTTTGTATGCCTTCTCTTTCAATTTGATAGCCTCCCTTATTTCCTTAGACAACCATGGCAGATAACAGCTGCTTACAGGCAGAGGATTTCTTGGGAAGACCTTCAGTCACTTGTTTCCTTTAAGCATACATGCAGAGGGCAATGGGATACCACTGCAGGTAATCTTCTTTCTCCTAGTCATGTTGATCGTTGAATTTGAAAATGGGAGACTTTCAAAGTAACTGATAAGGAAAGCAAGACATGGAGAAATGAGCAAAGATAGGCAGATAGTAGCATAGGAAGTGAATTCCTCCAGCTTTTTGCTTTCTTACTGCCATGGAGGTATGTACATTGACCCTGATCTGTATAAACCAAAAATATCTCTGTTTCACTCCCTGGACTGTTGGGTAATTGCAGGAGCACCTGATGAGCGGAAATATCAGCCATTCTTGGATTGTTGTTCATTGACTCCTGCTGAAATGTGTCTTCTGGGGAGAGTCGTGATTAAACAACCTGGGTTGGCTGTTAGGAGATCTGTCATTGAACAGCAGGCGCATTTTCTGGGCTTGCGTTCCAGGGAGCCAATGCACCACGGGAAGAATTGATGCCTTAAGGACAAAAATAGTTTAAAAATTAAGCAACTTGGTGTTACCTCATGTTCAGTTTGTTCAATTATGTATGCAATAAAACTGATAGTATGTATACTACTGCCCCAGTAACCACATTAACGCATAATTTAGTCTGATTTCATGGCAGCTGTTTTGCTGTAAATCAGATTTTAATCTCAACTAGTTCTTTACAGATATTACATGCACACCACTATTTTGGTTAAATTAAAACAACTCGAAGGACTTTAAATGAAACAAAGTTAATCTAATAGCTTCTAATGTGCACTACTGCTTGCACATATTATACAATACGGAGGGTGGGAATTAGCAGTTCTTTTAAACTTAACGCCACATTCGATGCATATTTAGCTTGGAAGCTTCCAGTATATGAAGAATTGCAATTCAGCATAGTGGGGAACTAAATATTAATATGACAGTATGTTGCTTGAGAATATTTTACAAGGGAAATATCTCATTTGTTGTTTGTTTCTTAGGTGATACTATACTCACTCAAGACTAAAATACCATTAACCAGATCCCATTTCTATTTGATGTAGTTTCATGTAACCAAATTATTATTATTGAATGCAGTTTAACACAGAGTGATATTGTACCATTTAGGAAGCCAGATTGCTCTCCTGTTGATTGACAGTATTTTGATGGTCACAATTAGCTTTCATTTATTTTAAATAATCCCGTTGTAGAACAAGTCTCAGAGGACAAACAGTATAACTTAGAACTCTGACTGATCATGTTTCTTTTCCTGAGTAGCTGTTCAGTGGTAGTCAAAGCTGTCAGAATCAAGCTATCACACCATAACTTAAAAATGTCATTGTTTTGAATAGAACCAATTTTTTATATTTCAGTTCTCCATTCATAGAATCAGAAAGTGGCCAATTTTTGTTATGATATTTTACCTTCTAATGATTGGAATAAGTCCTATGAAGTTAAACTCTGAGGGACTTGGATAACCTTGCAAACTGATAGAACAGAGTTGGCTGTCCCATTTCTAAGATGAGTTTGCTACTTTGAAATTGATCATCCATATTCAGTTTTAACTTTGCTACAAGAATAAAATAAGAAAAACGAGTAGGCGTAGGCCACGTGCCCCATCAAACCTGCTTTGTGACTCAAGATCCAGGTGCTATCCACATTTCATTCAATTTACTTAGTTACATTGTTGTTCATCTGCCATGCATTTTTCCACTCAGTCAACTTGTCCAAGCCACTCTGAATCCTCCTAACATTTCACCATACCATCCAGCTTTGTGTCAGCTGCAGATTTGGAGATATATAACATTTAGTTCTCTCATCTAAATCAATTAATCTTTATTGTGAACTGTTGGAGCCCAAGTACCAGTCCCTGTGGTATTCAACTAGTTACTTGTCGGCTGCCACTCATGGGGAGGCGGGTGGGGATCTGTTTATTCCTATTCTGTTTACTCTCTGCCAACCGGTTCTCTATCCATGTAAGTACACTAGCAAACCCCTTGCTTTAATTTTTGATGTCAGTCAGTAATGTGGGACCATATCAAAAACCTTCTGAAAGTCCAAGTAAATCACATGCATTGGCTGCCTCTCATCAACTCTCCAAAATACACACTCAAAAAGATTCCAGTGGATTTATCAAGCATGGTTTGTAAATCTGTACTGACTCTCTCTTATCCTATCAAGCGCTCTTCTATTAAATCTTTTTTAATGGACTTGCCCCACTACCAATGTCAGGCTGCCAACCTATAATTCCTTTCTTCTCTGTCCTTTCTCATCCCAGGAATTAATCTGTTGAAATTTTGCATCACCTGTCTGTCAAGTTTTTCCTCCCTTAGGCAAGGAGACCACAACTATATGTAGAGATAACAAGATGTAGAGCTGGATGAACACAGCAGGCCAAGCAGCATCAGAAGAGCAGGAAGGCTGACATTTCGGGCCTAGACCCTACTTCAGCCCGAAACGTCAGCCTTCCTGCGCCTCTGACGCTGCTTGGCCTGCAGTGTTCATCCAGCTCTACACCTTGTTATCTCAGATTCTCCAGCATCTGCAGTTCCTACTATCTCTGAAACAACTATATGTAGTATTCCAAATGTGGTCTCACCACAACCCTATGTAATTGCAGCTAGACTTTTCTAGTTTTTATGCTGCAACCTCAATGCAATAAATGTCAGGATGCCATTTGTTTTCCTCATTGCTTGTTGTTCCTGCATATTATTTTCCATGATTCAAGTGCAAGGGCACTCAAATCCTTCGAAGTACCACCATTTTCTGGTCTTGCAACCTTTTTTTTGAGAAAGAAACTACTTTTCCACTCTCCTAAATAAAGGGATAAGTTCACATTTCTCAAAACTTTACTCCATCCAGAAACTAATTGCCAAATCATTGAGCTGGTCTATTTCTCTTTGCAACCTCTTTATTTTCTCCTTACAACTCACTTACCCAGCTAACCAAATATCACCAGCAAGAGTGGAGATATATCACTCTTGTTCCCTTCACCTAAGTCATTGATATAGAAAGTAAACGGCTAAGACCCAAGCGCTGTGCCTTGCAATAGTCCATTAGTTACACTCAATGCGTGCAAAAGTGACCCATTTATTCCTTTGTATATTTTCCTCCTATTACTTAGCCACCAACCAATGATATATATTACTCTGATCCCACTGAGTCTAATCTTGTGTAAAAACTTGTGTGGCATCTGAGTGAGTCCCTTTTAAAAATGATTATACATCAGCTGTTTTCCCTTTATCTACTGTGCTATTTACAGTGTGAAATTACTCTTAGATTTGTCAAACTGTTTTCTTTCAGAAAAACATGGTAACTCTGCCTAATCTCACACTGTTTCATGCAAGATTGTTAAGGTGTAGAGGAATGTTTGACCCAACTTTTTCAGCCATCCAGAAAGACCCTAATGTTTCTCCACTTTTATATCTGACTGAAATGATGATTCCGAGATTTTATGATGTGAGTCATTTTTTCTTTATTCATGTCTAGCTATTTATGGCATATTTTGTGAACTAGCATACTCCATTAAATTGACAGGGAAATAACCTCAAATGCTGAGGGCTTAATCTTGATGGAATTTCTACAAATTTATGAAATTAGAATGTAGACTTAAATACTATAAAATAATCATTAAAGTGTGGAATGGTGTTTCAGAGCCCCCCTTCACCTGGATTATTACGCTGTAATTATTAGGTCGTTGCAGAAAGCTCAGAGGAACCAAGTCAAGGTGAAAATTCGTTTACAACAGGTACACCGTCAAATAATAGAAGCTGCACGTTCAATCCAAATAATTGATCCTGTTTGAGGGCTGACTGTCCTTCCCAGCAGTTTAAACACAAACAGATACAGGTTAAGGGTGATGGGTTAATGTGGTGGATTAACAGAAATAAAATGTCATGAGTTATGGATTTTAGCCTCTTGACTCTATAACATTTCCTATTTTTGAAACAGGGTTGGGTGTTAATGTGTTTTTATTTCAAGGTCTGATTGACTTCTGGTTAAAGGCAAGCTCAGGGATTCACTCATTCAGTCTTTCAGTCTGCAGCATGGCAATGCTGGCAGTTGCACTGATGGCACTGGGGCAGAGGGAACAGTCATAGGGGAAATTAAAACCAGTTCCAAAAAAGAACTTGAGTGCTTCAGACCCAAACGGCAGCAGCCAAATCTCAAAAACAAATTACTGTGGATGCTGCGGATCTGAAGTGAAAACAGAAAGTTTGAAGCATTCAAGTTATTCTTTGGAATTGCTCTTAATAAGGTCTCCTCTTTTATTAACTTTACATGGGAACACCACCACCTGCAAGTTCCCCTCCAAACCGCTCACCATCCTGACTTGGAAATATGTCACTGTTCCTTCACTACTGCTGTGTCAAATCCTGGAATACCCTCCCGAAGGACATTGTGGGTCTACCAACCACATATGGACTGCAGCAATTCAAGAAAGCAGCTCACCACCACCTTCTCAAGGGCAGCTAGGGACAGGCAATACATGTCGGTCAGCCAACAACGCCCATGTCCTCTGAGTAAATTTTAAAAAAGAGTATTATTTGCTATGGATTATCTATGACTAACACCATAAAGAGCTGTATCATCAATTTGCTTGTGATATCTGCACACACCTCTGGATATTGAATTTTGTGTCATAAGAAATACCCTGAGTGGAGGCTGCGTACTTTGAGACAGAGAGGAAAGGATCATTTTGTGGGAGAACCATTGATGTTGGCCAATCTCAAACTAATTTCTGCTCGTAACCTATTATTTATTTCTTGCTTGTTTTTATTCCTTCCCAATAAAGCCAAAATTACAAACAGCACAAGGCAAAATAAATTCACATGGTTATGTGATTCTGAGGAAGCTGTTGTGAAACAGAGGACGTTTTCCAGAATGGGAATACTAGGAAGATATATTCACAAGTTAAAGTCATAGCTGGAAAGAGCTAAGTAAACCCAGGATTAGGTATCAAGGCCAAAAACGGGGACTTGTTACATGATGATGTCAAGATCAGATTGATGTGATAAAATTATTGCAGGAAGTTGGAGGACCATAGAAGATAAGCAATGAAGAATGGAAGTTATAAGGGCGAGAACCTGAGGTACTGAAGTACAAGATACAAAGAGCAATAATGGAATTAAGCAGTGGAAAGAAGGACCAGCGTAGATAACAGCAGATGTACTAAAAACAGGAGATGAAAGAGGCTATTGATGAGATATGGATAACATGCAAATGGACTTGCAAGTGGACTATATCTGGGATGGTCATTATACTTTTTCTTTCTCCTGACCACATTGATCCCCAGGCTTGGGCTTGACATGTTGTTTCCACTACTTTTTCGATGAAACTGTGAACTCCTAAGTAGTACACTTATCTAACTCTATATATTTGATTGCAATGAAGCTGTCATTGGCTCTGAATTTACTATGACCTGGTAATTTCCAATTCTGCCCAATGGCTCACTTTGGAAACGTGTGCAATTTGCTAATTTATTGCAGAGCGCAGTATTCCCATAGCATTAATTGTAAGTCTACCACCTACAATGCACAAGTTGGAAATTTTACGGAATGCTCTTTACTTAACTGAATGGGTGTCATTCCAGGAACACTCAAAGTTTGAAACCATTCAGGATAGAGCAGCCCATTTGATTGGTATCCTATCCACCACCTTCAACACTCACTTACTTCACCAAAGATGCACACTTCTAGCAGTGTGTACCATCTGCAAGATGCACTGGATGGATGGGTTGCAGAGATGTGTGGCATCAACATCACCTGTGGGTTCCCCTTCATGCCACTCACCATCCTCATTTAGAAGTGATTCTCTGTTCCTTCAGTGTTTCTGGGTCAAAACCCTGTAACCTTCTTTCTAACAACATTGTAGGTGAGTCCACACCATAGGAACTGCAGTAGTTAATGGAGGCAGCTCACTATCACTTTTTTGAATGGGCAATTGGGCATGGACAATGAGTGCTAGTCCAGCCAGTCATACCTACATCCCTTGAACAAATTTGAAGAAAGAAGCTTTTGACTTATTACTGGGCCATTAGTCCTTTGCAAAGCAACATTGAAGATTACGGCATTTTATGCAACGTTTTTGCCAATGGTGTGAGGAGTCCAGTTACCCATGACCGTTCCTCAGAATCGGACCCAGAACATTAACTCTGATTTCTCTTCACAGATGCTGCCAGATGTGCTGAGCTCTTCCAGCAATTTCTGTTTCTGTTTCTGTTTCTGTTTCTGATTTACAGCATCTGCTGTTCCTTTGGTTTTCAGTTAGTAAAATGAATACATAGTTCAAAGATTGCTGTGAGAAGTGGCTTCCTGTTCATGGAGCTCTGGCGTCAGTGCTTTTGAAAATGAGGCTGTGCCATTGGAGCCAGCCTGCACCTAAACTGTGCTGAGAGAAGTGTTCTAATAATCTATAAAGCTGGAGAAGCAGAGAGCATTTTAAATTAAACAGTAGGGAAGAGGCTCAGACTTGTGCAGCTTTGCCAAGTCAAGGAATTGGATCAAGGCAGGAGAGTAAAATAGTCATTTGAAAATGAAGTGAAGACGCTGGTGTTGGACTGGGGTGGACAAGGTTGGAAGTCTCATGACACCAAGTTGTAGTCCACCAGGTTTATTTGAAATCACGAGCATTCGCAGCACTGCTCCTTTGACAGGTGAAGTGGAGAAAAGCATACAGGCACAGAATTTATAGGCAGAGAGATCAAAAGATCATACAAATGGTGTGAGTAAAGTGTCAACAGCTGAATAGTAAGTGAAGGCATGACTTAAAATCCGATTAATTGAGGCAGAGAGATAACTACAAAAAATTAAAAATAAGGTGGTGCTGGGGACGAACCAAATGGCTGGAATAACATGATCGATGTAAGAGTCGCATGTCAGGAGTCTAATCAAAGTAACAAGTAATCCAAATCTGTACAAGCTAATTAAGGTAGAGAGATCATAACAATTTATGAAGGCGATGGTGTCAAAAAAGGGCAGTAAGGAAGATTTTACAATTACAGAACAGTATGGTGGGGGTCACGTGGCGCGATGTGAACCCAGGATCACGGTTGAGGCCGTCTTAATGGATATGGAACTTGGCTATCAGTTTCCGCTTGGTGATTTTGCATTGTTGTGTATTCGAAGGCCACCTTGGAGGACACTTACTCAAAGATCGGAGGCTGAATGCACTTAACCGCTAAAGTGTTCCCCAACTGGGAGGGAATATTCCTGTCTGGCGACTGTTGCACAATGTCCATTCATCGGTTGTCTTAGCGTCGCCAATATACTATGCCTTGGGGCATCCTTGCCTGCGTCATATGAGGTAGACAGCATTGGTCGAGTCACATGAGTATCTGCTATGTATGTGGTGGCTGGTATTCCCACGTGTGATGTTAGTATCCATGTTGATGATCTGACATGTCTTGCAGAGGTTACCATGGCAGAGTTGTGTGGTTGATGTTGCCCTGAAGGCTGGGTAATTTTCTGTGAACAGTGATCTGTTTAAGGTTTGGTGGCTGTTTGAAGGCGGGAAGTGGTGGCGTAGAGATGATCTTGGTGAGGCAATGAAACTAAGCCACCTATATGCACGTCAAGAACAGGAAACTGGAGAAGCTTGGCATCACCACCAGCAGCAATCAAGCCTCCTGGTACCACGGTTGAAATTGGTACCACCACAGGGAAATCCATCGTCAACTTGTCAGACCACATCCTTCAACCAGACAAAATCAAAGTTCTCAGACAAGGGCTCAATGAGGTTGTTGACTTGCTCACTGAGCTGGCTTGTTTTTACTGATGATGTTATCTAGCATGGTGATGAAACGTTTGAATGAAAACAAGCCTGCTCGGTGAGCAGGTCAACAACCTCACTCACAACCTGAGCTACAAATTTTTGCTAAAACCTTAAACAAGGGCTCAATTTTTGCCCCACTACCAAAATGGACTCCATTGGTCTCTTGGCAGACACAGAGGAATTCATCGGGCGAATGAGGCTCCAGGAATTCTTCCACAAACCCCAAGATGTCAGCAGCTAGCCCAACGAACAACCAATGAACCGGAACAGTTGACAGAGAGATCTACAGTGCAGCAACCAAAGAAGAAAAAGTCAAGTTGGACCCCTCCAGAAGGCTGCTGCCCTCGGCTCAACATGCATGCTGAAGCTGTCAGGAGATGCATTAATGCCAAATTCATCATCCATGCTCACAAGATAGTGCAGAACGTCACCTAAGCACAATGCTACACCATCCAGGCTCTCAGGACCAATCACAACATCGTCATCAAACCAATAGACAAAGGAGGACTCTATTGTCATACAGAATAAAGTGAACTCCTGCAAAGAAGCATACTGACAACTGAACAACCAGGAACACTACAGACAACTACCTGAAGGGTGACACTTTTAATCAAGGGTGGTATTTGTGCAGTAGTTAAGAGATAGCCTTGGTTCAGGATATTAGGAAGTATGATCAGTTTGGGTAGAGTTGAAAAATAGTAGGAGAAAGAAATCGCAACCCAGAGTGGTCTTCAGGCTCCGTAACAGTAGCCACAATGTTGGACTAAGTATACAAGAAGAAATATTGGATGCTTGTGATATAGGAACAGCAATTATACTAATATAATACTTTTATTCAAAAAGGGTGAGGGGCAGAAAGTAGGTAACTTTTGACCAGTTAATTTAACATCTGTCGTTGGGAGATGGTTAGAATCCATTATGAAGAAATAATAACAGAAAATTTGTGAAGTCAAACTGCAATTTTTTTAGAGTCAGCATGGTTTATGGAGCGTTTGACTAATTTGCTAGAGGTCTTTGAAGATGTAACAAGCAAAGTAGATAATGGTGATCCTGTAGATATTGTATATCTGGAGTTCTAGAAGGCATTTGATACAATCCTGCACAGAAGGAGAGGTAACGAGGTAATATCACATGGGTTAGGAGTAATTTATTAGCTTGTGTAGAGGATTGGCTGACCAAAAAGCAGAGAATCGGGATAAATGAGTTTTTTTTTCTGGTTGACAAGATGTAACTAGTGTTACAAGATACAAATGTAACTTCTGTTCAGAGGAATAGAAAGGCAACTTCTTAATCTAAACGAAGAGAAACTTCAGAGTACAACAGTGCAAAAGAATCTGGGTGTCTTCGTGTGTGAATCGCTGAAAACTAGCATGCAGGTACAGCATATAATAATGAAGGAAAATGTAATTTTGGCATTTATTTCTAAAGGCATGGAATATAAAAATAGCGAAGTGTTGATGTTGAAATGTACAAGCCGTTAGTGAGATGCTCATGGAGTATTGCATACAGTTTTGCCCCTTTTACTTAAGGAGAGATGTAGTTGCATTTGAGGTAGTTCAGAGAAAAGTTCACTAGATTGATTGTGGAGATGAGGAAGTATCTTAGGAAGAGAGATTGAGAAGTTTGAGCTAATACTATTTAGAGTTTAAAAGAATGAGTGAAGATTTAATTGAAGTATATAAGATGCTAAAGGGAAGTGACAAAATATCTGTAGAGAGAATGAGATAGTACAGCATGGAGCAGGAGAAGCACAGCAGGCCAGGCAGCATCAGAGGAGTAAGAATGTTGTTTCGGGTCAGGCCCTTTCTTCAGAAAACTGACCCGAAATGTCAACATTCCTGCTCCTGTGATGCTGCCTGGCCTTTATGTGCTTCTCCAGCTCCACACTGTGTTATCTCTGACTCTAGCATCTGCAGTTCTTGCTATCTCTGTAGAGAGGATGTTTCCTCCTGGAGAAATCTAGAGTAAGAGGTCTTAGTTTTAGGATAAGGGGTAGCAGATTTAAAACTGAGATGAGGAGAAATTGCTTGTCTCGAAGGGTTGTGAATCTGTGGAATTTAGTACTCTAGAGTGCAGCGAATGCTGGGGTATTGAGTAAATTTAGGGAGGAGATACGTTTTGAATTGGTAATGGGTTGAACAGCTATAGAGAGTGAGCAGGAAAGTGGAATTGAGGCTGAGATGAGATCAACCATGATCGTATTAATAGTGGAGCAGGCCTGAAACATATTTTCTATGTTTGTATTCTTGCCATATCCATCTCTTCAAAAACATTGAGGATCATATGCATTTTTATCAAGTAACTCCTACTCTTCTAAATCCTACGGGCAGCTGGGAAGGTAACGTTTTGGTACAAAAAACTTGCCTTGTGAGTCAGCGGCCTCCGTTTCAGTGGCGGGAGTCTTGAGAGCCCGAGTGAGGGGCAGCCGGGAACATAAGGTTTCCATATAAAAAACTTGCCTTGTGAATAGGCAGAGTAAAGGCTGCGCCGGAGCAAATGCAGACACGGGGACTGCTGGATAAGTGAGGTATTATGTTTGGACAGTGGCTAAACCCGAAACAATACACGTGTAGTGTCTCCCATGCATCCTCCTCCTCTAACCAAAAATAAAGTCTCTGTATGGAGGGTCGGTAAGGTGAGCTATTTTGTTTCTTCCTATATCTCTTGGCTGTCTAGAGCAGAGGGAATGGAAGCTAGGGCAGTTGCATGCTCTTGTAGGATGTGAGAGGTAAGGGTCACCACTAGCGTCCCTGCTGACTTCACCTGCAAGAAGCGTACCCAACTCCAGCTCCTCACAGACGTGTTAGGGAGCCGGAACTGGATGAACTTCAGATCATTCAGGAGGCTGAGGGGGTGATAGAGAGGAGTTATAGGCAGGTTGTTACACGCATCTACAGGACAAAGGTGGCTGGGTGACTATCAGGAGGGGGAAAGAGAATAGGCAGACAGTGCAGGGATCCCCTCAATAATAAGTATACTGCTTTGGATACTGTTGGCGGAGAACGACCTACCAGGGGAAAACCAAAGCAGCCAGATCTCTGGCAGTGAACCTGGTTCTGTGGCTCAGAAGGGAAGGGTGGAGAATAGGAGAGCGATAGTGATAGGAGATTCAGTGGTTAGGGGAACTGACAGGAAATTCTGTGGTCACGAACGAGACTCCCGGCTGGTACGTTGCCTCCCGGGTCCCAGGGTCAGGGATGTCTCAGATCGAGTCTACAGGATTCTTAAGGGAGAGGGTGAGCAGCCAGAAGTCGGTACCACTGACATAACTAGGAAAAGAGATGAGGACCTGTAAAGTGAATATAAGGAGTTAGGTTGGAAGCTAAAAGGCAGGATGAGCAGAGTAGTAATCTCAGGATTACTACTGGTTCCATGGGCTAGTGAGGCTAGGAATAGAGAGACAGCGCAGAGCTAGTGTAGGAGGGAGGGCTTCAGATATGTGGATCATTGGGATACCTTCTGGGGAAGGTGGGACCTGTACAAGAAGGACAGGTTGTACCTGAACTGAAGGGGCACCAATATCCTGGGTGGGAGGTTTTTGATAGGGCTCTTCGGGAGGGTTTAAACTAGTTTGGCAGGGGGATGGGAACCGGAGCTGCGGATCAGAGGATGGGGGTAGCTGGTGGTGCAGGCAGATACAGCATGCAGAGAGTCTGTGAGGAAAGACAGACAGTTGATAGGGCAAAGTTGCAGTCAGTGCGATGGGTTGAAGTGTGTCTATTTTAATGCAAGAAGTGTCAGGAATAACGGTGTTGAACTTAGAGCATGGATCAGTACTTGGAGCTACGATGTTGTGGCCATTACAGAAACTTGGATAGCACAGGGACAGGAATGGTTGTTGGATGTTCCGGGGTTTAGATGTTTCAAAAGAAAGAGGGAGGGAGGTAAAGGAGGTGGGGGAGTGGCATTGCTAATCAGGGATGGTATCACAGCTGCAGAAAGGGAGGTCAGCAAGGAGGGTTTGTCTACTGAGACAGTATGGGTGGAAGGCAGAAACAGGAAAGGAGCAGTTACTTTATTGGGAATTTTCTATAGATCTCCCCCCCCCAAATAACAACAGAGACACTGAGGAACAGATTGGGAGGCAGATTTTGGAACGGTGCAGAAATAATAGGGTTGTTGTCATGAGTGAGTTCTATGTCCCTAATATCAACTGGAACCTCTTAAGTACGAATAGTTTGGATAGAGCAGATTTTGTCAGGTGTGTTCAGGAAGGATTTCTGACTCAATATGTAAATAGGCTGATGAGAGGGGAGGCCATATTGGATTTGGTGCTCAGCAACGAACCAGGCCAGGTGTCAGATCTCTCGATGGGAGAGCATTTCGGTGATAGTGAGTACAACACCCTGACCTTGACTATTGTCATGGAGAGGGATAGGAGCAGACAGTATGGAAAAGTATTTAATTGAAGGAGGGGGAATTACAATGCTATTGGCAGGAACTGCAGAGCATAAGTTGGGAACAGATATCCTCAGGGAAATGCACAACAGAAATATGGAGGTTGTTTAGGGAGCAGTTGCTACGAGTACTGGATAGGTTTGTCCCACTGAGGCAAGGAAAGGATGGAGAGGTGAACCTTGGATGACAAGATGTGGAACGTCTAGTCAAGAGGAAGAGGTTGAGGAAGCAAGGATCAGACAGGGCTCTACGAGGTAGCCAGGAAGGAACTGAAGAATGGACTTAGATGAGCTAGAAGGGGTCATGAAAAAGCCTTGGTGGGTAGGATTAAGGAAAACCCCAAGGCATTTTATACTTACATGAAGAACAAGAGGATGGCCAGAGTGAGAGTAAGGCTGATCAGGGATAGTGGAGGGAAGTTGTGCCTGGAGTCGGAAGAGGTAGGGGATGCCCTTAATGAATACTTTGCTTCAGTATTCATCAGTGAGAGGGACCTTGTATTTTATGAGGACAGCGTGAAACAGGCTGACATGCTCGAACAGGTTGATGTTAGGAATGAAAATGTGCTAGACGGTTTGAAAAACGTGAGGATAGATAAATCCCCTGGGCTGATGGGATATACCCAATGATACTACGGGACGCGAGGGAAGAGATTACCTCACCTTTGACGATGATCTTTGCGTTCTCACTGTCCACTGGAGTATTACCAGATGATTGGAGGGTGGCACATGTTATTCCCTTGTTCAAGAAAGGGAATAGGGATAATCCTGGGAATGATAGACCGGTCAGTCTTTCTTCTGTGGTGGGCAAATTATTGGAGAGGATTCCGAGAGACAGTCTTTATGATTATTTGAAAAAGCACTGTTTGATTAGATATAGTCACCATGGCTTTGTGAGGGGCAGGTCGTGCCTCACAAGCCTTATTGAATTCTTTGAAGATGTGACAAAACACATTGATGAAGGTAGAGCAGTAGATGTGGTGTATATAGATTTTAGCAAGGCATTAGATAGGGTTCCCCATGGTAAGCTCATTCAGAAAGTAAGGAGGTATGGGATTCAGAGAAATTTGGCTGTCTGGAAACAAAACTGGTGTCCAATAGAAGACAGAGTGTGGTAGTAGATGGAAAGTATTCAGCCTGGAGCTCGATGACCAGTGGTGTTCCGCAGAGATCTGTTCTTGGACCTCTGCTGTATGTGAACTTTATAAGTGACTTGGATGAGGAATTGGAAGGGTGGGTTAGTAAGTTTGCTGATGACATGAAGGTTGGTGGAGTTGTGGATAGTGTGGGGCTGTTGTAGGTTGCAACAGGACATTGACAGGATGCAGAGGTGGGCAAAGAAGTGGCAGATGGAACTCAACCCGGAAAAATGTGAAGTGATTCATCTTGGAAGGTCGAATTTGAATGCAGAATACAGGACTAATGGCAGGATTCTTGACAGTGTGGAGGAACAGAGGGATCTTGGGTCCACGTCCATAGATCCCTCAAAGTTGCAACCCAAATTAATAGGGTTGTTAAGAAGGCATATGGTGTGTTGGGTTTCATTGGCTGGGGGATTGACTTTAAGAGCCGCAAGGTTCTGCTGCAGCTCTATAAAATCCTGCTTAGACCACACTTGGAATGTTGTGTTCAGTTCTGGCCGCCCCATTATAGGAAGGATGTGGAAGCTTTAGAGAGGGCGCAGAGGAGATTTACCAGAATGCTATCTGGACTGGAGGGCAGGTCTTATGAGGAAAGGTTGAGGGAGCTAGGAATTTTCTCATTGGAGTGAAGAAGGATGAGAGGTGTACAAGATGATGAGAGGCATAGATAGAGTGGATAGCCAGAGACTTTTTCCCTGGGCGGAAATGACTATCGTGAGAGGGCATAATTTTAAGGTGATTGGAGGAAGGTATAGGGGAGATGTCGGAGGTAGGTTCTTTATACAGAGAGTGGTGGGTGCGTGGAATGCCCTGCCAACGGTGATAGTAGAGTCAGATATAGTAGGGTCATTTAAGCGACTCTTGGATAGGGACATGGATGATAGTAAAATGAAGTGTATGCAGGTTAGTTTTGACCTGAGAGTAGGTTTATTGGTTGGCACAACATCGTGGTCCGAAGGGCCTGTACTGTGCTGTACTGTTGTATATTCTATGTTCCTACAAGCCCAGATTTCCAATATTTGCTCATTTGAGAATTCACTCGTTCTAAGTATCAATCGAGTAAATCTCCCCTAAATTGCCTCCAAAACATATGTCTTTCCTTAAATAAGGAGACCAAAACCACTTCAGGCATTCCAAAAGTAGTCTCGCCAATGCTCAAGGTCATTGATTCATTGCATCCTTACTTTCATGTTCAAGTGTACTTGTAATAAAGGCTAGCATTCCATTTGCATTCTTCACTACTTGCTGTACCTGCATTTTAACTTTTTGTAACTCGCATTAGAACACCTCGATCCTACTGCATGTTAGAATTCTGCAGTTGTTTCTAGTTTAATTAATACTTTTTGTTATTCTTCCTGCCATATTGTTCCACATTAAACACCATCTGCAGATCTTTGCTCACAATCTTAACCTACCTATATCCATCCACATCCTCCTTATGTCCTCTTTACACCTTCCACCCCAACCTTAAGTTCACCTGGACCATCTCTGATACCGCTCTCTCCTTCCTGGACCTCTCTGTCTCCATCCCCGGCATCCAATGAGAAACCGATATCCATTTCAAGCCCACCAACTCCCACAGCTACCTAGAATACACCTCCTCCCACCCACTTTCCTGCAAAAATGCCATCCCCTATTCCCAATTCCTTCGCCTCCGCCGCATCTGCTCCCAGGATGAGGCATTCCACTCCCGTACATCTCAGATGTCCTCGTTTTTCAAGGACCGCAACTTCCCCCCCTCAGTGGTCGAGATAGCCCTCCCGCATTTCTCACAACTCACCCCCTCACACCCCCTTCCCGCAATAACAACCAAAACAGAATCCCCCACGTCCTCATGTACCACCCCACCAACCTCCGGATCCAACGCATCATCCTCCGACACTTCTGCCATCTGCAATCCAAACCCACCACCAAAGACATTTTTCCCTCCCCACCCTTATCTGCTTTCCGGAGGGACCACTCTCTCCGTGACTCCCTTGTCCGATCCTCACTCCCCTCCAGCCCCACCACACCCGGCACTTTTCCCTGCAACCGCAGGAAGTGCTACACCTGCCCCTATACCTCCCCCTTCATCCCCGTCTCAGGTCCCAAGAAGACTTTCCACATCAAGCAGATGTTCACCTGCACATATGCTAGTGTGGTATACTGCATTCGCTGTACCCGTTGTGGCTTCCCCTACATCGGGGAAACCAAGCGGAGGCTTGGGGACCGCTTTGCAGAACACCCATGCACGGTTTGCACTAAACAACTGCACCTCCCAGTCTCGAGCCATTTCAGCTCCCCCTCCCATTCCGCAGACGACATGTCCATCCTGGGACTCCTGCAGTGCCACAACGATGCTACGCGAAGGTTGCAGGAACAGCAACTCATATTCTGCTTGGGAACCCTGTAGCCCAATGGTATCAATGTGGACTTCACAAGCTTCAAAATCTCCGTTCCCCCTGCCGCATCCCAAAACCAGCTCGTCCCCACCTCCCTAACCTGTCCTTCCTCCCACCTATCCCCTCCTCCCACCTCAAGCCCCACCCCCATCTCCTACCTACTAACCTCATCCCACCCCCTTGACCTGTCCATCCTCCCTGGACTGACCTATCTCCTCCCGACCTCCCCACCTACACTCACCTTTACTGGCTCTATCCCCGCCTCTTTGACCAGTCTGTCTCCTCTCCACCTATCTTCTCCTCTATCCATCTTCTATCCGCCTCCCCCTCTCTCCCTATTTATTTCAGATCCCCCTTCCCCTCCCCCATTTCTGAAGAAGGGTGTAGGCCCGAAACTATGATCTTATTAATGCTGGTGCAGTCTTAAATTGCTGAATGGTTTACTTCTGCTTCTGACTTGTTACATTTGTATCAAATGATGCAATAAAATCAGCAAATTGATATTGTTCCCAAAAACTGTCCAAATAGACCTCGTTACACGCCCAGAACAAGTAAAATCCTTTGCACTCGTTGAACAAATATTGTCATGTCTGTCCTGATCAAATACTTCCATGCTACTTTAAAGCTTTATTCCTTTTACTATGGTTATGAATCATGATATCAGTTTTAGTTTCACTGTTCGTAACGTCAAAGGGTATGGGGAGAAAGAGGGAACAGAGTTGGATGATCAGCCATGATCATATTGAATGTTGGAGCAGGCTTAAAAGTCCAAACAGCCTCCTAAAAATACAACACTGTAGATCTGTAAATCTGAATTAAAAGTTCTGGTTCTACTGATCTGTCATAAACCTGAAACATCAGCTCTTTCTCTGAAACTAGAGTCAGAGGATCACAGAGTTTGCAGGGGGATTTTAAAGGTGGACATTTGAGAAGTTGGAAGGGTTGAAGCCAAAAGTCACTAAAAGGCACATAAGAATTTTAAGTTTGTAGATGAAATTTTAAATTTTCAAACTCCATATCACCATAGACCGGTTTTTGCTGATTTTAAACTGCATGAACCTGTAAAGGCTTTCATGCTATTTTGTTTTTCAGTGCTTTTCCGATTTCATGTGTGCCAATCATGGATGTTTCAAGGAAAATGTAACTTGGATATTTTAATAGAGATAATAGGAACTGCTGATGCTGGAGAGTCTGAGATAAAACGTTGTGGAGCTGGATGAACACAGC
>JAHRHZ010000004.1:28082648-28179923 GCA_024137785.1 Ginglymostoma cirratum
AGGCCCAAAGCGTCAGCCTTCCTGCTCCTCTGATATTGTTTGGTCTGCTGTGTTCATCCACCTCAACACCTTGTTATCTCAGATTCTCTAGCATCTGCAGTTCCTACTATCTCTGTAGTTAGAAAGCCTGTAAAGCAAACAGCTCATGAGGCCCTGGGTTTTTGTTTAAAGTTGGAACAATAAAAGCAGCCTGAATGGGTGTGGTCAAACTCCCACAGAAGCAGGATCTTTAGTTTAGCTTTCAGCAGTTGCTCTTGGGGTCTTGAAGGAGTGAAAGCCATTCTTTTCTCCCTCTCAGTTCAACCACAAGCTGGGGGTTCTCTGCCTGCTACGGGAATTGCATGTGAGACAATCTGTGTTCCAAATTCGTCCTTTTCCAAGGGTGTGTCTGTGAGATGATACGATAGTGGAACAGCTAATTAGTAACAGTTACTGTATCTATTATTCTGTTTTCAATAGAGTCAAGTTATTGCCATTCCTTCCTTTTTGTTGTATTTTAGCTGTAGTGGATGATAAAGTGTGATTTGCTTTAAATCCTGTAGTTTGGCCATTCACGTTGGTGCTGGAATGCAACACTTCATGTTTATCATTTAAAATAAGAAAAAGTTAGGGTCCAGACTATCTTCTGAATATTTTGATGGGCTTTAGGCCGGTAAACAACAGGCTGCATCTGTAGAGAGAGAAATAGAATTAACATTTCAGATTGATGTTCTTTGTTACAACTTGCCTACTAAATTTTGCTCAGGGTGTCGCATGCCATTCTAGGTTGGAGCCTGACATAAGCTGGCCAACAGCATGTTTTAACAGAAACTTGTTTTATGTCGCCCATTAGGCATTAATAAGATTTTGAAAGGTTTGTTTTTATGAATCTTATGGTCTCGGTATAGAAAAAAAAGTGAAACAAACTTTATAATAATAAGAATGAACACCAATTTTTTTTTAGATCCATGTTTCAAGTTTATGACCTGTTTGAATAATTCATTAACAGTATGCTCTGCAGTCCTTCAAACATTTAACATGTTATTATAAAAATATTTGAGTAGGTTACTTGGCTTCACTGCTATGAATTTTAACTCAATGTCACAGATTTTTGATTGACAAGATAGTTGCAGTTACAGGGCGGCAGGAACGTTGAGTTAAAGCCACAGCCTGAACAGCTGTGACATTATTGACAGTGGAGTTGGCACAAGAAGCTAAATGGTCTACTCCTGCCCTGTTAAATTTTGAGATTTACTTCATCCTTTACCGTTAAATGATTCTTCCTTGAGGTACAAAATCTGTAAAACTCTTTAACTTCCTCACACTTCCCATCTTCTGATGAGCTGTAACTTTTAAACTCAAACGTGCAATTATTTCATGGCAGCTACTTTTAGTTGAACCTTGTCCGATTTTCTTTTTCCGATTTTTTTGGTTTTTTTTTGAGTCCTGTAACATTTTCTTCATATATTTTATGTTTAGTTTTAAACCTATTCAGTAATGTTTGTTTTTGTTTTCACTGCCTTTACATATTTATGCATATATTATGTTGAGAGTAATTAGCTTATCGAAGATTGTTTTTGGTTTTCATGGTTTGTATTGATCTGATCTGATTTGAAATCGTTCGCTTGAAAGTAAAGGCAATATATATTTCAATTAATTTTAGTTATGGGTTAGTTCATCTCTAAAATTATTGAAAGGCAAGCTGAATGAGGCAACAGAAGACTTCCTACAGCCACAAGTTCTACCATTTTCAGAAAAAGGGAAACAGACCCTTTTCTGAAGAAGGGTCTAGGCCCAAAACGTCAGCCTTCCTGCTCCTCTGATGCTGCTTGGTCTGCTGTGTTCATCCAGCTCTACAATTTGCTATCTCAGATTCTCCAGCATCTGCAGTTCCTACTATCTCTGAGAATTTCTATGCTTGTGTATAAATTATAGGAGTTGAGTTCTAAATTTTGAGGCAGCTTAATGAACAAAATGTATTATTTAATTATCTCCATGTTGGTCAGACCAAATGTTCCATTCTGTTTGAGATTATTGTTACCCTGTTGAATTTCTTTGGGATTGAAAATTCCTGTGTGTCTCAGCTGTTACTACACACATCCAATTTTGATGTGCTGTCCAGTCCAATAATGTCTTTAGGTTGGCACGTTTCAGGCCATCTGATTTGAGCAAAGCCTGTAATATGTCGATGTTTGAAATATGTCTTGTATTTTCTATATAGGTTCATTCTAATTACCATCAAGACTTTTAAAATATCGTTCGTTCTGAGTTACCAGAATGTTTAGAGTTCTGAATTTACTAAGAGTGCAAACAAAATTGTCCAGACATAAATCATTGCATTTCATTTGACCTTGATAAGATCATTATTGTTTTTTTCCTCAACATTTAGCGCAAGTGATCCATTTATCTATCTATCATGAGTTTTCTGGGGGCCCTTGCTTAAACCGATCATCTACACATGTCAGAAATTGTTACTAATCTATCAGGGGCATGTCATTCAGTGATGAAATGTCACAGGTGTTCGTGGTCACAAGGTTACAAAGCCTCTTACTTTTGACTCCTTCTGATGTTTAACATTAAACGACTGCAGTTTGTTTTTTCTGTCAATATAGATTTGCATAGTGCTCTCAGGCACAGCTCTGAAACAGCAGTCATCTGTTTCCTCAAGGGAAAGTTACTGTCCTGGAACTAATCAGAGGAACTGCCAAATCTAAAGTAGTGACATGTTTAATTCATACTAGATAGCATCACCTATGGGTCCTGGCATTAGTTTCCTATTTAATCTTTGAATTCATGTTAAAGTATGTTTACTTGAGAGTTCCTGGACGAAGTTGGGAAACAGAGTTGAGCTTTGTTCAAAAATGAATACTAAGGCATTTGAAGAGATCTTTTTCATTCCATAAAACAGTCTGAATTCATCTTGTTGGGGACAAAGTGATAATAATCAAGGCTTCAAACAGTATGCATCTCAACTTATTTTTGTTGCATGGCAGTTCATCTCCAAAATTGCTAAGTTTTTTTTAGTTTAAAAAAATTGCAAGATATAGATATGGGCCTGTATTTGAAATTAAAGTAACAATGATATTGTCAAGGCCCACCCTGAATGAGGAACAAGTCAGACAAAGTCTGCTGTTCATTTTTGTGCAGGCAAACATGGAAATCAGCAACAAAAACAAAGTTGCTGGAGAAGCTCTGCAGGTCTGGCAGCATCTGTGAAGGAGAAAACAGAGTTAACGTTTCGGGTCCGGTGACCCTTCCTCAGAACTGATAGTGGCTGGGAAACCGTCAGTTTATATGCAGAAAATAGGGAGGTGGGTGGGGTAAGGAGTAAACGATGGGATAGAGCCCAAAGAGAGAGAAAGACAGTTGGACAGACAAAGGAGTTGCTAACGATCAGGCTGGGAGGGTGAGTAGTTGTTAGTGACTAACAACAGGGGGTGTGTACTGGCAGGCTATGTGGTAACAAGGCCTGGTGTGTAGGGTAGGGGGTTGGGACATGGGAGAGTTTAGGCCCTAAAATTATTGAACTCAGTATTGAGTCCGGGGGGCTGTAGGGTCCCCAAGCGGAAAATGAGGTGTTGTTCCTCTAGCTTGCGTTGGACTTCACTGGAACACTGCAGCAAGCCAGAGACAGAGATGTTAGCCAGGGAGCAGGCTGGTGCATTGAAGTGGCAGGCAACAGGTAATTCAGGGTCTTTTTTGCAAGCAGAACGTAGATGTTCTGCGAAGTGGTCGCCAAGTCTACGCTTTGTTTCCCCACTGTAGAAGAGACCACATGGTGAGCAGCGAATGCAGTAACTAGATTCTGATAAGTGCAGGTGAAGTGTTGCTTCACCTGGAAGGTATGTTTGGGCCCTTGGATACTCGGGAGGGAGGAGGTAAATGGGCAGGTGTTGCACCTTTGCCCGTTACAGGGGAAGGTGCCGTCGGGCTGTGGAGAGGTGTTGGGGGTAAAGGAAGTGTGGACCAGGGTGTCCCGGACACACATTCTCCTCCCTTTCACTACCCCACTCACCTCCCTGTTTTCTGCATATAAACTGATCAATGATGTTAGAAGCATAATTACTGCCAAATATCTTCTCTGTAATTCAACATTTTCATTGGTGTGGAGTCACATTTCTTCATTTTTTAAATTATTATTGGTGGTTTTTTAAATGCATATTTTTACTTTTCCTGAGTCTGTTTCATCTCTGTTGCATCTTTTGCCCCTTTCAATTTCAAGCTGCATAATTTGGCATTGAATGCAATATTCTAATTTAGACGTCCTGGTTCAGATTCTGGACACTTCGTGGAACATTCTTCAATCTGGTTATTGCTTGCCCTTTTCACTCTGGCCCCAGCTCCACTGAAGCAGATGCTATGCTACAATGCATTTCTAATGACCATATATTAGAGTGGAAAAAAAATACAGAAGGTCTGTGGGCAAGTGTAAGTAGTTTGCATAACTGGTGCTGTTCATTTGACATGAATTACCAGTATAAATACAAAATCAGTGATACCTTGTATAGACTGTTCAACTACTTTATAGAATGTACGTAAGGAGGTGCGAATTTAGTTATCAAGATCATGTATTAATACATATAGTATCTTTCTTCATTTCACACACTTTAGAAGCATACCTATTTTGGGTACTAAAGACTGTCATCATTTAACTGTAGTAAAAAGGTGCATTATATTGTTCCATTCAGTGTTGCACATACATATGAAGAAAAATGTATTTGTTGAACACAAACAAGTAGTCAATACAGTTTAAGGGCCAGGAATAATTGTCAGTTTGAAAATCCAAGAAAGAATATTGTTCTGGGTAATTTGATTCAAAGCTTTACTTCCTTTGTACTTGTTTATAATACTCATCCTCTCTTAGCTGTGAACAGTACATAGTGACCAGGGAGGAACCCATGTTGGCACCATTCTGTATAATCATTAGAGTCATAGATGCATCCCTGATTGGATGGAGCATCTGCCTGAGGGAGAATTCGGCTAATGGCAAGGCATGACAGCAATTAGTTATAGTCTATGAAGGCTAACTCAAGACCAATTCCAGTATATTTCACGCTGCAATATGTTGTCATTTGTGCAGCCAGACAGTATTAAAGTAGCCCTTTATGCTGTCAGAAGCAGAAAAATGTAGGAACAGGAGTAGGCTATTCAGCCCATTGGGCCTGCTGTACTGTTCAATATGGTCATGGCTGAACATCCACTTCAATGCCTTTTACCTGCACTATCCTCAACAGTCTTTACATCGTTGGTGATAAGAAATCTGTCAGTCTCTACTTTGAGCATATTCAATGACTGAGCTTTCATGACCCATGCCGGATAGAGAATTTCAGAGATTTACAACACTCTGGGTTTTAAAGAAAAACCTTATCTTGGTCCAAAGTGGCTTTCCCCTTATTATGAAATTGGCTTTAAACTCCCTGACTGGTGCAATGTCTTATGCAAGTACCCTGTCTATCCCTGTAAGTATTTTGTAGGTTGCAGTGAGATCACCTCTTAACCTTTGAAACTCAAGAATTTTGGCCTAATTTTCTCAACATCGCTTCATTGGACAGTTCTGCTATTTGGCCAGCAAGTCAAGTGAACCTTTCTTGCACTCCTGTTATGGCCACAATATCCTGCCTCATGGAAGGGAACCAAAACTACCTTCGTACACCAGTCAGTGAAGGTAAACGTGCCGGTATTGCAGGTGGTCAGGAAGGCAAATAGCATGTTGGTCTTCATAACCAGAGGATTCGTACGCAAGAGTAGGGATGACTTGCTGCAGTTATATGGGGCCCTGATGAGACCACATGTGGAATGGTGTGTAGTTTTGGTCTCCTTGTATGAGGAAGGATGCTCTTGCTATAGAGGCAGTGCAGCAAAAGTTCACATGACTGTCAGCTGGGTTGGCACAACTTCCATATGAGAAGAGGTTGAAAAGGTTAGGATTGTGTTCGCTGGAATTAAGAAGAATGAGGGGGAATGTCATAGAAACCTATAACATTTTAACAGACTGGACATGGTAGATGCAGGAAGGATGTTCCTGATGACAGTAGTCTGGAACCAGTGGTCACAGGCTAAGGATACACAGTAAACCATTTAGGACTGAGTTGAGAAAACATTTTTTCACCCAGAGTGTGTTCGCTATCACTGAAAGCAAAGAAGGCCAAAACATTGTATGATGTAAAGAAGGAGTCAGATGTAACACTTGGATTTAAAAGGATCAAAGGATTTGAAGGAAAAGCAAGAACAGCCTTTTGAGTTAGATGATCGGCCATGACCATAGTGAATGGTGGAGTAAGCTTGAAGGGCTGAGTGGCCTACCTCTGCCTTATCTTCTATATTCATCTTATATATCTTCTAACTGTGCCTCTAGTGGGGCTACATTTATTTCAGCCAAGCATTTTTTTAACCTACCTTTAGAAGCTTTCACAGTCTGTTTTGACTTGTTTTTTTGCTAATTAGGTTCTTCCTAAATGTAAATGTCTTCAAATATACCATCTCTAGTCTTGATCACTTTGCAGCCATGTTTCTGTAAAGGCACTTAAGTCATACCCATTTACCTCCATTTGTGCCTTTAAATCATCTACCTTGACACTGTGTGCATGCAGGTAGAGTGCCTTTAACTTTGTGTTTTTCACCTTATTTCACATTCTGAGCTTTGTTGATGCTCACCTTTGATTCGCCTGCCTTCTAATTTCACTCACCACTTTTCTACTTCCTGATAATTTTCGTTTCTTTCAACTACCCCTCTGGTTCCTATTCCCCTCATGAGCTAGTTTAAATCTCCCCATCAGCAGTAGCACTGAAGGTATTGAACACATTTTTTCTGTTGTTGTGGACCCCTCTGATATGCTGAGTCTGGGTCACATGATTATTCTCACCTCCCCACTTACTGAACATAATAGCTTTCGTGCTGTCAAACTTTGACGTGTTCTAATGATGTGCACAGATTTTAGATTGAAGCAAAAGGTCCAGATTACTTACTTATTAAAATCTTCTGAATTATAATACATCATCCACACACCACAATCCCACACCTCCATTTCTGTGGATCTGTAAATTTAGTTTGAAGTGCAGGTGAATGTTAACTACCTGGTTTTAAGTCAAAACAAACTGATATATTGCTGCAATTCATGTGGCCTAATGTAATGTGAGAAAGCCTATGCCACCATATATCAACAATGTCCAGATGGTGCTTTCATATTCAAGGTCAATAACACTTCCAAACCTATATAACTAGGCTATAGTTTCAAGATGTAAGAAGGATACACCTTAGTAGAAGAATAATGAGAACTCCTTTCAACATGATAAATAATCTCTCCTCCTCCATGATATTTTACACCCCAACCTAGCTGCATTTCTGGACAAGCTAGGCTTTCCAGGGCACTCTTGCAAATTCAGTCATCCATCATCAACACCAGCATCAAAATGATTGTAACATCATTGTGCCCATCTGTGCAACTCTACTGGTATATATCAATGAATTCATGGGACAGAGTCTTCCTAGGCACTGAACAACGTGGGCATTGGCAAGAAAGTTAGGAGAGTCACTGGAGATTGGCAATGATGAGCTTCCCACGTTGAGACCAAAAAGTCGCATTTTCAAACCAAATGGTGGATGACAAGATGAGACTGTCCCTAGTGAGTTGGCAGAGGCCAACTTGCATGTATTAAAATCCCCATTATTATGACATCTCACCTCATTGGTATGTAGTTTCCCAGTCTCTCATCCTATAGATAGAAACTAAAGGGCAACACTTGCTGCAATGCAATTCAGAGCAGTTACCTGGTGTCTTCAGCTCGCCACTTGCTCTTCTGATCCTCTATCAGTCACCAATATCTCAGCTCCATAGACATCAACTACATTTTCCCATCAGCAAAGCAGAATGCCAGTTACCCTCTGTCCAGTATTTGTGTAGCAAACAGTGCAGGGTGACTGTGAACTACCAGTGCTTGATTGGGTGTATGGCTAGACTTTAAAGATGGTCCAGCACCAGGAGTTCTGGAAAATCCTGGCAGTGGCTTGTGGCGAATGGGGAAAGTGCAATGAGTGGGTGCAGTAGGGGTGCGGTGATAGATAAGGAAGGTAATTTGAGAAAACTTGCAAGGGCTCAGAGAAAAACTCTCTGTGAAACTTGCCAAACATGACACTTAGCCAATTTTTTGTACAATTCAGCCCATAGTATCAGTGAATGTTCTGGTAAAAAGCAAATAAGAATAATGTTAAAAAATGAGCCAACATGTAAATCAGTATCATTCAAAATTCTTTGAAAGAGGAGATGTTCTGAACACATCCATGGCAGTTGGGAATTTCAGCAGTCTAACCTTGTTGCACCTGTTCTTTCAGGGGCCAGCTCCATCAGCAGTGTTGTGAAAAATGGACAATGGTGTGTGAAGACACTCAAGCAAAGATGGCAAGAATGGCAGCTGCAGCTGCATGGGGACTAGGTATGTGATTACCTACAATTATCGAAGTGGCTAATGTGCAATTAGTGTTACTGCTATCGTTTCATTTTAATTTGGCCAGTGTAATCTGGAATTTTTTGCTAATTAGTTATATGGAAGCCACTATTTTTTTGATGAGGGTAGATTTGCATCTGAAAGATGTAAAAAAAAAATAAATTGACTCTTCAGGTTTAAATTGGAGCTAGTTTTGTTTTTGTTCAAGTATGTACCGTAAGAAAGGTACAGTTCATTAGTCTGTTAAAGGTGTTCTTTGTGCAAAGATGGTTGCACCATCACTGTGGTGCCTCATTTGAAGTCATTTCTCACGGAGAAGCACTGGAGATTGTGGGTGCTGAACTAACAAAGTATATTTGGTATGTATTGTGATTACGTTTTATTATCTGTATGATTTGTATGTTCATTTGAAGCTGTCGTTTATTTACTGTCATCTTCTGTTAAATGTTAGCCCTTTCCTGATGGGATTGTTTATAAATTGGAACAATGATACAGCCCTTTTGACCTAACTGCTCAATCCTGATGTTTATGTTCCACACAAGCCACCTTTCTACTTTATGCCATTTCACTGCAACACAACCTTTATTCCTTCCTCACTCCTTTACTTATCCAACTTCCTCTTCAACAGTTTCATGAATTCACCTCAGCTACTCTGTTTGCGGCAAGTTCCACATTTTAACTACTGTTCATTAAATCTAGAATCAAAGGGGGCATTCAGTGTTAAGCATCTGATATTAAAGCAACCCTGTTGAGTTTAAAAATTATTATTCCTGGCAAGTTACTATCTATGGAACAAGGGACAGTTTGGCTGAAAGTATTTTTTTTTTACAATTTCAATTTTTAAAGCCTAAGATTAGGACAGTTGTGTTCTGCATTACAACTCATGATCACAATGACAGCAATTTAACAGAGTAATCAAACTCTTGAACAGAGCATGACTTGTGGAGTGTATTGCAGCTTCAACATGAGGTGCCGCAAGTCATATCAAGTACAGTTAGGTTTCTTCTGTTGTATTCACCATCTCAGTTCCAGTTCTGTTGGAAGGGAAGGTATGTCCTTTCTGAGCTATTGTCGCACAATTGCTAGCAGCTGATTTGCAACAATATACGTGAGATATGGGATTAAGTTGTTCATATCTCATATTGGCTATTACCTTGTAGTCCAGGCAAATGATGGAGGATTGTAGGGAAAAAGAAAGGAATCCATACTCTGAAAATAAATAGTGTGCCCTGTGTTTTTGTCGACAATATAGAACGTGTTTTTGAAGAAAAGGAAAATTGAAAACCAGAAGTAATGAGCCCGGATTTCAGTGGAAATCTTTAGTGTTTTTTAGAGGCAGTTTCCAAACTGCTGTGCTTGTTGTATAGACGTTTTCTGCAGTACGAAGTTACTAACAAACATTTGATTTTACTGTACTGAAAAAAGCCTCAGATTAGATATTTTTCGCTCACTGAGAGCAGCCATTGATTACTCGGGAAAGGCCATTAGCAGCTGTCAGACTCCAGAATATAATATCAAGCAGCTTGCTGAAATTAGAGAAAAATGGTTATCCTTTAGTTTCTAAGCTTTCCTTTTGCTGTTGCCAGGGCACAGGGTAACTGTTAATCCACAGAAATGTGAGTAACAAAGCTCCTGTTTCATGAAGTCGCATAATTGGAAAATTCTTATTTTCATATTTTTAGTTTCTCAGTGTACTTTGGTCAACCCATACAAGTGGAATTTGAAAATGATCATGTTTAATCTCACCTTTCCAGTACTGGCCTTTCTCACCCAGGTACTGCAAATTCATTGACAGAAGTCTTCCTATGTATGTTCAAGATTGACCTGTTCAGATTAATGAGGGAACTAAGTCAGTCTTCAATATCTAAGCTTCAAAACAACTCTTCAAAGCCTTTTTCAGTGTTTGAAAATTAATTTTAAAGTTTTTCTTCCTTTCCCCAAGTGGAGATTTATTTATAAATAAATTGATTTACAACCATTTCTTCTGAAAAATGGATTAGGGATGAATAATAAAAGAGTACAGGTATGATTCAAAGATAATTGGTAGAAGACAATGAAGGTGCTTAGATTTTCTCATTTGAAAACTGAACATGACTTAAAAGAGAAAAAAAATTGATGGCACTAAAGTGATCTGTTATTGTGCCGATTCTTTCAAAAACGATATTTTCTCTTTATTGGAGTTAATGCCAGGCAACATTATTTAACAAGTCAACATAAGTGCCACATTCATGAGATTTGTTGTGGAACAAGTTAAAACCTGTCCAACAATAATAGGCAATAATTGGTTGGACTTTTGCACTTTTATTGAGGAGCAGTATAGCAAATGTGACAGTGTAACAGAAGTAGATAATCTGATGAAAGGTCATTGACCTGAAACATTAATTCTCTTTCTGTTTTTCACAGATGCTGTCAGACTTTCTGATTCTTTGTAGAATGTTTCTGTTTTTCCTTTAAAATGAAGTCAATTTTGCTTAACCTAACAAATATCCTGCAACTGGGAATTTAGTCAGCCAAACTTCATTAGATAACACCTCAGCTAACACCATGCATGTACGTATGGTTTCTAACACTTCGCTTGTTGTGCTTTATTGTATTTCTTAATAGGTCACTGGGACAGTATGGAGGAGTATGCTTGTATGATTCCAAGAGATACTCATGATGGTGCCTTCTACAGAGCTGTGTTAGCATTACACCAGGACCTCTTCTCCTTAGCCCAGCAGGTATGTAGATGTTCTGTCAGAACAACTTGTACAGCTGATTAGAACAAGAGACTATCTGATCAACTCCCAATAACATTCAACAACATTTCTATTAATAGTGATTTAATCTTTCCAGTTGCTGTTAGTTTAGTTTAAGCACAATTTGTGCTCAGCTATCTAATTAATAAAGATTGAGTGAACTCAAAATGCTGGCTTTCCTGCATCTGAGCCAGGAGGCCCCGGTTCGAGGCCCAGGTTCAAGTCCCACCTGCTCCAGAGATGTGTCATACCATCTTTTCACAGGTTGGTTAGAAAATATCTATATAAACATAGAAATATAGGAGCAGGAGGAGGCCATTTAGCCCTTCGAGCCTGCTTCGCCATTCATCACGATCATGGTTGATCGTCTAACTCAATAGCCTAATCCTGCTTTCTCCCCATAAAGTTTGATCCCATTTGCCTCAAGTGCTACATCTACCTGTCTCTTGAGTACATTCCCCTTTTAGGCATCAACTGAATTCCACAGGCTCACCACTCTTTAGATAAAGAAATGTCTTCTCATCTCAGTCCTAAATGGTCTACCCGAATTCTCAGACTGTGACCCCTGGTTCTGGGCATACCCACCATCGGGAACACCCTCCATACATCTACCCTGTCTGGTCCTGTTAGAATTTTTTAAGTCTCTATGAGACCCTCCCTCATTCATCTGAACTCCAGTGAAAACAATCCGAACTTAATCAATCTCTCCTCATACATCAGTCCTGCCATCCCTGGAATCAGTCTGATAAACCTTCGCTGCACTCCCTCATGAACAAGAGCATCCTTCCTCAGAAAAGGAGACCAAACTGCACACAATATTCTCGTAATAGCCTCACCAAGACACTGTATAACTGCAACAACACATCACTGCTCCTGTACTCAAAGTCTCTTGCAATGAAGGCCAACATACCCTTTGCATTCTTTACCGCGTGCTGCACCTGCATGCTTACCTTCAGCGACTGGTGCACGAGGGCACCCAGGCTCTGCTGCACACTCCCCTCTCCCAATTTACAGCCAATCAGGTAGTAATCTGCCTCCTTGTTACTGGGTCTGTTGAATTTAGCGAGATTTTAATACAGGATATAGCACACAAGTGGGGCTGTTGTGGTGCAGTGCTGGTGTCCCTACCTCTGGACAAAGAGGACTGGGTTCAAAACTCATCTACTCCAGAGATGTGTATGATATCTGTGAACAGATTGGTTATAAAATATTTACAAGTTGTAAACAAGGGAAAAATAACAAGACTAAATCAATAGAAAAACAGGACACAGTATAGGGCCGGTGAGGTGCTGTTGCAGTTTCCTGACCTCCAGGCCAGGAAGCCTTGGTTCAAGTCCCACCTGCTGCAGAGGTGTGTATGAACATTTCTGATCAGGTTGATTAGAAAATAACAAAAGCACAGTCGTTAGGTCACTTGCGGTGCAGTGCTAGTGTCCCTACTTCTAGGCCAGAATGCAAGTCATAAGATCTTTGAACAAACCAATTAAAATATGTATAGCACACTAGTTATACAGCAAAAGGATATGACCATGATTACTGGTCCAAGTCAGGCAAGGATATGATCAGCTGATATGAACAAACAGCTATTGCTTTTTCTTTTCTCCATTTGTCTCAATGTCTTGTGTCATCACAACTTTATAAACTACCCAAGGTTGTTAACACGTAACTGCCCTTAGGAGGCTTTGCAAAGTCTCTCACTTCATCGTGGTTTTTGGCGATTAATCTGAACGAATTATTGACAGGGCATTCGTTCCTCATAAAGGTTTCCTTCATTAAAAGTACCAGTAAAATGTCAAATTCTTAGTCTAAATCATGGGGTAAAGCCTGTCCTTATGTCACCTATCTGCCATGAGCTGTTAGAGCCTTCAGTTGTTGATCAGGACTTTACATCTTTACTTATCTCGCCTTAGACTGTTTCCCATGACTGGTTTTACATGTTCTTTTCATCTCATTTCTAGTGTTTAACTATTTTCAGGTAATCTGTTGTTTGGGCTAGCAGTAATTTGTACCTGAATCGGTAAGGCTGGTTCAGTTCATGACATTGTTTTCTGATTAGACTATTGAAGCATAAGGCTGTTCATTAAAGTAATTTTCATTTTCATAAATCATAGAATCCCTACAGTGTGGAAACAGGCCCTTCGGCCCAACAAGTCCACACCAACCCTCAGAGCATCCCACCCAGAAACATCCCCCTATAACCCATCTAATTACACATCCCTGAACACTATGGGCAATTTAGCATCGCCAGTCCACCTAGCCTGCATATCTTTGGACTGTGCGAGGAAACCCACGCAGACACAGGGAGAAAGTCCAAACTCCACTCACAGAGACAGTTGCCCGAGGCTGGAATCGAACCCAGGTCCCTGGTGCTGTGAGGCAGCGGTGCTCACCACTGAGCCACCATGTTGTGGACACATTAATTTTTAGCAAGCATCTCTATTAAGCAAGGCTAAATGAACATTCTAATTCAGCTTTGATGTTCTTTTGTTTTAAAACTTGCTCTACTACTATTTCAGAAATCTCATGGCTCCTTTTCAGCCTAGTTAGAACGTTTGCCATATAAAAGTAATCATTGCATTGGCTCAGTTCTAGAGAAACAAAGTCTTAAACAATTTCCATCGAAACAAAACTTAGAGCACTAACCCATTCCATTACCCATTCGGGATATCTACTAAATATGTATTTATTCCAAACATATTTCCAAATTCCAACACATGTTAAATACCCCACCATTAACATCATGGAGATTACCCTTGACTAGAAACTTAGCTGGAGCAGTCACGTAAATACTCTGGTTACAAATGCAGGTCAGAGGCTCAGAATTTTATGGCTGGTAACTCACTTGTAGACTTTCAAAACTTGTTCACCAATTATGCATTGTGTTTGAGAGTCTAATTTAAAGCATCTCGTTTGCCTCAGCAAGTGCAGATTCCTCAGCTCTCCGGAAACTCAACACTATTCCACACAAAGCAGCCCATAAATATTTGCCGGTATTCAGTGGCAACAATGTATACTGTCAAGAAAATGCACTGAAGCAAAACCAAGGTTTCTTTGTTCGTACCTTCAATATTTCGAAAAATTGTGTATTAAAATGTTGGTTTATTGCTGAGGATTTACTTAAAGATACGAATACAAATAAAAACAGTGAACAGATTTTCAAAGATAGTAATTTTGCATATTAGGAAGAAGGTTGAGAGTTTGGAACTGTATATTATCCGAATTGCCAGCACTGTGTTGTATTTGAATGTGCGCTGCTTGTTAGAGGTAACTTCCTTTCAATGATGCATCAGTACCATGTCTGATCTGACCAATCCATGGAGGTTAGTAAAGCCAAAAACACATTAGAAGAATGGAGAGCTACTTAACGGAAAGCCAAAATAACTGAACGTTCAAACATCACAGATTGTAGAATGTTACGGTTCCTGAATCAGGGTGGTGATGGCCTAGTGGTGTTATCGCTGGACTGTTACTCCAGAGACCCAGATAATGTTCTGGAGACCTGGGTTTGAATCCCGCCACGGCAGATGGTGGAATTTGAATTTAATAAAAACGCCTGGAATTAAGAATCTAATGATAGGCAAAAAATGCTGGCCTAGCCAGTGACGCCCCCATCCTGTTAAGGAATTCTTTTAAAAAATCATTACCATGGCTTGTTCTCCTGCAAAATTGTCATTAACCTCCAAAAAAAACTCATTTTGTACGTATGTCAAGATATTTCAGTGCATGAGTTGTGATGTCAATCATATTTATACTTGAATTTAAGCACCACTGGTTAATAAGGCTGGTAATTGCTGTTTTTAGCTACAATATACTGAGGTGAGACTTGCGTAGAGTAAGAGAATGAATTGCGGATGTCAACGTATTTATATCTCTCTGTACTCTAGGTTAGTATCAGTCTTGAAGAGTACTTTATTTGCTGGGATTACTTGAGATATTTAGGTCAAGAGTTTCTGCTTTGAATACAAATGACAATCCCAACTCAGTTTGCTGTCAAAATTGCATACACTTATGGAATTGAATACTTCTTTAAGTTTGTGCTCAAACTTATTTGCTTATTGTTCAAATAAAAACTTCCATGAACCAGCTCAATACGGAAGCATTTTAATTTTAAACAAATTTATGAAATTTTATTTTCAAAATGTAATTTTAAACAAAAATGGTTTTATGTTAAAAGAAAATTCCCCAATATATGTAAAAGTGATAACCTGGTTCAGTTTTATTAATGCAACCACAAGTGAGATTATCATTGAAAATAAGTTTTTAGTCAATCCACCACCTGTGAGTAGTCTCATTTTGAATAACTCTAAAAACTGTACAGATCTGTTTACTAGTTACATTAGGATGCCATTATCAGATTCTTAGTACGTGCATTAAGAAAAAAATTGCAATATAGCTATTAGTGTCCATGTCCCTAAAAACAAAGTTTAATTTTCAGAACTTACTGTAAGGCCTGGAAACAGGTACAGATAACAAAAAGGCGCAATGGTGATTAATTTGAATAGTTTGTGAATGGATTCAGTTTTCAAGCACTTTTTTTTCCAAATCAACGCAAAAGAATAAAGAAACTTCATTTTCACTAAAGGTAAATTACCCTTGAAATTCCTAGATCTTCTGGTTTTGGTTGAATTGTACTGAAAAGGATAGTGCTATTAGTAGAAACCCTGGGCCTGCTCTTTAAAATCAAAACTTAGTTCACTTCCCACCCACAGTTTCACTGCATACTCTTAGCGTATCATTATTCTGTTATTTTCAATTTACCAAAATCAATATGACCAGGAAAGTGCTTTCTCTGAATGTTTATCGCAGTGCTGTTTGTGGTAGCTTGCTGCGCAGAAACTGCTATATTTCCCTACATTGCGTCAGTGATATCACTTCAAATATAGTCGCCTAGAATTGCAAAGGAGTGCTTCAGGACTTCTTAGGGCATTAAATGTACATAATTAAACATTAATATAAAGACACAAGATCATTCAAGTAGGGAGAGTAAGGGTATTTTCCTTCCACTTGTGTTAATAAATGTCAATCAACACAAAACAAAATGAAGTGTATAAGTTCAGAAGTAATCAGGATTGCATATCAGCCAATATATTAAGATGCTGAAGAATCCTAAAATTCTAAACTACTTTTCACGAAAATAAAAGTCTCTATATAAGTGAATAATATAGATGCAGACAAGTGTTGTTTGTTCAAAGAATACGTGCAGAAGCTTGTATATGCCGCAAAGCTATTTGCAACTTCTGTAATGTACTAAAACACACTTATACTAATGTTAAACCATTGAAAAATTGCCCCTTCTAATTCTCACAGTATTTCCATGTCTTTGGGCTTTTGATATGGGTGCAAAATGTTCTTTATAACCACTTTTCATGCAAAACATCAGCATCTTTTCTTACCAATGGAACCCCTTATCAAAGCTGAAGAACAGCAGTTCATTTTAAAATCAGTGGGCTATCACCTGCATTAAATTCCACTGATTAGTGAATGTTAGCCTCAGATCTCCACAGAGAAGTTAACTATAATGTTTTCCAAATGCCAGTGAGCCTGTTTTGTATTTGCAAATTCAATTTTTTTTCCTCCTAAAGGTGATATAGTTACATGACTACAAAATTATTTTTTAATGATTTCAGTCGCCCCTACATCTATTGGAAGTGGACAGATTTATGTTCTGGGCACTTCATTCATCTGTATGTGAGCACTACATTTCCATCCCGTAACTTCACAAAAACAAATTTAGAAATCTGGTTAAATTTTGATCAAAGGTACCAGATGCAGTAAAGAAGTCTGTAATTATGATTCCAAACCTCTCATTCAATTGTGCACATACATGGAAGATTATGTCTCTGCTGGGAGCTGATCTCTACGCCAGCCATATGTGGCTTTAAAATTAAGTCACTGGGTCTATCATTCTTTCTGCCAGCTGTTTTTTTTAACTTCATACTGAGCCCCGATTGCTCTAACCTACTTCCTGTTATTGACTATAGTTGGAGCAACCCCTGACCTCATCAATAAATCATTCGCAGATTTTGATAACTCCATGTATAAAACTCAGATCTTTAATAACATTGGGCTGGAGATAATTTTATTTTAATATTTGTTACTGCTGTCTCCTTTTATACCTGGCGCTCCTGCTTACTGTAATTATTTCAGTGCTGCTTAATGTACTTCAGATGTTGGCTTGGCATTCTTCACTCCCCATGCCTCAGAGTATTGCAGCATTTTTGTTTTAAAGTTTAATTCATATATTTAATTTTGATGTTTCAACAAATACAGGTCCTTGCTGTTTACCACTTGTAGTATATTCTGTAATAATAGTGTTTGCTATTCAGATGGAAGGCAGGTATGGTGTTAAAAGATATTCAAAGGACCCCTGAAATATAATCAATGCAGAATTTGGCTAAGCCCAATGTCAATCAGCTTATGCAGTCCCATCAGGTATTTGCCAACACAGCATTTTGAAGGGGCCTTTCCCTCTGGCAAATCTTCTTTAAAATGATGTTTGGAAAATCTGAAAATCCCCTACAGTAACTATATATCTTTCATTTGAAAGATTTTTCATGTACTGTTGCCTGTAATCCATGAAGTTACGTAAAGTAGATTATACACAAAGTTTCAACGATTCTCTTTTCATGTGAATTAAAATGAACTTGCTTTAATCCGAAGAATCAATACTTTTTTAAAACTGGAATAATTACAATAAATGAATTGTGTAAGCTTCTTCTGTGTAATTGTATAAATTTGCAACTGTCAGTAGAGAATTCTAATTTATGATATATACTTGTTATCATTATACCCACCACCAATACTAGTATATAGGAACTTCTCACACTTTAATCAACCAGCATAGAAGTTTCTGAGAGTGGGAGTTCTGTTGTGATCATAAGAGATAAAATGCTTTTATTTTGTGAGTGGTCCAAGCAACAACTGCTTTGGACCTTGGAATAAAAGGAAGGGGAGACCAGAAATGTTAAAGAGTAGTTCAAGGATTATAGGGGAAAAGCTGGAAATCGGAATTGTGATGAAATTGCCCTGTACCACATAGTTTCATACTTATTCAAGCTTGCTTCATTTGGCTGTATTTGACTTCCTCTGAAGTTAAATATTGAACCTTTGGCTGTAATATATCTAGCTACTGGAACAGAGGCATAATAATCATATTTGGTAGCTTTTTTTGTTGCTGTTGGCCACAAAAGCATTGCTTCGGTGTAAATTATTCCCTTTTTCAGCTGAACTTCATAGTTTTTGTGTCCGAGTGCTTATGATGGCTGAGGATATGTGGAGAGGGTGCAGTATTGTGGTGGTGGTTAGAAATAGGATTTGAAAAGTGAATACCTTAGTAATAAATCTAGAGGTGATGTTTTCAATTAGTTAATAAGGATGAAGCAGCATATTGATATAAAATATAATAATAAAGCAATCTAATAGTTTTCTTCTTCCATTGTAGTGCATTGACAAGGCAAGAGACTTGCTGGATACAGAGCTGACTGCTATGGCTGGAGAGAGCTACAGCCGTGCCTATGGGGTGAGTCTGATAAAGGTTGAACTTCATGGTCCACCTTTTGTCGTTATGTTTCAGAGTTTGTTCATTAATGATACATACTTTATGATCTCAGAGCTAATAAATGATGAAACTTGGCAGTTCTCCCTATTCCAGATACCCAATGCAGCCGAATTATATCATATCATGTTACCAGCTCCTAACTGAACTCAACCATCCTCAATGACTACTAGCAACTGTCTATGCATGAAAGGTTTAGAATATAATCCAGTCTGTATAATACTAGAGGCTCTGAAATTCATAGAAGATAATTTTTGATGAAAATTGCTGATAACGGTGCTGTTTGTTATATGGGGGAATATTTCTTGACTCGCCACTCATGCACTTCTGTTACCAGCTTATTTAAGTTATTTATTGGGTAGCCCATACTTTTTGCATTAGTCTTGAACAATGGCTTGTTTGATTAATGAATTGTTAAAATTGGGAAATAAAGAATAAATTATATGTGAAAATGCTGATGCAGTATGATAATTAAAAGCATACAACACAATAATTAATTATTTCTGTTGATGCCAGTTTCCAGTCTGTGCTCGAGATTTCCATGGACTTGATTTGTTTCCACATGGCATTTATAGGCTGAGTTAGTAGATCGTGTTTTGTTTTGACAAATAAAAGCCAGAAACTAGTCATTTTCTGCTGGTTGGTATTTACTATATTAAGAACATACATCAGAATCACTAGTACTCTGGACAGCTCCTTAGCAGAGGCATAAATTCCGATTTATGGGCTGTTGAAACTAAGTTGAAAAGCTGATTAATGCACTTGAAGTAGTTACTGTCCTTCATTCCCAAAACCTGGTTTCATTATTTGGGTGTTCTTTTTGTTTAAAAGGGCATCTTCAGACCATTCAACTTGTAATTATATATGAGGTGGAATCTAATCCAAAGAGGTTATTACTCAGTCAAAAGGATATATATTACTTTCTAAAATTAAGAAACCTAGATGAATAATTCAATAATGCTAAGTAACAAGTTAAAATTTATTGGCAAACTCGCACGTTTTGCTACCCTTTAATAGTAATTTCCTTCTGACCTGGTTATTACATCCAGTAGATGTCAAGAGCTATATTTTCTGATCTTTGTCAAGTATACTATAAGGCAGAGATCTTGTAGGTTAGTGGGCTTGATTTCTTTTTAAAAGGCCCTTATGGAATGCTGGCTTAAATAATGCCAAAGCTGCACTGAAGTATGTAGGTTTTTCTTTGGGTTTATAACACCGACAAGTTACAGATCAGTTCTCTGGATGTCCACACAAGTGTTGTAATTGAATATTGTGTTTTGATTAATTTTCATTTAGTTGATATGCAGTGTGACTTTTTTTCTCGCAAAATTCGCTTATAGCAGTTGCAACTGTGTAGGAAGATGAGATTTAAATAGCTATTGAATTTTTTTCTTAATCAGCGATTTATTTTATTCTCTTATGTGGTTAGCTCAGTTGGGTGGAGGGCTGGTTTGCAGTGCAGTTTCACGCCAGCAGCTTGGATTCAATTCCCATGGCAGCTGAAGTTGCCATGAAGATATCACCTTCTGGTGATCCTCAGGTTAAACCATCACTGGTCATCTCTGTCTAATGAGAGAGCAGCCCTATAGTCCTCTGGGATTATGGCAACTTTACTTACTTTGTTATGCAATGAGGTCAAACTGGCTTTAGCCTCCTGACTACATCTGTCTAAATCCAAGGTGCTTTCCTTTAAACTTATTTTTTAATGTACCATAATAGGTGTGCACCTTTTCTTAGAGCTTCTGCTCGTTCTGCATCTTTCAGTGATACTGATGTCATCGTTGCACTTCATCTTCATTTGTACAATTTGCTATTTGCAGGACTACATTTGAAGAAATGTGCTAAAAGAAAATCTTGCCTGTGATGCGTAGAAATTCAAATACAAGAATACGTTTAGGTTGAAGGGGAGTGGCAAAGACACGAAATAATTTAAGCGCAAGGATGTGTTATTTTACTTTGAGATATTTGGGTACTGAGAGCCAGTAACGGGCAATGAAGATCTGCTTGCTGGTTGATCATAGAATCCCTACAGTGTAGAAGCAGGCCATTCAGCTCATTAAATCCACACTGATCCTCTGATGGGCATCCTATCTAGACCCACTTCCTTACCCTGTCCCTGTAACCTTGCATTTCCCATGGCTCATCCACCTAGCCTGCATGTCCCTGGCCACTGGGCAATTTGGCATGACCAATCCACCAAACCTGCCCATTTTTGGACTGTGGGTAGAGTCCGGAGCACCTGGAGGAAACGCACATACGCAAAGAGAAAATGTGCAAACTCCACACAGATAGTTATCCAAGGGTGGAAACAAATTCGGCTCCCTGGCACTGTGAGGCAGCCGTGCAACCACTGTGCCACCCAAAATGTGGTGTGACGCATAGGAAATTTGGCAGTTTGGACTCTCAGTTTCTGCATATCTGTCTGAATCTTCACCCTTGGCATTGCAAATGTCTAAGCCACTCTTGTACTGGGTCCATGAAGAGAATGGTTACGAAATTCCAATTACCGTCGGAACAGGTTTGATTGACAGTAGTCCTCTTTAAGATTGCCTATTTGCTTGGTGATGTTTGTGACCAGAATTCGAAGTCTCATGTGATCCATATATGCCCACTGGAGGAAACCATGAGAAATCCACTCTGCTGAGGAGCAGCATCACAAGCAGAGACTCATCTATTTTTATGACACTTGCTGCCATATTTCAGGAGTTAAATTGTTTAAATATTCCAAAACTACTTTGGCAACAACTGAGGAAAGGAAAATGAAAGTGGTAGGATGGCAAGTGAGTAGATAAAAAGATATTGTGCCAGGTGGATGAGGTAGCTCATGTGCCAGACGGATATGGGGGAGGTGGGTACCAGGAGAATGGAAGAGTGCTCAGGGCAGGGTTGGCAATAGGCTATCAGGGTGCTATCTGGTGGGGTGGGGGGAGGGTTGTCTAGTTCAGCAGATGGGGAAGCATAATTTAAATTGCAGAGGTTGTTGGAGGGTGGGAGTGTGAACAGTTTTGGGGCTGTTGGGTGTCAGAGCTGTGTGGGGGAGTTCAGGTCTGCCAGGCTGGCTCAAGTTGGAGAGTCATGTTGATTTGGAGAGGAGTGGAGTCAGGTCCAGGAGTTCAGGCCAGGGCGGTGTCAGGTTTGGGGTGTTGGGTTTTAGGTCTATCAGTGTGGGTGGTAGTGTGATGGAGAGTCATTTTTGCAAGTGGCTGGGAAGGAACCTTGGCGAATTGCATCGTTGTGTCTTGTGGGTATTGCACACTGATGCCACTATGCACCAGATGTGGAAATAATGAATCTTAAGGTATTGGATGAAGTGCTAAACAAGCAGGCAGTATTGTCCTGAATGGTGTGAGTCACCTTGAGTAAAGAATATTCTCTCACCCTCCTGACTTGTACCTTGTAGATGGTAGACAAAGCTTGGGGAATTAGGTGGTGAGATAGTTGCCACAAAATTACTAACCTGTGAACTGCTATTGCCACATATTTGTGTGGTTGGCTTGCAGTTAAATTTCCAGTCAGATCTCAGTGATATTAATGAAGGATTCGGTGATGATGATACCCTTGACGATCAAGGAGAGATGATCATTGCCTTGCACTTGTATGGCACAATATTTTATCAAGACTCCATGGCCCAACACTCAGTACAATGAAGTCTTATTGTCAAGGGTAGCCACATTAATCTTGCATCTTGAATTCAAGCTCTTTGGACGAATGTTGTAAAGTAGTTTGGAGCCAGGTGTTGTTGACAGAACCCAAACTGAACATTGATGAGCTAGTTCTGCCTGGTAGGAATGTCGATGTCACCATGCATTATTCCACAGATGAGTGAGAGCAGATTGATGGGGTGATAACTGACCAGATTGAATTTGTCCAATATTTGTGGATAGGTCATAATTAAACAATTTTCTACATTGCCACATAGATACCAATGTTGCTCTGTTGGAACAGCTTTTTTTGAGGGTGGGGCTAATTCTGGTGCACAAATCTTCAGTACTACAGCCAAAGTATTGTTGGAGATAATAGCTTTTGATGTATCCAGTGCACTTAGTCATTTCTGGAATGAATCAAATTAGTTAGAGAGTAGCATCTGCAGTCTTGGGAACTTTAGGAGGCAGCACAGAGAGGTCATCCATTCAGCACCCCTGGCTAAAGATGATTGCAAATGTTTCAGCTTTGGCTTTTCAACTCACTTCCTGGGCTTTACTATTATCAAGAATGGAGATGTTCATTTAGACCCATCTTCCATTTTTGGATGCAGCAAGACAGCACAGCTTTAATCTATTGCTTGTAAATCACTTAGCAATGTCTATTGTACACATTGTCCAGTCTCTGCGAGCTGAGTGGTTGATTTTTAAGGACACTCTTTCTGTGGTCACCATACGCTGTATTTGATTGGGCAAAGAGAACTGCTCATATTCCACCTTTATTTTGTTAATTTGAGCTACAGCAGGTTACCCCTTCCAACTTCTTCCTTATTTATTTTGATCATCCATCCTTGTTCAAGAGACCTTTTGAAATTATCAGTTAACTTTCGCTGTCCACCTCCATCTCAAATTGACACCGGGATTGATTTTCACATATTCTGGTAAGAGGGCTTTTGCACTGGTAGTATCTGTAAACGGACTGTACAAGCCAATTAGGTGGTTAATCCAATGCAACAAAGGGGCTTTAAAGATTCGATTGCCCATTAACGGGAAAGCTCTCATACACACAGCAGCCCCGGAACTTTGGCTTCCTTTGACCAGTGTTGCCTGAAGCAGGACTGGAACTTTACACCAACTGGTTCAGAGGCAGAAATACTTAGCCAGTTGCTCACTTTTTTGTTCACTCACGGCATGTGGGTGTCACTGTCTGGCCAGCATTTATTGCCCATCCTAGTTGCCCTTGAGAAGGTGCTAAGCTGCCTTTACCATTGCAGTCCATGTGCTGCCAGGATGGTAATTTGAAGGGGAACTTGCAGAAGATCCCATTTGTCTGCTGCCCTTGTCTTTCTCGATGGAAGCGGTTTTGGGTTTGGAGTGTGCTGTCTGGGGTTCTTTGGCTTCTTTCTTACTTGCTAATGATTGAATTAACTGTATAGCAACTAATTATAAAACATGAAAGGGTTAGAAATTTCTTAAATATATAATTGAATGCCACCCTTGATCATGAAAAAAATTCACAAAGGTAATTTACTTCCAAGAGTTAATCATCTCCTGTCAAAATGCGAAGCATGCAATTTCAGTTCAGTCTTCGGAGTTAGACTCCAGTAAGTTTATTTTCAGTAAGGAAATTACATTTAAATTGAACAATTTTAGTCTCCAGTGAATGTAGAAAAAAAGCTACATTGAGTATTCTAATAACATCGGGAGACAAGGACATTCATTTTATTTTATTCAAAGAAATGCGAACTGCTGTGAACTCCCTAGAGAGGAGCTAACACAGTATGGAGAGCAAGAAATAATGAAAACTGGTCTCAGGAAAGAAATATGATAAATTTGTGGTAAATGAATATGAGTAGCAATCATGCATTTCACCTGATGCAAGGATTAGGGGAATTACATCCAATTTTAATCCCACTTGTCTCCTTCTTTGGTCTTAAATTTGCCCTGGCTTATTGTGAAAAGTTGTAATGCTTGCTGAAATTCTCCACCTTTTTTTATTTTCTAATTACCACATAATATGGAAAGTAATATATATATGTAAAATAATCTGTCATAAATTATCATGCATCAAAGCAGTGACTTAGATTACCAAATTCCTGCCATACAGACAGCAATAATTGTACACAAAATATAATTTTGAACTAAAATTGTAAAATTAAATATCTGGGAGAAAAATTGTATCTATTTTCTATTCAGAAACTGCATTCATTAAAACTGCATTTTTTTATAAAAAGAAACAAATTTCATTACTTTTGACACTTACTTTAAGCCCATTGCAACAGATTTACGGTACTTGTCAGCTTGATGAGTACTTCAATCCCAAATGAGAAAGTTATATGTTATATCACATAATTTCGGTTTATTGATTTTCAGATGATGTATGAAAATACGGTCATGTTTTGTGATGAATAAGGTCTTATGGTAACAGTTGTAGAAAAGAAGATTCTTCCAGCAGTCTTGCTAACATTTTTCCTTTGATCAATGGGCTAATTTTTAATTTCATTTCCTGCTTGTAGTCTTTCAGTGCTCGAATTAGCTATTTATATTGTTCAACATGAAAAGTGACTGCACTTCAAAAACAGAATTAAATATTCAACAATTTGAGGCATCTTTAAAATTTGGTCAGGTGCAATGTAGATGCACTCTTTTTGGCCTTGCTAGTAGTGGAGGGGAAATTCAAAACAGTTAATCACTAATGTAAGTGATTTTTTGCTGTCTAAGAGATCATGCAGTGAGCACCTTAGCTGCCACATTTATCCACAAAATAATGGTATCTACATTTTGAAAAGTAATTAGTGGTCTGTTTTAGGACATTGCACTGATGTGACAAATGGGCCTATTTTGTAGTCATTTTATTATAGTAACCATGCATGGATCGACACCATGGCCCTTGGAGTACATGGTTTGCTGATTTCATTTTAAGTGATTTTCTTTTTCTTGTCAAATTTTTCTTTTCATAAGGGCATTCATGACTCATGTGTGGAAGCTCTGCAGTAAATTTACATGATCTGTTTGCTTATGAGGCGCATCTCAGTTTGGTGTCATCTGACATGCATATTTGAACTTGGATAATGATCAAGAGCAAAAGCCCTGGAACAGCAGCAGCCATCATGTAGGAAGATGCAAGTTTTTTTTTCCACCAGCAAACTCTCTGCAAAAGGAATGATTACTTAGTTCAATCATTTTGAGCATTGTAGGCAAAATGTTGAGCGCAATACTGGAAAAATTCCCTCCTTTTCCTTTCGTAATGTCAGGGGATCCTTAATGTCCAGTAGAACGACCAGAACCTACAAAGACTGTGGAGCCAGTTGTAACACTGAACAGACTCAGACTTCAATTTTTACAATGTTTAAAAGACATTTACATAAGTACATGAATAGGAAAGGTTTGAAGGATGTGGGCCAGGAGCAGGCATGTGGGAATAGTTTAGTTTGGGATTATGCTCGGCTTGGACTGAAGGGTCTGTTTCCATTCTGCATGACTCTATGACTCTACGTATAATGTTTTTGAACTTTTGGTACTGTATTAGTCACAAAGGTTCTGTAGGTCAGGAACAGACCTGATTACACTGCATCATTACTTGCATCATTTTTAAAAGCCTCATAGATATATTTGGCATAAGCTCATTGAAGGGTAGCAAAATGATTTGCTGGCTAATATTTTATATTAGTCTAATAGTTGGACTTTGTATGTTCGTCAGGAAGTGGCGTACATTAGAAGAGACAAGTTAGTCAATTTTATCTGTTTAAACTGTTAGATTATCATGGTCTACTAATGGATTACCTTAGGAAATTAGAAGGAGATTCTGCAGGATTTTTCTTAAATTAACTCCTGAGGGAAGAACTTAAGATAAAACTGATATAACTGTTAGTATGGGATGATATGTTAATATATTCCACAGTTGTATCATCTAACACATAGTGTGAGTGCAGTGATCTTTACTCATTTCACTTCTTGTGTCCACAAGTTGTGAACAGTAAGACATATGAATAAGTGTTGAATCTCTCTTCTTTAGGCCATGGTTTCCTGTCAGATGCTGTCAGAACTGGAAGAGGTAATCCAATATAAACTGGTTCCAGAGCGGAGGGAGATCATCAGACAAACCTGGTGGGAACGACTTCAGGCAAGTTAGCATTCATCTAATCTAATTAGCTTTGGTAATCAGTCGGTGATGAGGTACACATTTGCCATTCAGCTCGGTTGAGCATATTATGGAACTGCCTTGGCTGTCCAGGAGGATGTTGGTCCAAGCTGAATATTTTTCATTTTACACAAAGAGTATGAATGCTTGCAGGTAGAGTAGCCGAGCATAATGACAAGATGGCCGGGCTGGATTATATGGTCACCGCAAGTGGAATTGCTGGCAGGGTGTAAGTAAAATCCATTGCTTACCCACCCATCCCCAACCTTTCTGAAATTTTGCAGCTTGCCCACCATTTGGCCTTTCAAAGCCCTCACATGACTGATAAATGGTCGTCCGAACAATGTGAGTATTTGACCCATGATAGTAAGCCCACATAATAGTTGGAAGTCTAGCAACTTAATTCATACACGTTAATGTTGGGCAAAGAGTTTGATCACCATGCAGCCCCGCACCCATTCCTGGGCTATTGGGGGCACCACTACAAAAGTCTATGTTCCACACCATTCAACCCCACAGCCTCCAGAGCCTAGCCCCCTAAAACAGTACGTTGTCTGCCTTATTGCGAACTCCTTGGATTTTCCTGGGATTCTTGGCATGGTGGATTGCATGTAATCCCAACTGTGGCCAGTGCTCCCACTGATACTGTGGGGACTGCCTTGTTAGCCAATCGATTCTTTTCGAGATAGGAGCAGCAGTCTCGCCTTGAAGCAAATAATGTTGCTTTCAGTGCTAAATTGCTGCAAGAACACCCATCAGGATTGTAACAGGGCTCACCCACCCTTAACATTTTAGTTCAAGGGGTGGAGTCCATGGCACCTCATAAAAATCCAACCCACTATATTACAGAAACTTAAATTTTTGTTATTTTCAACACTTGCAAAAGCAAATCTCAATTTCTTCCCTTCAATCAAGAATAAGGTATCATTATATACTTGCAATGTTTGTGCCAGAACCCCTCTTTGTAAGTCTTTACAATATTTTCAGAATCCTTCAGCTATTATTTAGTTCTCAAAACTCTGGACATTTTTTTAACTCTCTGTTCCCTGTAGAATTTATTTTCTATTATTTGATGAATGCAAAGTTACTTCCACACACAGTTTCAAAGCCAGGATAATGTCAGTTTGCTTTTTCTGGTGTATATTTGAAGGAAAGCAGAAGTATGTTAAGACAAGTGCTCTATTTTATGTTAAAGAAAATTTGTAGAGTTTCTATTTAAGACGCTATTCAAGGCTCGTTTACATACACCAGACTCTGCGAGTAAAAATACGCAGAGCATTTGAGGCTGTTTTCGGTTCGTTTTTTTACAATCAACTGATTATATGCCTAGTGCTGACTGCGTTTGAAGATGAATAGACCAAAAAATTCCATATTTCATAGGCCTTAGCTTTTCAAGTTTTAATTTAGTTTTACAGGAGTGTGTTTTTTCAATTTATTTTTATTTTATCCTTCCCTTGGCCACTGACAATTCTTTGGCAAGCATGGCCCAATGATGTAAGCCAGATTTGATGGTGGTGTAAGCTGTAATACAGAAGTCTTTGGTTGCGTTTCTATATCACACTGCCAAGTTAATGATTTAATGTTCTTTTTCTCCCTTTGCTTCTGTCCTTCTCTCATAAAGGTATTAACTCATGCTGAGGTACAGTTTTAATGTTCTTGGCAGCCCTTTGGTACAGCGCTGTATTAACAGTTCTTTATGTGTAAATCACAGTGTCGGCATGCCTGTTTTACTCCATTTTTCTATAGATGACTCCAGCACTGTTTACACTTAACATCTATAGATCCGCATTTCCAACAGGTGATAGCAGTCTAGTTTGGGAACTTAAAATGACTTACGAACATATGAATGAGAAGCAGAAGTAGGCCATTTGGCCCATCAAGTCTGTTCCACCATTCAAGAAATATCATGGAGGATCTGTTTGAGCTTTGAATTCCTCATCCCCATTTACCCTGTATAAGTTTGAAGTCGTTCCTAACGAGGATCTATTTATCTCTGCCTTAAATATATCCAATGATCCTGCCTCCATCACTTTTTGAACCGGAGTTGCGCAAACCTGTGAGGGAAAAGCATTTCACTCATTTCTGTTGTAAAAGAATGATCCCTAATTTCAAAGCCGTGTACCCTACCTCCAGACTCATCAACAAGATTAAATGTCAAAGTTCCCTCTAAGCTGCATCAGCAAGCCGATTTGCAGCATTGACTTTCAGTTTTGGAAATTGCTGCTGCACTCCAGCTTTTCAGATCCTGTAACAGGTAAGAAATGAGAGGAAATGCTGGTAAAATACTTTTCATGTCAATCTCGTCTAGACCATTCATTCAGCATCATACAAACTTAAATCAAATCACCCTCACTGTTTTGAATTTTATTTTTCCTCTCTATTCTGGACTTGTTTGGAATCAGTTGACTTAACACAAAAGTAAAATTTGGCTCTTGTTGAGTTTAATGCTACACCATTTGTCACAATTACCTAATAAACCATAAGGACGTACCAGAACATTCCATTTGAAGTGTGGTCTTATCATAGCTATTCCACAAAAGCAGAACTAACATATCATGAATGGTACAATTGGATCAAAGAAAATTAGATCAAACTAGGAAGAATTGCAGGAATGCTTGAACGATTGTTGACACTTGTTCACTCATAACCACCTCTATTTCTTCTACAGGGCTGTCAGCAGATAGTAGAAGACTGGCAACGAATCCTAATGGTTCGCTCCCTTGTCATTGGTCCACATGAAGATATGAGGACTTGGTTAAAGTATGCAAGTCTCTGTGGCAAGAATGGACGTTTGGTAAGAATTCCATGCATAAATTGCATAGTTGTAAGACAACAGCAAACTCATTAATGGCTCAAATTTGAGTTATGAAAATCCTTTGTTTTTGTTCAAAATGAACAAAATGTTCATCATATTGATCAAAATGTGATCCCATTACTTTGTGAATGAACTAAAGAGCTGAAAAAATTAATGATTTTTGCTTTAAAAACAACACTGCTACAGTTAATAAATGTTCCTTCATAAAATTTTCATTGCGAATTGATCTCCAACTACATCGCACACGAGGAGGTAAGACCACATCAAAAGAGCTATTAATTGAACTGTGGTGTGCAAATGCATTTCTGCCCCATTTATTCAATTTGACCTTAGTTTTATACTTCCATTATAAATTTTCGCATATTTATCATATGGCATTTGTAAATGGGGCCTGCTGTAATTACACATGACAGTTCATCACAACTAGCATGGAGTTGTGAACAGAGCACAAGAAATTTACATTAGCAGTTTCCATCGTAAACGTGACCATGAAAACTTATATTCGGAAAAGTTCAAAGGAAGTGCAGACTAAAATTTAAAACAAAAAATAATTAGTGATTTCTTTTCTGGAGTTATTTTTCATATGTACTCTGAATGCAACTGTTCTGTCTATAGGCTCTTGCTCATAAGACTTTGGTACAGCTGCTTGGCGTAGATCCTTCAAAGCACCTTGATCAACCTCTGTCCACAGTTCACCCCCATGTCACCTATGCTTACATGAAGTACATGTGGAAGAGTACCCGCAAGGTAGGTTACAGCTCATGGTATATTGTATAGTAATTACTGCAGTAAGTTCCCATGAGTTAGTAGGCTTTATGTTGTTTCTTCAAAAAGTAATGGTTCCAAACAATTTTCTTTTGTCAAGAGAGAAATGTTAAAACATAGCTTAGATAAGACAGGATACATAGGAGCACAGATCCTAAACATGAGTTTATGAAAAATAACTTCCGATAATTTCTCAGCCGAAAAAGTGATGAGTGTAATAAATTAAAAAGTATGATTTTAGTCTGTTTGGAGATTCCAAACAATAGGATGGTGGCTGAGGGGGTTCAACTAATGGAAAGCCAAGCTTAATTGGAACCAAAGACCTTTTCCCACCCTTATAATTCTTATAATTTGGAAGAAGAATTGCTCAATATTTTGTTCCTTCCTTTTAAGTTGATTGTAGAACCTATGCTCTGTGTGGAATGATCTCTTAGTTGTTTCATCCTGATGAGTATATTTCTGAAGAAGGGTCCCAACCTGAAATGTCAACTTTCCTGCTCCTCTGATGCTGCCTGGCCTGCTGTGTTCCTCCAGCTCCACACTGTGTTATCTCATTATGTTGAGATAAGTTACTTTTTGCACAACACGTTGAATAGTCTGAAATGAATTAGTGTTGCTTGTGTTGTATCTTACCGATTTTAATGAACAATGATGGTTTTATCAGCTTAACACTGCTGATACCAATATTTGTTACCACCTGACTAGGTCTTCAGCTTTATGTTAGAGTTCTTTCTCATTGTAACCCATTACATTTTCTGAACTATAATTGAATAATTTCATTTCCACGTGTGGGATTACTGTTTTCAGTATTCCATTCTTTTGTTTTTGTACTTTAGTAACTAGGCAAATGTGCCTATTCTCCCACTCAAAATGAACATCTTAAACATATGTTTTTTTTCTCAATTGAACCTTGGTGTAGTGCTTTCACAGATCGTGTTTCAGTTCAAATTGATTCACAATCATAACCTCAAAAGGATAATTGTTCTCCCCTTTCCGACAGACGGACATATACATAAGTACACATTATTGTTATTACCTTTCCTCCAGTTTTCATTCTTCTGAATTGAGCAGCCAAGCTCACTGAGGGATTACGTAATCTCAGAAGTGTTACAGCCAGAAGGAGATAGAAGAAAAACATTTGGCCCATTGTGCCTGCACTGGCTTGTTAACCGAACATAGTTACCCGGTGCAATCTCATGCTTTTTCCCCGTATACTTGCACGTTATTTTTATTCAGATAGTCATCCAAAGCCCTCTTGAATGCCTCAATTGAATGAGAATGGCAAAATTGAGTGGAGCACACTACCACCTGAATGCAGTTCACTCGTTTCTTTTTCAATGGTATCCTGGTGAAAATAGATCATTTTTAATTTCAACAAACCTATGCTAGCAGCAAAGCACTTGCGTTGCTCATTTTATGCTAAGAGAATATTTTTCATCTGTTCAAGGGATGTGTGCTTCACTGACTGGACTAGCATTTAATGTCCATCCCTAATTACCCTTAAGAAGGTACATTCCTTTCGATACATTCCAGTGGGTACATTCCGTTCGATGCAGGATGAATTGGTTCTGAAACCCATTTGTGCCCATTTGTATAACAGTTGTTAAAAGGAGTTGGATAAATGGATGATGATGTGAGCTCTCTGATCATTTTGATTTATTGGAATAATTCTTAAATTTTAATTAAGGTTAGATCTCTATGATATTATAATTTCTTTCTTTTACATGTTTATTTTTTTGGCTGAAGAAGCAGTTGTCCCAAAATTAATTTCTGAATAGACAATAAAGTGAGTTTGAATTATATTGAGTATGGTAATGTGGAAGAACTGAGAGAATATAAGGGCAGGCTTTCTAATTAAGTAAAACTCATAATTCTAATGTTGTTAATTTGCTTCGTTAGATTCCTTTTCATGTTTTATTTAATTTATATGTTGTAACTGCTTAGCCAATAAAGTGCAGCAGATTGTCCAGAATCTAGATTGTCTAGAGATTGCTCTAGAATGGTCTTCATCCTTGATGTAAGATAATTAAAAAGCTAATCATGGAAAATAGAGTAGCTGTTCTTAAAACCTGTCCCTGGCTCACTGGTCACCACTCAGAAAGAACTCTTGGCCTCTCCTCCTCAGCCTCAGCAAAAAAGTATCTAGCTTTGATCCTCAGCATCTGACAGACACCTTCCCAGCAACTCCCTGACCTTGCTTTTACATCCTCCATTCTCATGTTGCTTCTTTGCTGAGTTTGTTGCTGACTGGTATTCTAGTCTATCAGCAGCAAGCATGAGAGAGAACCAGCCAGTGATTTAAGCAGCTCCTTACCATTTCCTTCAATTCTATTAGTGGAGCAGCTGTTCTCCAATTGGTCTTTCCTGTGACTGAATTTTCCTAGATACCTTCTGGATGGATCTTGCTGTCACCCCTTGAATTTTGAGTGGTGTTCCATTTGCTAAATGTCAAAACAACGCCTCCAATTGTTTTCTTGCTTCCACTGAACTGTGGATCAGCCATTAAAAGGAAGACCAGGGTGGTAATGGTAGGGAGGTATTAAGACATAAGCAATATTTATATGAACACTTGAAACACAATAGGATACAAAACTATGGGCTAAGTGCTGGAAAATGAAATTTGAATAGATAGATGTTTGGTCACAGGTACAGACATAATAGTCCAAAAGTTTGTTTCCTTGTCTGTAAAACTCTGATCCTCTGACTCTTAAGATAGTTGCTGTGTGAAACCGATAGCTTTTCAGAAATGCTTCTATCTGGAATCTATGCCATCCTGAAGTATGACTTCATTCACTGTAATCTGACTAAGCTTTGTTGGTGTAAACCATGTTACTTTTCGGGTTAGGTATTGATTTGGCTGCATTGCCAACTCACTAGACCTCTCATCTGTACCAATTTCTTTTCTTTACCTCACTGTCCCCTGTTACAATAAAACATTAACTGTGTACTTTCTTAATAAATAGTTTGCTTTAACCTGTTAATATATTTATGTGACATGGTAGCTGGGCTTTTCATCTTGAAAAAAGAATTGTTAATGGTAGATCAAGCAGAGTTAAATACGACGGTAAAGGATATCAGAAAGGTAAAGCTAGAGTGCAACTTTTAAGATAAAACTTTTTGGGGGTAGAATAAGGCAAATGTAGAATTGGTAAAATTACATAAATTGAAGTAATTTACATATGGATTGGACTTTCAAATAGATTAAAGCCTGGGCACCAGTCTACAGACAGTAGACACAATTGGTGGGCAGATTACAAGTACGTATGGGTGAATCGAGTTTGGCCAAATGGTGTTCAAGTGTATTTCCGGCATGTGCTCTGGATGACTTTGAAAAACATATCATTTACAAAAGCAGACTGTTCCTGTTTCACTCAGCCTGTATGCATCAGTTCCATTGGTGATATCAATAATATCTTCATGCCTCAGCATCACTATGCATAATTTTTAAAAATTTATTTGGATGATGTGGGCATTGCTGGCTGGCCAGCATTTCTTGCCCATCGCTAGTAGCCCTTGAGAAGGCGGTAGTGAGTTGCCTTCTTGAAGCGTTGCAGTTCACCAACTGTAGGTTGACCTGCAATGCCATTAGAGAGGGAATTCCAGGATGTTGACCCAGTGACAGTGAAGGAACGCTGAAATATTTTCAAGTCTGGATGGTGAGTGGCTTGGTGGGGAACTTGGAGGTGGTGGTGTTCCTATGTGTCTGCTGCCCTTGGCCTTCGAGATGGAAGTGGTCATGGGTTTGGAAGGTGCTGTCTGAGGATATTTGGTGAATTTCTATTGTGCATCTTGTAGATAATACACACTGCTACTATTGAGTGTCAGTGGTGGACGTAGTGGATGTTTCTGGATGTAGTGCCAATCAAGTGGGTTACTTTGTCCTGGATGGTGTCAAGCTTCTTGAGGACTGTTGGGGCTACAATCATCCAGGAAAGTGGGGAGTATTCCATCACACTCCTGACTTGTGCCTTGTAGACGGTGGACAGGCTTTGAGGAGTCAGGAGGTGAGTTACTCGCCGCAGTATTCCCAGCTTCTGACCTGCTCTTGTAGCCACTGTGTTTATGTGGTGCATCCAGTTGAGTTTCTGGTCAATCATAACCCCCAGGATGTCGATAGCAGGAGGATTCAGTAATGGTAACACCTTTGAATGTCAAGGGGTGGTGGTTAGATTGTCTCTTATTGGTGATGGCCATTTGTCAGCCCAAGCCTGGATATTGTCCAGATCTTGCTGCATTTGAACATGTACAGCTTCAGTATCTGAGGAGTCACGAATGGTGCTGAACATTGTGCAATCATCGGCGAACATCCCCACTTCTGACTTTACGGTGGAGGGAAGGTCATTGATGAAGCAGCTGAAGATGGTTAGGCCGAGGACACTCCCTTGAGAAACTCCTGCAGGGAGGTAATTGACCTCCAACAACCACAACCATCTTCCTATGTGTCCGGTATGACTCCAATCACTAGACACTATGCCCCCTGATACCTATTGATTCCAGTTTTCCAAGGGCTCCTTGACACCACACTTGGTCAAATACAGCCTTGATGTCAAGGGCTGTCACTCTTACCCCACCTCTGGAATTCAATTCTTTTGTCCATGTTTGAACCACGGCTGTAATGAGATCAGGAGCTGAGTGGCCCTGGCAGGACCCAAACTGGGCATCGCTGAGCAGGTGCTGCTTGATAGCGCTGTTGATAACACCTTCCATCACTTTACTGATGATTGAGAGGAGACCGATGGAGTGGTAATTGGCTGGGTTGGATTTGTCCTGTACACAAAATGCAGGACATATTTGGGCAATTTTCCACATTGCCAGGTAGATATCAGTGTTGTAACTGTATTGGAGCAGCTTGACTAGGGGAGTGGCAGATTCTGGAGCACAAGTCTTCAGTATTGTTGCCAGAATGTTGTCAGGACCCGTAGTCTTTACAGTATCCAGTGTCTCCAACTGTTTCTTGATATCATGTGGAGTGAATCGAATTGGCTGAAGACTGGTATCTGTAATGCTGGGGACCACTCAAAGGAGGCCGAGATGGATCATCCACTCAGCACTTCTGGCTGAAGATTGCTGCAAATGCTTCAGCCTTATCTTCTGCACTGGTGTGCTGGGCTCTTCCATCATTGAGGATGGGGATATGTGTGGAGCCTCCTCCTCCAGTGAGTTGTTTAATTGTCCACCACCACTCACAACCGGATGTAGCAGGACTGCAGAGCTTAGATCTGATCTGTTGGTTGTGGGATTGTTTAGCTCTGTCTATCACTTGCTGCTTTTGCTGTTTGGCATGCAAGTAATCCTGTTTGATGGCTTCACCAGGTTGGTACCTCATTTCCAGGTATGCCTGGTGCTGCTCTTGGCATGCCCTTCCGCACTCTCCATTGAACCAGGGTTGATCCTCTGGCATGATGGTAATAGTCGAGTGGGGGATATGCTGGGCCATGAGGTTACAGGTTGTGCTGGAGTACAATTCTGCTGCTGTTGATGGCCCACAGTCTTGAGTTGCTAGATCTGTGTGAAGTCTGTCCCCTTTAGCTCGGTGATAGTGCCACACAACACGATGGAAGTTATTCTCAGTGTGACACAGTCATACTCACAGAATCAAACCTTAGAAACAATATCTCAGACGTCACCAACATCACCCCTGATATGTCCTCAAGGACTGTGCGATGGTCACTCTTACAGATACTGTCATGGACAGATGCAACTGCAGTTGGAAGATTGGTAAGGATGAGGTCAAGTATGTTTTTACCTCTTGCTGGTTCCCTCACCACCTGCCGCGGACCCAGTCTAGCAGCTGTCCTTTCAGATCCGACCGGCCCGATCTGTAAACCTGCTGCTGAGCCACTCTTGGTGGTGGACATTGACATCTTCCACCCAGAGTAAATTTTGTTGCCCCGCCATCATCAATGCTTCCTGTAAGTATTGTTCAACATGGAGGAGTACTGTTTCGTCAGCTGAGGGACAATGGCATGTGATAATCAGCTAGAAATTTCCTTGCCCATGTTTAAACTGAAGCCATGAAACTTCATGGGGTCTAGTGTCAAATTTGAGGACTCCGTGAGCAACATTCTCATGACTGTACCATTGTGCCATCAGCTCTACTGGGTTTGTCCTGCCAGTGGGACAGGACATATCAGGGATGATGTTGGTGATGTCTGGGATATTGTTTGTAAGGTTTGATTCTGTGAGTATGACTGTGTCAGGCTTTTGCTTAACTAGTCTGTGAGACAACTCTCCCAATTTTGGCACTAGCCCCCAGATGTTTGTGAGGAAGACTTTGCAGGATTGACAGGGCTGTTTCTGCCGTTGTCTTTTCTGGTGCCGAGGTCGATGCCAGGTGATCTGTCCGGTTTCATTTCTTTGAGATTTTGTAACAATTGGTAGAACTGAATGGCTTACTAGGCCATTTCAGAATGCACTTGAGAGTCAACCACATTGCTGTGGGTCTGGAGTCACATGTAGGCCAAGATCAGGTGAAGGTGGCAGATTTCATTCCTTGAAGGACATTAGTGAACCAGATTGTTTTCCTGATAATCAGCAGTGATTTCATGGTGGTCAGTAGATGCTTAATTCCAGACTTTTTTTTAGTTGAATTCAAATTCCATCATCTGCTGCGGTGGATGCTCATGATCATGAGGTATGCTCATAATTGTCTAAGCCCAGAATTATACCGGAAAGTGCTAGGCCTGATGTGCCCTTGGCAAACATGGAAACATTGACAAAGCTCAGTTGAGTTTGGATATTGCATTGAACTTCTTAAAGTTATCTATTCTGCCAAGAAATGCCATCTTTTCTAAAAAGGGCAGTTAAATCCTATAGCCCAGTGTCCCTTGCAGCTTTCACAGGTCAATTTCACTGATGTTATTGTGAGTGAACTGGTTTGATAGCCTCCCACCTTATTATGATAAGCAAATACAAGTATTTCTACTTGTGGAAGAAGTAGCTGATCGAGCTTCCACAACAGATGGTTTTCCCATTCAAGAAATGATGCTTGCTGCTGATGTAACATGGAAAATTCATGAATTTGATTATAGTAACTTCATAATTGAGGCTATATGCTGCGCTGTCTATAACTTTGTTTCAATAATAAACAAATTCATACAGCTCTATTATTACCCATACTTACTCATTGCTTACAACAGCCTGCAAATATCTTTGCCGTCCTTTCTTCCTATTTTCAAATCTAAACTGTAATTTTGTTATGGTTGTGAAATTTCTAATTGATGTGTAAAGTCTACATGGTGAAGATCCAGCCTGGGCTCTTTGCCAAAACACAGTTAAAGCAGGATAAATTATGGGTGGAAGTATGAAAGTATTTTGCAACTGTAGTTATTATCCTACAATTATAGATGTTGGCAGAGAGGAGAAAATGATGCATTATAAGCAGCTCCCATGAGTTTAACTTTATGATTTTTTCTTTTGCCAATTTCATTTGGTTGCTTTAACTTTCTACAAAAGTGGTAATTTTTTTTGTTGGAAGCTCTAAGTCAGTGATTACGATGAGTGTTGATGAAATTGCATTCTGACCTAGATTTGAAATGCAGATTGCTGGATAACTTCCCCTGTAGTTGCCAGGTCAGCTAAAAGGAGAAAAGGAAAAGAAGTTAAATAAAGCCATACTTTTAAATTCTCTTGATATTATAGAATCTTACGTTGCAGAAGGAGGCCAGTCAGCCCAGACTGTCATTCATTGTTAACTAGTGTATTCTTTGTGGTAATACTGCACTGATCAAAGTCCACTTGCCAACCAGTTAATACTTTGCTCTTATAGAGTATAAATGTTGCTGTCCCTTTACCTTGGTTGGTCTTGCAAATTGCCATGATAAGTGCAAGATGAAAACTTTTGACAAAGTGAGTCTTTTTACAGTCCTAAAAGTAGAATAATAAAGAATAAAGGTTGAGGAAGGGTTTAATAAGGTATAAAAACCGAAAGAACTGTGGATGCTGTAAATCAGGAACAAAAACAAAGTTGCTGGAAAAGCTCAGTAGGCCTCGCAGAATCTGTGAAGGATAAAACAGAGTTAACGTTTCAGGTCCGGTGACCCTTCCTCAGAACTGATAGTGGCTGGGAAACCGTCAGTCTATATGCAGAAAATAGGGAGGTGGGTGGGCTAGTGAGTAAACGATGGGATAGACCCCAAAGAGAGAGAAAGACAGTTGGACACACAAAAGAGTTACTAATGATCAGACTGGGAGGGTGAGTAGTTGTTAATGGGGACTGTTAGTGACCAACAACAGGGGGTGTGTAAAGACTGGCTACGTGGTAACAAGGCCTGGTGTATGGGGTAGGGGGCTGGGATATGGGAGATTTTAGGCCCTAAAATTATTGAACTCAGTGTTGAGGCTGGAGGGCCGTAGGGTCCCCAAGTGGAAAATGAGGTGCTGTTCTTCCAGCTTGCGCTGAGCTTCGCTGGAACACTGCAGCAAGCCAGAGACAGAGATGTTGGCCAGGGAGCAGGCTGGTGCGTTAAAGTGGCAGGGAACAGGTAGTTCAGGGTCTTTTTTGCGAGCAGAACGTAGATGTTCTGCAAAGCGGTCGCCAAGTCTATGCTTTGTTTCCCCAATGTAGAGGAGACCACATTGTGAGCAGCGAATGCAGTAGACCAGATTCTGGGAAGTGCGGGTGAAGTGTTGCTTCACCTGGAAGGTATGTTTGGGCCCTTGGATACTCGGGAGGGAGGAGGTAAATGGGCAGGTGTTGCACCTTTGCCGGTTACAGGGGAAGGTGCCATTGGGCTGTGGGGATGTGTTGGGGGTGAAGGAGGTGTGGACCAGGGTGTCCCGGAGGGAACGGTGCCTGTGAAAGGTGGATAAGGGAGGGGAGGGGAATATGTGTCTGTTGGTGCCATCTCGCTGGAGGTGGCGGAAATGGCATCTGATAATCTTCTGGATGTGGATGCTGGTGGGATGCTGGTGAGGATAAGGGGAATCCTATCGCTGTTGTGGGCAGGAAGAGAAGGAGTGAGGGCGGAAATGCGGGAGATGGGTTGGACCTGATTGAGGGCCCTGTCGACAACGGAGGTGGGGAATTCTCGGTTGAGGAAGAGGGTGGACATTTTGGAGGCCCCCTTGTCGAAGTGGGCCTCACCCTTTAATAAGGTATAGCAGCATCATAGGAGCAGGAAAGCTTGACGTTTCGGGCCTAGACCCTTCTGAAGGATCTAGGCTGGAAACGTCAAGCTTTCCTGCTCCTATGATGCTGCTTGGCCTGCTGGGTTCATCCAGCTCCACACCTTGTTATCTCGGATTCTCCAGCATCTGCAGTACCTATTATCTTTAATAAGGTATATTGGGTTCACACTTTACAGAGAAATGCACTAAGCTCAAAATCAAGGAAATTATGATGAACTTTTATATAACAATGGAGAATTGTGCCTGTTTCTTAACACAGTTTAGGAATAAATGAAGGCTTTAGAGAAGATGCAGAAAGGTTTAAGCAAAAGGTTACATAGATTAGGCCTTAGTCACATAAATGAATTCGGGTTATTTTTAGAGAAGAAAGGGTTAAGAAATTATTTAATAGAAATATTCAAAATCATGAGGATGCTGGAGTCGATGAAGACAGAAACTGTTCCCATTGGCAAACTGTTGAGAACCAAAGAGCACCAGTTTAAGATGATTTGCAAAACGCCAACAATAAGATGTTGACGATTCTACTATCTTCACTCATCCCTGTAAATCTATCCAGTTGAATTTATTGTTCAGCCAGAACCACAACTGGGAACTTTTTAAACAAAAACAGAAATTGCTGGAAAAACTCAGCAGGTCTGGCAGCATCAGTGGAGAGAAATCAGAGTTAACATTTCAGGTCGAGTGACCCTGCCTCAGAACTGATGATAGCTAGGAAAATATTTGTTTATATGTAGAAGATAGGGCAGGGGAGGGAGTTAAGGAGTAAATGGTAGGTGAGGATAGAGCTCAAAGAGAGAGAAGAACAGATGGACAGACAAAGGAGTGACTAACAGTCTGGCTAGGAGTGTGAATAGCTACTAATGAGGACTGTTATTGGCTAACAACAGATAGTCTGCTTTACACACAATGTGATAACAAGGCCTGGTGTGTGGGGTTGGGACTTAGGAGAGCTCAAGCCCTAAAGCTGTTAAATTTGACACACCACTTTGTTCCGTGGCCAACATCTCTGTCTCAGGCATGCTGTGGTGCTCCAGTGAAGCTCAGCGCAAGATGGAAAAACAGCACCTCATTTTCAGCTTGAGGATCCTGAAGCCTTCTGGACTCAATACTGAGTTCAACAACTTTAGGGTTTGAGCTTCTCCCATGTCCTTAACCCAAACCATACACCAGGCCTTGTTATCACACGACCCATTATTAGCCACTATTAGCCCCCATTAATAGCTATTCATCCTCCTAGCCAGATTATTATCCATTCTTTTGTCTGCTGAGTTTCTCCAGCAATTTCTGCTTTTGTTTCTGATTTACAGGCTTCGCAGTTCTTTCAGATTTTATTTTGTTAGCTATGAAATTGATCATAAAATGAAATATCCCTCCCTCATGTCCCATAGTTTTTAGTTTACCTAATTTATCTCTCAATATCTACACAGACCTATTTTTCAGCCAGAACCTCAACTAGGTCTGGCAGCATCTGTGGAGAGAAATTGGAGTTAACATTTCGGGTCAAGTGACCGTTCCTCAGAACTGATAGTAGCTAGGAAAATGTCAGTTTATATGTCGAAGATAGGGTGGGTGGGGGTATAAGGATTAAATGGCATGCGAGGATAGAGCCCAAAGAGAGAGAAGATAGATAGAGACATTGGCCTAGTGGTATTATCGCTGGACTGTTAATCCAGAGACCCAGGTAATGTTCTGGGGATCTGAGTTTGAATCCTGCCACGGCAGAAGGTGGAATTTGAATTCAATAAATATCTGGAATTAAGAGTCTAATGATGACTGTGAATCCATTGCCAATTGTCAGAAAAACCCATCTGCTTCACTAATGTCCTTTAGGGAAGGAAACAGCCATCCTTATCTGGTCTGGCCTATTTGCAGCTCCAGACCTACAGAAATGTGGTTGACTCTGCACTGCCCTCTGGGCAATTAGGGCAATAAATGCTGACCTAGCCAGCAACACCCTATTCCCATGAATGAATTTAAAAAAAAGACATAGCAGAAACAACTCGCTTCTGTTGACCAATATCAGTTCAGCAGTGCAGTCACTGCTTTCAGAAGGTGAACTTCTTCAAGATGCCCTCAGTGTTCGAGTGAAGGCAAGTACCTTGAAGAGAGCAGCAGATTGGTGACGCTGATTGGCTGATGTGGGGAAGATCTGCATCAGTGTGTTGCCTCCCTGGTGCCAGGGTCCAGGATGTCTCTGAACGGGTAGGAGAGGGTGAACAGCCAGAGGTTGTGGTACATATTGATACTCACAACATAGGTAGGATGAGTGATGAGGTCCTGCAGCAGCAGCTCAGGGAGTTAAGTAGAAAGTTAAAAAGCAGGACATCCAAGGTTGTAATCTCGGGATTACTCCCTGTGCCACGTGCCAGTGAGGCTAGAAATAGGAGGATAGTACAGCTCAACGCGTGGCTAAACAGATGGTGTAGGAGGGAGGGTTTCAGATATCTGGACCATTGGGATCTCTTCCAGGGCAGGTGGGACCTGTACAGGAAGTATGAATTGCATCTAAACGGGAGGGGCACAAATATTCTGGCTGGGAGTTTTGCTGGTGTCACTTGGGAGGATTTAAAGTAGCTTGGCAGGCGGTTGGGAACCAAAGCAAAGGTGAATGGGCTGAAAAGGAACTAGAGAATAGGGCCAGTAAGACTCAGAGGAAGAGCAGGCACAGTGTGGTTGCTGATAAAAGCGGATCTGGTGTGCTGAAGTGCATCTGTTTCAATGCAAGAAGTGTAACAGATGAATTTAGAGCTTGGATTAGTACTTGGAACGGTGAAGTTGTTGCTATTACAGAGACTTGGTTAAGGGACAGACAGGATTGGCAGCTTAATGTTCCAGGATGCAGATGTTTCAGGCGGATAGGGGGATGTAAAAGGTGCAGGGGGTTTGCACTACTAGTTTAGGAGAGTAACACAGCTGTACTGTGGGACGACGCCTCGGATGGCTCATACAGCGAGGCAATATGAGTAGGGAATGGTGCAATCACAATGTTTGGGGTTTACAATAGGCCTCCCATCAGCCAGCGGGAGATAAAAGAACAGATATGCAGGCAGATTTTTGCAAAGTGTAAAAGTAACAAGGTTGTTGTCGTGGGTGATTTTAACTTCGCATATATTGACTTGGACTCACTTAGTGCTTGGGGCTAAGATGGGGCAGTTTGTAAGGAGCAATAAGGAGGGCTTCTTGAAACAGTATGTTGATAGTCCAACTCAGAAAGGGGCTGTACTGGATCTAGTATTGGGGAATGAGCCTGGCCAGGTGGTTGACATCTCAGTAGGTGAGCAGCTGGGGAACAGTGATCACAATCCAGTAAGCTTTAAGGTACTGATGGATAAAGATAGGTGTAGTTGTCAGGTAAATGTGCTAAATTGGGGAAAGGCTAATTACAACAATATTAGGCAGGAACTGAAGAATGTAGATTCGAGGCAGATGTTTGAGGGCAAATCAACATATGGTATATGGGAGGCTTTCATGTATAAGTTGCTGGGAACTCAGGACTGGCACGTTCCTGTAAGGATGAAGGATAAATATGGCAAGTTTAGGGAACCTTGGATATTGTGAACCTAATCAAAAAGAAAAAGGAAGCATTTATCAAGGCTGTGAGGCTGGGAACACACGAAGCAAGGGTGGAATACAAGGAAATTCGAAAGAAACTTAAGCAAGGAGTGCTGGGGCCTTGAGGGAAATCTTTGAATCCTCATTTGGCACCTGAAGATTCTTCGTTGAGTTGTAACCTGGGAGACATAGTTCATAGAGAGCATAGCATTTACACTGTGAGGACATTTAGCAGTTAAATTTTGATCAAGGATAATAGGTGCTGTGGCTTTCACCGTGCGGCAAGTGGCTTCCATTGCCCGTAGCCTCCCTCATCCCAGTGCCACAGGATCAAGTCATTTCAAATAGCAACCAATAGGCCGTTGTTTATCCCCGTGCTCTTGGGCCATGGCGGCTTTTATGTAGCTGTCCTGCTCGTGCATGTGGAAGGTGAAGGTCTATCATTATCAGGGATGCCCAAAGCTGAGGCGGAACCAAGGACATTTTAAGTTTCTGGAAAGCAGAATGCTGCAAATGGGAAAACAAGACAGTGTCCTTGGAATCTTTTCTGCCCTTTAACAGATTGGTCAGGGGCTGGACTATCTGGGAGTTGCTGTAAATCCAATTTCAGTTGAAATTGCAATGGCTTAGAAAAGATCTCAGTTCCTGGATAGTGGTGAGTTCCTTAACTGTCCAAATAGCAGCTGTCCTGTTCTGAGTGATCTCACGTTTCCCCCACTGAAATCTTCTGTCCCAGGTATATAACTTCGTCCTGGGCGATCTGAGTCTTTTTAAAGTTAGCCTTATGGTCCCGTGAGTGTAGGTGGTCAAGGAGAGTACATAAGTCCTTCTTATGCAACCGAGATGTCATCCACAGATACCTTTGGGGGCAGCACACACAGATGGTTTTGCAGTGCCATATGGAACACAGTGGGGCTACTCTGAAATCCCAGTGATAAGCGTGTCCATGTATATTGCTATTGTTGAATGATAAAGACAAAACCAGGGTAGTACTCTGGGGACCAATGGAACTGACCAGAACCCGTTGGCTATATCTATCACTCGGCACCTGTGTCAAGGAGACAGTCAGTTTCCTTGTCACCGACTCCCATTAAATCATGACAGCCATCCGGTTGATTTTCTAAAACTGCAGTAAAAGGGGCTAAAGTGTAGGGAGTAGGCTGAGTTAGTTTTTTGCAAATCAATGAGTTGCTTCGGTTGACACTCCTAGCACCCTTTAAGTTGCTCAGGTAGAGTCAGGCATCCCGTTAGGGCAAATTTATCCCCTCCAGAAGCCTCTTTAGGTGGCTCAGGATTCTGTTTCCCACCTGGATTCTTTTTCTTTTGTCTGCAATTTTTGCTCCAATGTCCTTCCTTTCCACAATTGTGGCATTTTCCGGGGAGAATTATCAGCGTAAGTAGGGTCTACAGTCTGCATGGCTCTGAGTTTTGATTCCATGTCCTGTTCCAACTTACTTCCTTCTCCAAACAGGTCTCTAAAGGAGATGTGGTCCTGCTCCCAATCACGGCAATGTAACTTCAACATTTTCGCGAGTTCGGGTTCAAGGCCAATCACAAAGGCTGGTTTTAATGGGGCGAGTGTCTGCTTTTCTGCATCGTCCACCCTGCCATCCCGAGCACGCCCTGAGTGTTCTATCCAAATATCTATAAAACACTCTGCAAAGTCCCTAACATCTTCAGTACCTTTTTGTTGACAGGCAGTTATTTTGTTCCAGCCTATCTTAGGAGAGCCGTAATTGTGGAACCAGTTGTGGATGGAACACCACCCCCCTCCTAACTTCTGTCTATTCTCCCCTAACTATGCTGTTACTCGAGTGAAAAGTTTATTTCCCATATTCGATCCCACCATGGCAGATGAAATTTGAACTCCGTCCATGGGATGTAGAAAGTAAATATTTTTTGACATTTCCAATTCAACTCCAGGTTTCTAGGGTTTGGCAATTCTTTTAATCACCTTGCGACCAATTTTGGATCGGGGGCTCGTGAACACCCATTCTGGCTCATTGTCCTTTTCTTTGACTTTAGCCTTCTTCCATTTTTATTGTTTTAGTCGGACTGGGGGCATGGCTACAGAGGGTGAGTCCCTTATTAGTATCAGAGTCATTAGCGCTTTCCGAGGACGATTCCAAGTTGTCTTTAAGAGGGGGCACACTCGGAGTAAGAACGGGATATAACAGTGTAATGGGGTAAGGTGGCAATGTCAGTGAAGTAGTCTTCTTCTCATGTCTTCAATCTCCTTTTTAGCGGCAGCCAATTCATCTTTGGTTGTTGTTAATTCATTCCATACCGCTTTTAACTGGTCTTTCAAATTGTTCACTTCTCGGTCATGATTGGACTCGTCAACTATCTCTTGTCTCTGTCTTAATTGTTGCCTAACACAAAGAGACCATCGAGTTTGTTCTTTAGTTTTGAGTTGGATCATTTTTCCCCAAGCTTATTTGATATCGTTCAGGGACCATTGTCCCATGGAGGTTTTGTACTTTTTTACAAATTTCCGTTGAGGTGGTAGGGAGATCGAATCATTGTTCAATATATTCTTTTAGTTTTTACAAGACTTCCTCTTCAAGAATGTCAGGTGGTGTCTGTCCACCTTTGACAGTAGTTGATAATGAACTAGACATTTTTATGTCGGGTCTCACATCTCTTAGGTCAGAGCGGAAACTAGACTCTCTTTGAGCCATAGATAATCTAATTGATTATCGAAAGACACATCTCTACTTAACAATAGATTCTGGGCTGACTAGGTTAGCCTTCTTTGGATTAAGTCAGACGGGACCTTTCGCCGTATAGACTATCACTTTCACCGGAGGACTTTTAAATAGAGAAGTCCTTACCTTTTAGGCGCCAGTAAAGTCAAACGAGAACGACGGTGTTGGTTAGGTGACTTATTGTGATCCTGCCGACTACGCCAAGTTGTTGGGTTTTTTCTGAGACAGGCGATCAGGAGCAAGACGAAGACCAGATAAAAGTCTTAAAGGCTGTTTTTATTGAAATCACTTCCTAGTACACCTTTGAGCTTAAGCTGCTTATGGTGAGTAGACGTGGCTTTTTATACTGCATTGCAACAGATACTTGCGTGCAAAGCTTGTTTATACATTTTTCTTACGGTTATCTGACCCGGCTATGAGAAACAGATGTTTTCTGTACAGAGTACTCACTTATTGTATCTCTGTCTAAGACATTTAGCTTGACTCACGCAGGCAAGACAACATTTGCTGTCACATGCCAGTTTATTCATCCTAATTACCTTCAGATGCCACCTTTCACAAATCCTAAATTAAAAACTCTAGATTTTCTTTTCATTTATTGTGTGGGTTGAATCTTTGAGGCATTAAATGTGAGTCTACAGAATCACAAAGTCATACAGCATGGAAACAGATCCTTTGGTCCAACCCGTCCGTGCCGAACTTAATCCCAAACTAAACGAATCCTGCCTGCCTGCTCCGGGCCCATGTCCCTCAAAATGTTTCCTATTCACGTAATTATTCAAATGTTTTTTAAACGTTGTAATTGTACCCGCGTCCACCACTTCCTCAGGAAGCTAATTCCACATGCAAACCACTCTCTGTGTGAAAAAATTTGCCTCTCATGTCTTTTTTAATTGTCTCTCCTCTCACCATAAAAATGGGCCCCCTGTCTTGAAATCCTCCATCCGAGGGAAAATTCTCTCTGTACCTCTCGTTATTTTATAAACTTCTAATCAGGTTGCCTCTCAACCTCCTACGCTCCAGTGAAAAATATCCAGCTTTTCTTTGTGACTGAAACCTCTATTACCTGGCAACCTCCTGTTAAATCTCTTTCGAACCCTCTCCAGCTTGATAATATCCTTCCTATCACTGAGCAACCAGAACAGGACACAGGACTCCACAAGAGGCCTCACCAATGTCCTGTACAACCACAATATGACATTCCAACTCCTATACTCAAAGGACCAAGCAATGAAGGCAAGTGTGCCAAACGCCTTTTTAACCATCCTGCCTATATGTGATGCAAACTTCAAAGAGTACTGTACCTGCACCCCTGGGTCCCTCTGTTCTACAGCACTGCCCAAGGCTCTACCGTTAATTGTATAAGGCCTGTCCTTGTAGGTTGTATCAAAATGCAATACCTCACGTTTATCCAGATTGAACTCTATCTGCTGTTTTTCAGTCCATTGACTCATTTGATCAAGATCCCTTTGTAATCTTAGAAGTCCCTCTTCACTGTCTACAATGCCACCAATTTTGGTGGTGTTCACAAACTTACTAACCATGCCTTCTATATTCTCGTCCAAATCATATATATAAATGACAACAAAAGAAGGACGCAGAATCGATCCCTGTGAAGCAACACTGATTACAGGCCTACAGTCCAAAAAGCAACCCTTCACTGTTGCTTTCTGTCTCCTGCCACTAAGCCAATTATGTATCCAATTGGCAAGCTCACCCGAATCCCATGTGACCTAACTTTACTAATTAATCTACCATGCAGAACCTTGTCAAAGGCTTCACTAAAATCCAAATAAACAACATCTACTCTTCTGCCATCATTAATCTTTTTGGTAACTTCCTCAAAGAAAACTCAATCAAGTTTGTGAGACACAATTTTTCTTACACAAAACCATGCTGACTATCCCGAATCAAGTTTTACTTCTCTAAATGTCCATAATTCCTATATTTTACAATCACCTCCAACAATTTACCATAACTGAAGTCAAACTCACAGGTCCGTAGTTCCCCGGTTTCTCCTTACAACCTTTCTTAAACAAAAGTACAACATTGGCCACCCTCCAGTCATCAGGCATCTCACCCGTAGTTATAGATGATGAAAATATTTCTGTAAGGGGTCTCTTCATGTCCTCCCTTACTTCCCACAATGTTCTGAGATACCTTAGATCTGGTCCTGGAGATTTATCCATCTTTAAGTTCTCTAAGACCTCCTGAACTACTACTTCTGTGATGTGAACTGTTTCTAAAACATCGATGTTTATTTCTCTGCATTCTCTAGACTCTATTTGTTTCTCCACAATAAAAACTGATGCAAAGTATTCATTTGGTATCTCTCCCCAATCTCCTGGGGTTCAAGACAAAGATGACCTCCTTGCCCTTTTAAGAGGCCCTACCCTCTCTCTAAGATAACAAGCATGGGGCTGGATGAACACAGCAGGTCAAGCAGCATCACAGGAGCAGGAAAACTTGACGTTTCGGGCCTAAACTCTCTAGTTACCCTCTTGCTCTTAATGTCTTTGTAGAATCTCTTTGGATTATCCTTAACCTGATCTGTCAATGCTATCTCATATGCCCTTTTCCTTCCTGATTTCTTTTGTAAGAATGTCCTTATACTCTTTATTTTGATTAAGGGATTCAATTGAACCAAGTTGTCTGTATCTAATATAAGATTCACTTTTATTCTTGACTAGAACCTCAATATCTTTAACCTTCCATTGTTCCTTAATCTTACCAGCCTTACCCTTCACTCTAACAGGAACATAATGCCTCTGAACTTTTGTCATCACACTCTTGAATGCCTCCCACTTGTCAAACGTCCTTTTACCTGCAAACAGTCTACTCCAATCAACTTTTGAAATTTCTTGTCTCATACTATTCAAAATTTGCTATACTGTAATTAAAAAGTTTAACTTTTGTGGAAGGTTTATCCTTTTCCATAACCATTTTGAAATTAATAGAATTACGATTGCTAGGCCCAAAGTGCTGTCCCACTTTTACTTCAATCACCTGCCCTGCCTTATTGCCCAGCAGAAGGTCTACTTTTGCTCCTTCTCTAATAGGAGCATCCACATATTGATAAAGAAAATTTTCTTGAACACATTTGACAAATTCTTCACCATCCAAACCTTTAATACTACAGTAGCCCCAGTCAATGTTTGGAAAATTAAAATCCCCCATCATTACAACCTTATTATGCTTACATATATCTGAGATCTCCGTTCACATTTGGTTCTTAATTTCCCTCTTACTATAGGGGGGCCTATAGTGCAATCCCGTCAGTGATCTTTCCTTTTGTATTTGTAATTTCTACCCATATATTTCCATTGGATGATTTTTCAGAAATATGTTCCCTACTTACAGCAGTAATGTATTCCTTGATCAACAACACCACCCTGCATCCCCGCCCCGCGCCTCCTATTCTGCCGTATAGCATCTAAAACCCGGAACATTGAGCTGCCAGTCCTGTCCATCTCTACATCGCCAAGGCCAGGCGCCAACTCTCCAACACCGCCTCCTTGATCATGACCCCACCCCTGACCACCGAAACATCACCTCCCAAACCATCCACAACCTCATCACCTCAGGTGACCTCCCACCCACTGCCTCCAACCTTATCGTTCCCCAACCCACACCGCCCATTTCTATCTCCTTCCCAAAATCCAAAAACCTGACTGCCCTGGTTGACCCATTGTTCTCACCTGCTCCTGCCCCACTGAACTCATCTCCGCTTATCTCGACTCCATTTTCTCCCCCTTGGTCCAGGAACTCCCCACCTATGTCCATGACACCACCCATGCCCTCCACCTCCTCCAAAACTTCCAATTCCCTGGTCCCCAACACCTCATCTTTACCATGGACATCCAGTCCCTATATACTTGCATTCCCCATGCAGATGGCCTAAAGGCCCTCTGCTTCTTCCTGTCCTGCAGGCCCGACTAGTCCCCCTCCACTGACACCCTTATCCGCTTAGCTTAACTCGTCCTCACCCTTAACAACTTCTCCTTCCATTCCTCCCACTTCCCACAGACAGAGGGGGTGGCCATGGGTACCCGCATGGCCCAAGCTATGCCTGCCTCTTTGTAGGATACGTGGAACAATCCCTCTTCCAAAGCTACACTGGCCCTATTCCCCCAGGTCTTCCTTCGTTACATTGATGACTATATCGGTGGCGCCTCACGCTCCCATGAGGAGCTTGAACAGTTCATCCACTTCACTAACACCTTCCACCCCAACCTTAATTTCACCTGGACCATCTCTGATACCCCTCTCTCCTTCCTGGACCTCTCTGTTTCCATCTGTGGCAACCACCTGGAAACCAATATCCATTTCAAGCCTACCGACTCCCTCAGCAACATAGAGTACACCTCCTCTCACACACTTTCCTGCAAACAGGCCATTCCCTATTCCCAATTCCTTCGCCTCTGCCGCATCTGCTCCCGAGATGAGACATTCCACTCCCGGTCATCCCAGATGTCCTCGTTTTTCAAGGATCGCAACATCCCCCCCTCAGTGGTCGAGAACACCCTCGACCATTTCGCTCACATTTCCCGCAACTCATTCCTCACACCCGCTCCCCGCAATAATAACCAAAACAGAATCCCCCTCGTCCTCACATACCACCCCACCAACCTCCAGATCCAACACATCATCCTCTGACACTTCCGCCATCTGCAATCCGACCCCACTATCGAAGACATTTTTCCCTCCCCACCCTATCTGCTTTCTGGAGGGACCACTCTCTCCGTGACTCCCTTGTCCGCTGCACACTCCCCACCATCCCCGGCACTTTTCCCTGCACCCGCAGGAAGTGTTACACCTGCCCCTACACCTCCCCCCTCACCCGCATCCCAGGCCCTAAGAAGACCTTCCACATCAAACAAATGTTCACCTGCACGTTTGCTAATGTGGTATCCTGTATCCGCTGTTCCAGATGTGGCCTCCTCTACATCGGAGAAACCAAGCAGAGGCTTGGGGACTGCTTTGCGGAACACCTATGCTCAGTTCGCACCAAACAACTGCACCTCCCAGTCGCGAACCATTTCAACTCCCCCTCCCACTCCTTGGATGACATTGTCCATCCTACAGTGCCACAACGATGCCACCCGAAGGTTGCAGGAACAGCATCTCATATTTCGCTTGGGAACCCTGCACCCCAATGGTATCAATGTGGACTTCACAAGCTTCAAAATCTCCCCTCCCCTAACCGCATCCCAAAACCAGCTCAGCTCGCACCTACCTCCCTAACCTGTCCTCCCACCTATCCACTCCTCCCACCTCAAGCCCCACCCCCATCTCCTACCTACTAGCCTCATCCTGCCTCCTTGACCTGTCCGTCCTCCCTGGACTGACCTATCCCCTCCCTAAATCCCCACCTGCACTCACCTTTACTGGCTCCAACTCCGCTTCCTTGACCTGTCTGTCTCCTCTCCACCTATCTTCTCCTTTATCCATCTTCTATCCGCCTCCCCCTCTCTCCCTATTTATTTGAGTCCCGCCCCCCCTCCCCAATTTCTGAAGATGGGTCTAGACTCAAAACATCAGCTTTCCTGCTCCTCTGATGCTACTTGGCCTGCTGTGTTCGTCCAGCTCTTCACCTTGTTATCTCACATTCTCCAGCATCGGCAGTTCCTACTATCTCTGTCCATCTCAGCCAACTTTCTGTAATAGCTATGACATCCCAATCTCATGTTGTTAAACATGCCCTCAGTTCATCAACCTCACATTTCGAAACCCTTGCATTGAAATAAATTTTTTTTCCAGAGTTACTACATACTCTTTTCTAATTGACGTGCCGTCCTGACATTCAAAACTTTTCCCATCAATCCTTCCATTTATACTGCTACTTAGAATTCCTCCACTCCCACTTTCTGTCAGTATGAAGTCTCCCGTGATGGAAGGGACAAATCTCCCTGTTAAGATGTTTGTCCCTTTCCAGTTCAGGTTAGACCCATCCTTTTTGACCAGGTCTTTTCTATCCCATAAGACATTCCAATTGTCCAGAAACCTGAATCCCTGAACAATATACCAGCTCTTCAGCCATTGATTTATCTCCTTTAACCTTTGTCTCACTTGAGTTTGGCATTGGGAGTAAACCAGAAATTACTACTTTCAAGGTTCTATTTTTTAATCTTCTACCTAACCTCTTAAATTTACTCTAGTTCTTTAATCTTTTCCCTGAAAATGTCTTTCCTACCAATGTGTACAATATTTTCTGGCTTCTCAATCTCACCTTTAACAGTATGTTTGAAACATTTAGAGATATCTTTAATTCTAGCACCAGGAAAGCAACAAACCACCCTAAATTTACATTCACTGCAACAGAACCTCCTGTCTATGCCTCTGACAGGAGAGTCGCCAATAACAATAATTCTGTTAAATCTAGTTAAACGCTGCTTAACATAAGAATCATTCCAAATGTCTAATAACTGACTGCCCCTTCCATTTTCCTCAGAGAGACTATCCCATTTCACAGTTCGAAAAACTGGAAAGCTATTTGATAGAGGAATAGCTACCAGAGACTTTTGAATTACCTTCTTACCGTTCCCGAGAGTCACCCATCTATCTGATGCTTAATAACTTTTCTAGATCTACTAGCCATCTCACTCTGTACCTCATATATGCCCTTAATAACATTAAGACAAAACAAAGCATATTTCTATAAGTACCTTATGTATAAAATACACTACCTTTCAATACCGATAGAAAATAATGTTAAAATGGAAAAAAATTAAAAATATGTATATGAAACATATAAATCTTAAATAAAATCAACCACTTAGCTAATTAACAGAATAAAAAAACCACACTTCTTCAATAAATTCCTCGAAGAAAAGAAGTCCTCTCCAGAGCCAACCACATGTAGGACTCTCTGGAACAAAAACACAACTCCTTATTTTTAAAACCTGTTCAGTTTTTCAAGCAAAAATTTTTCCAATGTAAAAACAGCCATCTAAATACATATGATCTTTTTAGTTTCTGAATTTAGAATAAAGAAAACCTCAACCATTCACTGTGAGCCCTTAAATGCTTGTTTAAAAAAAAGTCCGTATTCAAAAAAAGTTGCAATTTTTGTTACTTTTTTAATGGTAATGAAACAAAATGAACAAAAATCTTATATTAGTAAAATATAATGACTGCAATAACTGTAAAAAATCCTATAATAAGTCTTTAAATAAGCCTACAAGATCCAAGCTGCCTCCCTCTCACAGCTTTTAAATGATTACCTAGTAACATTTTATTTGACTGGAAGATGGTGAATATAACTCCTTTATTCAAGAAGGAAGGGAGATAGAAAGCAGGAAACTACAGACCTGTTAGGTTAACATTTGCCATAGGGTAGTGTTAGAAACTATTATTAAAGGAGTTATAACATTTAATTTAGTTTAAGATGATCAGGCAAATTCAACATGGTTTTATAAAAGGAAATCATTTGCCCACCAGTCTACTGGAGATATTTGAAGAGGTTACATATGCTGTGGGTAAAGGGGTACTTGTGGATATAATACGCTTACATTTCTAGATGGCATCTGATAAGTTATAGAGGCATGGAAATGATACAGCACAGAATGGGCCATTTGGCCCATCTTGTCCATGCCGACCCAAAGACACCCTGATGCCTTTTCTAATTCCATCTTCTTTCACATGGCTCACATCTCAGCAGCTTATAGCACTCAAGGTGGAGATCCATGTACTTTTTAAAAAAGTTTGAAAAGAGTCAGGCAGCAAATTCCAGACGCCCACCAGTCTCTGCATAAAAACTGTTAACGCAGAAAACAAAAGCTCATGGTGTAGGAGATGGTATATTGGCATGGATAGAAGTTTGGTTGGCTAACGTGAAGCAGCGAGTCAGCATAAATAGATTTTTTTAGGTTGGCAAGACGTAATGTGTGGTGTGCCACACAGATTAATGCTGGTCACTGTTTGCAATTTATATAAATAGCTTAGATGAAGGGACGGAAGATGTGATTGTCAAATTTGCTGACAACATAAAGATGGCTAAGAGAATAAGTTGTAACAATGCCACATAAAGGTGTAGAAAGGATAAACGAGTGGGCAAAGATGTGGCAAACGGTGTATATTGTGCAAAGATGTGAAATTGTTATACAGGATGCTCGTGAAACTGCATCTAGAATACTGTTCATAACATTGGTCACCTTATTTAAGGAATAATGTAAATACGTTGGGGCACTTAACAGAAGGTTTTATCAACCTCCTACCTGGAATGAGATTGTTGGATAAATCGGGCATGTATCCGCTGGAGTTTAAATGAGCAAGAGGTGACTTGATCCAGGGTAAATGTGAACAGGATGTATCATCCTGTGGGATAATCTAGAACTAGGGATCACTGTTTAAAAATAAGGGGTCACTCATTTAAAGCAAATGGGGCAAATATTTTCTGAGTGTCCAAAAGTGATGGATACAAGAATCCTGGAATATTTTAAGGCAGAGATAGATTTTTGTTAAGCAGAGTAGAAGCTTTAGCAAACATAGGCAAGAATGCAGCATTGAGGTTACAATCAGATCACCAAGATTTATTGAATGGTGGAGCAGGCTTGATTCTCCTTCTCAACTTTTCTACTTGCTTGAGGCATGGTGACGCTTAGGTTTAACTACCATTAGTCATCTCTCTCTCTCTCTGACTCACTCTCACTATCTCTCTCTCTCTCTCTCTAATGAGAGAACAGCCCTATGGTCTGGTAAAATTGTGGTGACTTTACCCTTGCCTCACAGAGCTGTGGGCACAGAGTCCTTGTGTATATTTAAGGCTGAGATAGATTCTTGACCAGTAAGGGAATCAAGGTTTATTGGGAATATGCAGGAAAATGGTTATGAGGAATGTTGGATCAGCAATAATCCTATTGAATGGCAAAATAGGTGCGAGGGGCCGAATGGCCTAATGCTTTTCCTATTTCTTATGGTCTTAATGCTTATAAATTTGTTGATTTTAGTCTTGTCCCAGACCAAGAGGAGTGCTAAGATAACTCTGCTCTGTATTTATGTCGAAGATGGCTGATCTACTTCCAATTGATGAAAATGTATACCTATAATCCAGTTTGAAAGAACTTTTACTACCATCTGTAGCTTAGCAAAACAGGCTTCTATTATTTACTGTAAAGAGTGTTTTTCCATTTGAAAACAAGTCAGTTTTTAGTGAACCTTTTCATTTTTTTCTAGGCACCCTTTGTGTATTCTTTAGGATCAACATGCATATTTGTTGGGAGACTTTGCACGTGTTTGGTTATCTGCCAACAACCTTGAGGCTTCCTCCACGCTCCTGCACTTTCTTCTTTATGAGACTTGGTCTTGGCTAAGATTCAAATATAGGTTTTTTTCCATAAATTGTATTCTGAATAATTTTTTTTAGAACTTAACACTTTAACTGCTGTATTAATTTGACAATTCCCTTTGCAAGACCTGGAAACTTTTTTTTATGCTGGAAATGGTTAGGATCTGGAATACGCTGCTTGAGAGTATGGTGCAGATATGTTCAATCATGGCTTTCAAAAGAAAACTAGAGAGAGAATTTACAGAGCTTAGGGAAAGGACAGGGAAGTGGGTTGAGCGGATTTACTCTTGCAGAGGGCCCACTGAAAAAGACAGAATAAATGGACTCCTCTTATCTGTAGGCATGGCCATTGATTAGGCAAAGGGCAGCATTCTCCATTTCTGTCAACTTCCTTGGCGGATCCTTTGCTTCAGATCTCCAGCATTATCATTTCCAACTGATTGAGAAAAATGTTCCTTAAGTTGCATGCTGAGTGGCAGTACTATAAAGCAGATCAAAGGGCAAGACAAGTTTCTGTTGTGTTTGGAGTGTTTCTCATTTAAACAAAATGAAGAATTACATGTTTTATTGTTAATAGTTGGTAATTAGTGACTCACTAACACAAAAGCACAAAAGAAAATAAGCATTTTAAAATTGGATATTCTGCTGTTTTATTAATGCATTAATGAAGGACAAAAACAGAAATATTATGTCCTGGTTAACAAGCATGGGGCTGGATGAACACAGCAGGTCAAGCAGCATCATAGGAGCAGGAAAACTTGACGTTCCAGACCTAAACCCTTCATCAGAAATGGGGGAGGGGAAGAGGGTTCTGAAATAAATAGGGAGAGAGGGGGAGGCGGATAGAGGATGGACAGAGGAGAGGATAGGTGGAGAGGAGGCAGACAAGTCGAAGAGGCGGGGATGGATGTCCTGGTTGTTTGATTTCAATCTTTCTTCACTCGTTCAGTTAATGAAGGCATTTTAAGAATATTTATTATTCAAATTTTTTTAAAATTGCGTACTATAGGACGAATGTTATGCAGATGTATTGACATCAATTCAAGAGATGTTTGCTTAAGTACAGGGAAAAAATTGTGCGTACATTAACATTGCATCGAAGGTTATATTATCCTACAACACACAGGAGACCATTTTATAAATGAACTGTTTTTGTAGGGCAAGAAGTGCATAGTAGTATTAAAAGACTGAAAAAAATATTAAGAGATGGGTTAATTACAAGAAGTGGTATGTATTTGACCCTACCCTTTAGGTCATTATTATGTGATATTACATTGTCTTTCCTTTGAAAGCTTAGCTTATTTAGGAAAATATCTTATGGATGACAGCATGATGTTTACCTTCTGATGTAATGCAATGAATGTAACTTAAGACTCCCACTGGAACCTTTTCATTTGGATCTGTTTCCTTACAATGCTTCTTAAATAGACCATTTTATATAAAGCTCTCTATTTTCTCCCACTTAATTTTTCTCACTAATTTTCACATACTTTTTTCCCCAACGTTTTCTAAAATACACACTGTGTTTTCACACAAGGACCGTTAAATATCATTGGCTGTGAGACTGCAGGAAGCTTCACAGTTAAGCTTGATTTTGTTTCTTCATGTACTGTCCACACAAATTTTCCTGTTCACTGAAAAGCCTATTAAAAGAAGGACTTCTGCACTCTCTTGGAAAAATAAATGAACTGAAAGTGACAGGGCAAACTGTTTTTCAGATTCATCATAGTTGAGTTGCCCAAAGTGCTTAACCTCCCTGAAAATTACTGCTGCCTTCTCACCAGTTTGCATCAGTGTTGGTGTGAGCACATCTTAGGTCAGTCCCTTTTGATGATTAATTTTGCTTTTTTTATCCCTCATTCTAGATTGAGGCTTTCCAACATATGCAACACTTCGTCCAGAACATGCAACAGCAAGCTCAGCATGCCATAGCTGCAGAAGATCAGCAGCACAAACAGGAGCTCCACAAACTCATGGCACGGTCGGGAATCCATAATCTTCTAATTCATTGGTTCTTGCTGTTTTCTTTTGTTATTCATATATGCAATAGGTTTATACAATATGAATCTCGCTACAAGTGGCAAAATGTAGACTGGTAACTTTACATTCACTCAATTTATGCACCTCCTGTCAGGAGTCAATAGCATTGCACTAAACTTCATTTTGTGTGAGTAGCAACTAAGCCTGTAAGCACATTTCAGCTCCTTGTATATACCAGATTGGTTGTATTTTGTTTTAGTTATTCATGGGTTGCAGGTGTTGCTGGCTGTGCCAGGATTTATTGCCCATTCCTAGATGCCCTTGAGATGCTAATGAGCTGCCTTCGTGAGTCACTGCAGACCATTTGGTTTTGGCAGACCATTACGTTTGGGCAGACCATTAGTGAGGAACTTCCATAGTTTTGACCGGTGGCAGTGAAGGAACAGTGATGTATTTCGAAGTCAGGAGAGTAAGTAGCTTGGAAGGGAACTTGCAGATGGTAGTGTTCCAATGTATCTGCTGTTCTTGTCCATCTTGGTGGTAGGGACCATGAATTTGGAAGATGCTATCTCAGGAGCTTTGGTGAATTTCTGTAGTCCATCTTGTAGATGCTACAACCCGCTGCTACTGTGTGTTGACGATGGAGGGGGTGAATGTTTTGGAAGTTGATGCCAGGCAAGTGAGTTGTATTCCATCGCACTTGTGACTGTGCCTTATGTATAATAAACATACTTAAGGAAGTCAAGAGATGAATTTTCCTGCAGGATTCCCAGCTTCTGACCTGTTCTTATAATCACAGTATTTATGTGGCTGGTCTGATTCTGATCAATGGTAACCTTCCCCACCTCCCCCCCCACCCCCCAGAATGTTGACAGTGCAGGATTCAATAATTGTAAGGCCATTGAATGTTTAATCCCAACGGTTCAATTTTAACCTATTGGGAATTTTGATTTTATTTAGTATTATTGTCACATGTACGAAGATGTAGTGAAAAGAATAATTTTGTATGCTAACCAGACAAATCATATCTTACATAAGTGCATCAGGCCAATAGCACAGAATGCAGGATATAGTGTTACAGCTACAGAGAAGGTGCAGAGAAAGATCAACTCTAATATATGAGAGATCTGTTCGTAAATATGATAACTGTGGGGAAAAAGCTGTTCTTAAATCTGTTAATACATGTTTTCAAACTTTTGTATCTTCTCCCCATTGGAAGAGGGTAGAAGAGAGTATAATCAATGTGGGAGGGGTCTTTGATTATGTTGGCCACCTTCCCGAGATAGCGGGAAGTGTAGACAGAGTCAATGGAAGAAATTGATTGGTTTTCATGATGGACTCTCAACCCTCTGCAATTTCCTGTGGTCTTGGGCAGAATAGTCGCCATACCAAGCTGTGATTCATCCGGATAGGATAGGATAGGAAATGGTAGTTGCCTGTCCTTGTGTGGTATGCAAGTTACTCGTCAACCCAAACCTGAATATTTTCCATGGCTTGCTGCATTTGGACATGGCATACCTCAGGGTCCATGGATTCAAAATTGATCTCACTGTGTGTTACTTTTTTGTTATAATTTTGTTATCATTGGCTTTTGTAAAAGTAGAATCACTGGCAAATTAATTAAATAGTTCAAGTCACTAGGAGGTGAACTTGTGAATATTTGCACATGGTTCATGATGAATAAACACACAAATCAAAACTGAAATAACATTTGCAAATGCAAGATAACGCAGTAAAGGTGTGTGACTTGCTATTGGCTGCATTGTCTCTTCCTCGGTACCACCTCATTGGCACCAAAACACATGATACTAAGTAGTACAGATCACAAAATCTCGACATCAATCCCCATGCTTTATAAGTGATCTCTTCTAGTGCGGTATTTGGAAAACATATTTGGCCTTAAAGGTAAAAACTAGGAAAGGGACAAACCAATCAGTACTGAGCGTGACCACTTTCCAGTAACCCGTGCTGAATGTTGAACATTGGGACAGAAATGATATCAGGCTAACTATAAAATCCTGCGTAATTTACTAGGCTTGCCGTGTCCAATTTGTGGGTTCATACGTGCAAAATGCTTTATGGGAAGTTCCTAAAGGACAGCTAATATCCAGGGAAATGTATTTCAGTTATAGCTAACAATTTCAGCAATGGAGTGGCATCTGTGGATTAAGAAGGACAAACCAGAAGAAATATTACATGCAAGAAATAAGTGAGTTGAAAAACATAGTTTTATAGAATGGCATTAAATTTCACCCAAAAGTTATGTGAAGAATGGCATCAGACCATAGATTACAATATCCGATTCTTTTCTCGCACTTGCATGTGTGCCCTTTAATATAGAAAATGGAAACCACAAGCTTTATAAACTACAATTTTGCTTGACAAAAATGAGAATTACGTAGTGGCATTATGTTTAATTATTCTGAATATGCAGTTAAAATGTGTGTTTGCGTGATGAAACATCAAGTCAAATTGCTTTCATAGTTTATAGTTTCAAAGCATGACATAAATCTTTCATGATAGGAAGATTTACAGAGTGACAACTTTGCCTTGGCTTGAGACATTTGTTCATTCATGCCTCCTTAAACAGATTTAGTTTTAACCATCAGTTTTTAACCTACAGTTTAAGAGGTGACTTTTCCAGAAGCCTTGATCACTTACTTGCAGCCTTGCTCTTCAGCCAGCCAGATGTTCCTCTGAATAAGTCTGTGACTTGAACATTCTGGTAACTGAAATTTTTATTCAGCTGTGCACAAGTCTTTGCAAATAAGCCCAGGCTCCTGTCACATTTTGACTTGACCCCTTGGAAATTAATTGATGAAATGTCAACCAGCACTACTTCATTCTGGAAGTGCATGAGGTACAAGGATTAGCAAAGAGAATGTAGATAAAGAAGAATTAATGATATCTGAAAATTTTGTATGAAATACTTAAGAGGTAATGGAAGTAGTTGCTGTAGTTGAGGAGCTTTCATCATGAATTTCTCTCTTTTTTTAAGTTAGACTGATGGGGTGGTTTTTGGAGGTGGGTGGAGGGATGATGGTAGAAATTTTATCTGTAATGAAATGCACACATTTTTAGTCTGTGACATGCCAACTTTTGTGATGAAATTCTCTCCACTTGCCTTGAATGACTGCTGCTCTAACAAGACTGACAAAGACCCTGCTTGGTCAGCAATCCATACATCACTTCAACATTCATTCCTTTAACACTGGTGCTCAGAGGTAGTGGACAATGCATTATACATAAAATGCACTGCAGCAACTCTTCAAGACTCTCAGAATCACAGGAACATGGGATTGTAAGATGTTATTACTGCATAAAAGGAGGCCAGTCAGCCCATTGTATCTGTACTGGCTCTCCGAAAGAGCATTTCACTCGGTGCCATTTTCCTGCTTAATTCCTGTAACCCTGCGCATTCTTCATTTACGAACAACAACAGTCTTAATTCCATTTGAGTGCTGTTGATTGAACCTGACACCACCACAATCTCATACGGTACATTCTGAACCTTGAACACTAGTTGATTGAAAAACGTGTTGCCTCTTTAGCCAGTAATTTTAAATGTGTGCCTTCTTGTTCTCTTTTCTTTTAAAAGTGGGTGCAATTTTTCTTCCCTGTTTTGTCCAGACTCTTATGATTTTGAATACCTCTATAAAACTTCTTCTCAGCCTTTTTTTTTCTCCAAGTCAAAAATCCCTAACTTTTAACTTCTTCAATCTATCTTCAAAACTGAAGTTCCTCATTCTAGCAGCATGTTTCAAATCTGTGACCTGTACCACTTAGAAGGACATGGCATGGGAACACCACAGCCTACAAGTTCCCTTCTAAGTCACACACCATTCTGATCTGGAAATAAAGCTCCTATAGCATCCCTAGGTCAAAACCCCTCCATAGCAGCACTGTGAATTTACCTACACTGTATGGACTGCACAGATTCAAAAAGGCAGTTTACTATTATCAACAGCAGTAATGGTGGACGTCACCAATGATGCTCGCATTCAATGAACTAATAAGGAAGATTGAGATTTCACATGTCCTTAACACTAGTGGTCTCTCATTGAATTGACTTGGGGAGCTACTGGACACTTGGCAGAGCCATTTACTTTAAATTCAGCAGAGAACATAAATTGTAGCAGCTATAATTTCATTTTCAACTAACAGGCTGGCCATATTTACCTATCCATCCATCTACCTTTCCCATTAAAAGTTTCACATCTGTTTGTTGCAGACAGCAAAATACCCTATGGGAAGATTTTTCCACTCCCTGAAGTGGCTTGGGCAATGGCAAAAAAGTAGGGTAAATGCAGCAAGAATAAAAAAAATCAAAACCTTGACATTGAGAAAGAATTTTCCTTAAGCTTCAAACAGCAATGTCATATTCTTGATCTTGAGCAGCAACTACTTTATTTCTATGTATTTTCTTGTCATTAATACCCTACCTCACCTAACTTCTATGCCATTTCCAATTTTCATCCCCTTCCCTGAGAAACTAGATGGCAAAAATTCCTAACTTATGTTCCCAACATGACAGGTATTTGGTGGCTGCAGCTTACTGGATTGCATTTGTTGGCTTTCATTCAGTTCTGTCTTCACCACAATGCCTGCTCCATGTGCACCATCTTCTTGCACCCATCATCTGCTCTAGTCAGCAAGGGCAAACTGCTAGCATCACCACATTGTCATGCCTGCTCTTGGCCAGACATCGATGACTCGTATGCTTATGCCAGGTCAGGGACACATATATCATGCATTGAGAAATGGAGTATATAATGGTTGTCACTCACTTTGTCCTCAATTGCAGGCTGCCACCCTCTGTGACTTATATCACTTGTTTAGTGCAGAGAGAGGGGCAGGCATATTGTCACGTCTTGGAGCCCTGAACAGTCAAGGGAGTGGACGTGTTACTGTACAGTGCCAAGCTGCATCAATGTCTTAAGTATAGCATGTAGCAGCAGATTATGTGGCAAACATGCTGAATGTGCTTCAAACAAACTTCCATTCCTGAAATTGAAAGGAGAACAGTCCTTAATAGGAACATCTCAGATGTCCTCATTCTTCAAGGACCGCAACGTCCCCCCCGCAGTGGTCGAGAATGCCCTCGACCGTGTCTCCCGCATTTCCCGCAACTCATCCCTCACACCCCGTCCCCGCAATAATAACCAAAAAAGAATTCCCCTCGTCCTCACGTACCACCCCACCAACCTTCGGATCCAACACATCATCCTCCGATACTTCCGCCATCTGCAATCCGAACCCACCACCAAAGACGTTTTTCCCTCCCCACCCTTGTCTGCTTTCCAGAGGGACCACTCCCTCCGTGACTCCCTTGTCCGCTCCACACTCCCCTCCAGCCCCACCACACCCGGCACCTTTCCCTGCAACTGCAGGAAGTGCTACACCTGCCCCCACACCTCCTCCCTCACCCCAATCCAAGGCCCCAAGAAGACTTTCCACATCAAGCAGATGTTCACCTGCACATCTGCCAATGTGGTATACTGCATCCGTTGTACCCGTTGTGGCCTCCTCTACATCGGGGAAGCCAATCAGAGGCTTGGGGACCGCTTTGCAGAACACCTGCGCTCAGTTCGCAACAAACAACTGCACCTCCCAGTCGCGAACCATTTCAACTCCCCCTCCCATTCCTCAGACGACATGTCCATCCTGGACCTCCTGCAGTGCCACAATGATGCCACCCAAAGGCTGCAGGAACAGCAAATCATATTCAGCCTGGGAACCCTGCAGCCCAATGGTATCAATGTGGATTTCACAAGCTTCAAAATCTCCCCTCCCCCAACCGCATCCCAAAATCAGCCCAGCTTGCCCCCACCTCCCTAACCTGTTTTTCCTCTCACCTATCCCCTCCTCCCACCTCAAGCTGCACCCCTACTATCTACTAACTTCATCCCGCCCTCTTGACCTGTCCGTCCTCCCTAGACTGACCTATCTCCTCCCTACCTCCCCACCTACACTCACCTTTACTGGCTTCATCCCCACCTCTTTGATTGGTCTGTTTCCTCTCCACCTATCCTCTCCTCTGTCCATCTTCTATCCGCCTCCCCCTCTCTCTCCCTATTTATTTCAGAACAGTCTTCCCCTCCCCCATTTCTGTTGAAGGGTCTAGGCCCGAAACGTCAAGCTTTCCTGCTCCTATGATGCTGCTTGGCCTGCTGTGTTCATCTAGCTCCACACTTTGTTATCAAGGGGACCATAGTCCGGTACTGGTGCCAACATAGTCAGTCAAGGAGCTTGTCTGATTTAAATCACGCACTTTGTCCAACCAGATTCTGAGGATCTGTGCACTGCATGTCAAGTGCAACCAGACTAGGGATTACAGGTATGTCAACTGGGGCCTCTCCTGCCAAGTCAGTCTAGGGGTGGGCCATGGTCAGTCCTGGGGCTTGCAGAATGTTGGTCAAGGGTCTTATCAAATGCAGGTCCATGGAGTGCAGGGGAAATTGGATAACTCAAGTCTGCAAGTGGAGTTCATTAGACTAAGTTGCTGAAGGAATGATTACAATGAAACAGAGATAGAAAGATGGGACCTCATAAAATGTAGGAGGGAATGAAAACCAACAGAAGCTCTCAGAGTGAAGAGACAATGCTGTTATCACTTTCACCAGAGCCAATGTGGAACAGACCTCTCTAAACTGAGTAAAAACCGAAAGAACTGCGGATGCTGTAAATCAGGAACAAAAACAGAAGTTGCTGGAAAAGCTCAGCAGGTCTGGCAGCATCTGTGAAGAAAAAAATGAGTTAATGTTTCGAAACATCAACACTGATTTTTTCATCCCAGATGCTGCCAGACCTGCTGAGCTTTTCCAACAACTTTGTTTTTGTTCCTGTGTTTAAATTGAGTTTTCAGTGTCTGAATTGTTCTGGTGGAGTCATGCAGTATGGGCCAGAAAAGGTGCCTTATATCATTATGGCATACTATGCCTTTCACAACTGGAGCTGATAAAAGGGGTGATGTGCTGGATGCAGAAGCACTGAGTAATCAACATCAATCTTATGAAGTCAAAGATAAGTGATGTGTAAGATTGCATGACAGAGTAGTGTATCATCAAGCCCAAGAAGGCTAGGCTTCGTGATGAATGAACTGGTTTTGGACTTTTTAATTGTTTAATGCTTTGTTGGTTCTTCAACAAGCAGACCCTGCTTAGTGCAAACGCCATGTAGACATTGTTATTAATGCAGTCATTGAGATTTTCTGTTTCTGAATAAGCAGTTTGTTACCCATCTGATGATATGCTTGATATCTTCTGGTGATCCCACTTTTAGCTATTTACATATTATTTGTTGTAATGACTGTTAAGGAAAATGCAGCAGGCAGTGGCACAATGCACTAACATTGCAGTGTGCTGAGGTTAGGTAGTTCTAGAGATTTTCACCAGCATATGATAGCCAAATGTTGTACAGTGAAGTCTCTCATGATAGGCAGCAGATTGAGAGGAATCCTGAGGCATCTCCTTTTAATCCTACCAGCAGTGGTTAGCCATCAGCATTTCAGAGTGTGCGTAGACAGCCCTGAAATGCTTGAACATCCTGTTGAACCTACAGGAGGCAGCACATTGTGCAGCTTTTCTCACCAGCCATTGCACTAGTGGGTGTGCTGCCTATTTATACATCTCTTGGTCTTGAATAGCAGTGCGTTCCCTTGATAAGCTGCTGGGTGGATTGAACCTTTCCTTCTAAGGATGTGTGGGAACTGACTTTTCATGGTCTGACTCACAAGGTAGGTGTAGGTATAGAATGATGCGTGCCACGTCCTAACCCAATCCTTGCACATTGCATTTAGCCTCAGTGTTGTCTGCTGTCATCAAGGTCACGATTCAAGGGTCCCTGACATCTAAGGCTATCTGCAGCCAAGGGGTCAGTTGTTCAAGAGAGATCAACAATTCTGGTCATGACAACAACTTTCATCCTTGCAATGTCAAAGACGCTGCTCATCTCTCACATGGATATGACTTAACAATGTTCAAAGTGGCAGAGTCATGAGACTAGACATGTTAAGAGCGCATATGAAGATATATTTATAGAATTACAAGATTATTTGAAATTCTTTTGCCTATGCCACCTGTGTGCCTCAGTAAGTTTCTTTCTTCCCTACTTCCTACTATGTTTGAGTGCAGTCCTGACTTTTGCAGCTAAGGTGGAGGGGCCCTGTTGGCCTGACAGACTTGACTGATCATCTCTTGGGATGTTTGGGCCGAGAGAGCCCAGGCCTCCATTGAGTGTCCTGCCCAGTTGCAGGCTTTCTCTCCTCAGCTGGAAAACCTAAAGGTTTGGGGAAGTGAGGGGCTGGACACCTCTTAATTTTTCTGGGGGTTGTAGCTAATGTGGGTGTATATGTGGCTCCTCTTCTTTATGGGTGCCTGCTGGCAGCATCCTACCTTTCTAAAAGGCAGGGGCACATGGAATGTATTCAGTGTTCCTTGTACCCCCTCTCACCTTACCATTGATTCTGAGCATCAATGCCTACACAATGACATGAAATCTATGCACATTTCCAGCAGATGCTGAGTCTCTGTGGCAACCACCTACATGTCTATGGAAGCAGCTGGATGTGTGCATGCTAGGGCCAGTACAGCATGTCATGAGTGTCAATGCCTAAATATATATAATACAAAAATGTAAATCTTTTCTAGTTGACATTTGAAGCCTGTTCTAATGTTCTGAACTAAGCTGACATTGAGGGAAAACTATATTCTTGGGGTCACCATATTTTGGACAAGCCATTAGCAAAAGCCCGATCCACCCAATCAGTTGAGCATGAAAGAACCGATGGCATTATTATTTTAAAGAAGGGTAGAAATGCTCCTGGTCAACTGTCGACCAACACAACCAATGGAAAATAACATTATCCTAACTGAATATAGGAATTTACACATTGCTGCTAAATTTCCCTACAGAGTGACAACTGTATACTAAAATGAATAAATTGTCTGAAAAATATTTAGTGATGTCCTGACAACATTAAAGGCTATAGGTGAAAGCATGTTTTGCTGACTGTTCTGTTCCCTGCTGTTTACTACTAGTAAGCCAATGGAAACTGTAGGTATGAGGTTTAATTGTCTCTGTGTTGATTGAAATAAACACACTATGTTGAAAGTAGAGACAAAGTTATGGTAAATATTTTAGCCAGAACACTTAATATAGTGAACAGAAAGGATTAGCCTCAGGAACAAATTACTGCAGACGGTGGAATCTATACTGAAAGCAACAAATGCTGGCGATCACAGTGGGCCAGACAGCATCCATAGAGAGAGAGCAAGCTAACATTTTGAGTCTAGATGACTCTTCATCAGAGCTGAATTGAAGTGTGGAGGGGGCAGCATGTATGCTACAGTTGCGGTGGGTTGTAGAGTGCTGGGGGAGAAAAGATGTTGATAGTTCAGTTGATAGGATTAAGCCTAGGTGAGGGCACAAGCAGTTTCAGCTGTGACGCCCTTCAAGATGGGTATCCTTCTGATGAAGACTGGGCTCTCTTAGCCTGTGGAAAGGATATGAACATTACCCACAGACTTTAGGAAAGGACTTAAGGAATCAAGAATTGGGAAAAAAAAAACACTGGAAAATATTAAACTTTCACCTTTGCTTGCCAAGTCCCACAAACTAATAGCATTGTGTTTGTTGAAATTGTCAAAGCTTTCCCAAGGATATTTTAATTTTGGCTGAGAATCACCATGTACTTTTGTGTTCTCTGCCATAAAGGCCAAAATATCTTTTACATCATCACGCATTTCTCAGGGTAAAATACTGAAACACTGATCTTTTCAAATTTACAGGCAAGCAGAACTGACCTTTTTATATTCAGACATGGGATGTGGGTGTTGGTGGCAGCATTTATTGCCCATCCCTAACTGTCCTAGAGAAATTGATGTATGATGCCTTCATAAACCATTGTATTCCTTCGGGTTGATGTCACATATATCCCATCGTCGCAAATAGCTCAGCTTTAGCTCATTCTGAAATGATTGAGATTATAAATTTCCAAATTTAATTATATTGGAATGTTGCCAAAGATATATGCCTTAAATCAAATTCACTTAACCAAGATCTAAGAGGCATTTTAAACACATAAGTTTACGACTATAATTCAGGCGGCACCTTCATGCATCACTTATGTTCACTGATCTTCTATCTTGATCATTATAAATGATTGCTATGCTTTTTTAAGCTAGGTTATTAGGTTTCGCAAAATTTTACACTGAAATGCATTTTAATTTTGCTTTGCTGGATCGAAATAGAATTCAAACGCTTTCACTTACAATTTGCACATTTTGTTCATCTCTGAATAATCACTATCTTAACTCTCTGCTATTTAAACTCCATATCCATTGATACTTTTGACTAACTCGATCTTAAAAGCTGCATTGTCTTAGCATTCAGCGCCTTTTGCGAGGGAGGGAGTGCCAAACTTCTTCTAACCTTGTGTTGATAGTTAGATTCTCTCTTGTTAGAGATGGTTATCACCTGGCATTTATGTGGTATAGATTTTACTTTCCACCTATCAGCCCAAGCCTGGGTATTGTTTAAGTCTTACTATATTTGGACATGGACTACTTCAGTATCAGAAGAATAGCAAAGGAACATTGTGCAATCATCAGTAATCATCTCTACTTCTGACCTTATGATGGAAGGTCATTAATGAAGCAGATGAAGATGGTTGAACCCAGGGTCACTATTCTAAATTTCTGCAGTGTTATCCTAGAGCTGAGATGACTGACCTCCAACAACCAAAACAGTCTTCCTTTGTGCCAGGTTTGGCGACAACCAGTGGAGAGTTTTCCCAATTCCCATAAACTCCAGTTTTGCTACGGCTCCTTGATGCTCAGTGAAATACGTTCTTGAAGTTATGGGCAGTTACTCTCACATAATGAACTAAGGGGCTGAGTGGCCCTGGTCGAACCCAAACTGAATGTCGGTGAGCAGTTAAACAAATGCTGCTTGATAACACTGTTGATTACCACTACCATCTCTTACTGATCATTCAATGTAGACTGATGGGGTGGTAATTGGCAGGTTGGATTTATCCTGCTTTTTTGTGTACAGGGTATACCTAGGCAATTATTCAACCTACCTGGTTGATGCTAGTGTTGTAGATGCAACGTTAAATAAGTCAACATTAAAAGGGGACATACTGTCATTATGATATTATACGGTCGATCATACTTTTAAATCTTCAAAACTTCAAGGTCTTTGTAGTTGGGATTCCAGTGCTGCAAGTTCATGCAAAGAAGTGTTGATCTCTTTGCCCCCAGTTCTGATTGTGAGGAGAAAAGGAGACAGAAAAGATACATTTCAGTTAAGCCAATTGATCTTGCCATTGTTTTAAATATGAAATATTTGTCTGCAGATGTTTCCTAAAGCTGGGTGAATGGCAGCTAAACCTTCAGGGAATCAATGAGAGCACCATTCCCAAAGTCCTTCAGTACTACAGCGCTGCAACAGAACATGACCGAAACTGGTATAAAGTAAGCTTGCTCTTGAATGTGAAGTAATTGTTGCCTTTTGTTATGGATGAGATCAGGCCCCCTCAAAATATTTTTAAGAGGGTAGCCCAGACCTTGACTTTTTCTTATTTTCAAGGTAGATGTGCAGTGCATGTTCCATATGATGAGACTGGTCAAACTACTCAACGTTAAGCAAAACACAATTTATTTGAATACTTCAATTAAAATACAAACAAAAGAAAGAGAAATTTAGAATGCCTTAGCTATAGGAAAACTTAACTGCATAATAGATACAGTACCTGTTACTAATTAACTGTTCCAGTATATTGACATCCCATAAACACAACCCTTGGCAAAAAGGCAAGTTCAGACACAGATTCTTACACGAAGTTCTACAACCCAGGAGGAAGAAATATCAAGAGAAAATTTAAAGAGTGTAGCAGCCAACTGAAGCTTCCAACTCTTTTGAGACCCCAAACAGCTTCTGATAAAAACTCAACCTAAGAACTAAAAAAAAACTAGAAAGCCTGATCTGTGAGAGCTGGCCACACCCAGGCTGCTTCCATTGTTCCAACTTTTTAAAAAAACGTAAAGACCTCACAATTTGTTTACTTAAGTCACTTCAAGTAGCCAGTTCCTCCCCTGCCTTACATCTTCTTCTCTTCAAAACAAAACAGACGGAATAACCTTCTGAAGTGACAGTATCATCTCACTTATCTTTAGTTTGTCGCTGTGGAAAAAAATCATAAAATGGTACAATTCAGATTTCTCTCTGTAGCCCTGCAGTTTTCTCCTCATCAGATTAAGAACCAATTCACCTTTGAGAGCAGCAGTTGAATTCATTTCTTCCAAACTCTGAGGTGGTTAATGATCTTAACCAGTTGCTGCATAAAAAAGTTTTTCCTCCTGTTATTCCTTTGTGATTTGTGTGTACCTATGTATAAATCAGCCTTCCCTTTGCCTCTGAATAAAGGAAATTAAGTATATCCACTTGAATGAGACTATAGAGGGCTTCCAGAATCTGTGGAACCTTATCATGTGAGAGCATCATCAGGAGATGAAGAGAAAATTGATGTTTGCTAAACAAACAAGTGAATTTTTAATCGCTTCAGCTGCTAAAATTTGTCTAAACCTCTAAATATTCCAAATCATTTGTCAAACTTGAGTTTCTAAGACTAAATTTTAGCCAAAATGTAGGCTAATTTGTGGGTTTGACTTCTTCATCAATGGTGTTTTTGAGAGATTGAACTTCATCCACATCCATTGTCTTGCTGTTACAGAGTTCACAGTTCACAAACTGTTCCCCCTAATCCTGTCCCTGAAAGTAGCATACAAGGAGTCAAAAGTTATCTTATATTTTTGTTTTTTATTAGAAACTATGTGAACTCTTGGTCTTACGTCACAATGCCAAATTGTTTTTCTTCATTAAATCTGATGCAACCTCTAAAGTTGACTTTGAAAGCTGCAGTATCTGATTTATTATTTGCTTGTTTCAGGGCAAAGATTCACATATATCCATGAGAAACTGAGAGTCCAATTTGCCAATGTTTTGGGACTTATTTTACAACTTCATTTTCTAACCATGCAACTGGCCATCTGTTAGACTTTTCTCTGTTTGCACATTTATTCTTAGCCATCTGCCTAGAGTTCCCTCTAATTTCTAATGTTCTTCACCAATTTCTTGGATCCACTAGATGCTGCTCAATTATTTGTCTCCTCTACACACTCTTCAACATAAATTTTCAGCAGGACAGTGTGCCTGTTGTTCATTCAGGATGATATTGTCATAACTGGTGAAATTGGCAGGAACATATTACACACCAGTGAGATGGTAGCTTTGGCAGCACGTGTTGACGTACAAACATGGGAAGCTGAGTAGCTGCCTTCGATGGTGCACTATTCTATGCTTACATGAATAAGTAGGTTTTCACAGAGATGTGTTTGACTTTGACGGAGACCAAGTGGTAAGTGGAAACAGTTTGGATATTTTGGCCAAAGGCAGGGATCCACTTTTACAGTAGATCGACCATCGATCTCGCGTATATAATGGTATGTGAAGTCAGAAAGTGTGTTGGCTTCAAAAATTCAACAGGATCCATTGACTTGGTTTTATATGAATTAAAAATGTTTATTCCTGGTGTTTTCCTAGGCATGGCATGCCTGGGCTGTGATGAATTTTGAGGCTGTCCTCCATTACAAACATCAGAATCAAGCTCGTGATGAGAAAAAGAAATTGAGACATGCCAGTGGTGCCAGTGCAAACAGCGAGGCTAGTAACAGCGAAAGTGAGGGTGACAGCAATGAAAACAGCCCTGTACCATCACCAGTACAGAAAAAAGTAAATGAGGTAATTTATTTCTTTGTATAAATAAAAATTCATAAGGAAATTTCAAGTTTTACTTGTTCAGAATGCAAATTTCTTGGGTAATAGGGTATCAAAACTCCTCTATGACTGTAGACATGTTTTTTTTTTAAAGAATGTTGATACTAACCAAATTTAGTCAGCACCTTGGACTTCGATAGTAGGACAAGGCCCACAAATACGTTGGGAAACCTGCAAGTTTCCCTCTAAGCCACTCAGCATCCTGACTGAGAAATGTATTGCCGTTCTTTCAATGTCACTGGGTGTAAATCCTGGAACCCCCTCCCTAACAGCATTGTGAGTGTACCTACAGCAATTGGACTGCAGTGGTTCAAGGAGACAGCACCGTGCCACCTTCTCAAAGGCAACTAGCGTGGGGTAATTAATGCTGGCCCAGCCAGCAATGCCTACATCCCAAAAATGAATTTTTAAAATAATTCTAAGTCGGACCACATTTGTATGATGCTTTCTCACACCAAAGCATTTGAAACCTGCTTAAACCATGAAGCTCATTTTGGAGGGCAATATTTGGCTGTGTAGGCAAATCCACATGCTTTCCTACGTTAGGTATTCTCTATAAAAAGCAATTAAATGAATGTTCAATTAAACTATTGCTGTTACTTTTACTGGTATTGGTTGTGGGAAGAATGATGGCAAAGACACTTGGAAAACTCCCAGTGTTTCTAAACAGGGCAGGGTGGATAGTATGGACCTTGAAAAGGCAGACAGAACTTTGGTTTTGCCGAGCCTTCTAAGTGATTAAATCTCTGACAGTTGGGTAGTGTTTAACTACATTACTAGATTTACATAAGAAATACTTCGCGGACAGCCAACATCTTTTTCTGAAAAACAATTTGCATTTCAAATTGATCGATCACTTATCATCAGAATTTTTCATCAAGAATTCATCAGTCTGCAAGGGTAAAGTCCCTGGTTGCTATCAGACCTATTGCAAATTTCCAGCATAACCTGCTTTTATTTCAGATGTTCGTGCTACGTTGAAGTGCAAGCTTGTATTCTGAGCTAAAGTTCTGATGAAATTATTCCATATTTTTGAGCTAGCATACTGATAAGAGAGACTCTACCTTCCTAGAAACAGGTAGCAGCCTAGCCCATCTGCTGAAATGAAAGTTCTAACTCCTTTTTGGCTGTTTTCGGTAAATACGACAGAGTGTGAAGTTGGCACTTACACTGGTCATCATTACCTTTGAGTTAACTCTGCTGCAGCTTTGTGATATATAAGGGGACTGAAGAGAATAGTATTTTTAAAAAATGATTCAGACACTGTGTGTGCAAATAATATTTTTTCCTGTCTTGAGGAGATAAGCACCCATTAAGTTGGTTTTTATCAAAGCTATATTCTGTGTGTATCAATTTAGGAGCTGTCTAAGACACTGCTGCTGTACACAGTGCCTGCTGTTCAGGGCTTCTTCCGCTCCATTGCCCTCTCAAGAGGAAACAATCTGCAAGATACTCTCAGGTAGGATTTAGCGGAAAATGTTCTTAAAGTGGGATTAGAAGACGATAAATTGAATTTTGAGAATTGTCATTGGTAAAATACATGTGTTGTCAAGAACTTTACAAGTAAAGCTTTTTTATCCGGTGTTAGAGGTTTTCAGCTCTTACGTCAGTCTTTTTTCTTATTTAACTTCCTGACCTAGTTGCACACTTTATTGCCTTATTTTAACTTGGGAATATTGTTAAATATAAGTCAAATAAAAGGAGGAATATTATATTTTCCTGACAGTCGCATCCATACCAGATTACCTCAATCTTTGGCCTCTAGCCTGGGCAAGGTACTTAATCTCAGAATGACAGTGAGGACACTGCCCTGGCGTCAGTATTTCTGGGTTAGGAGTTAAAACAAATAAAGCAAGTTTCTCTTGTTATCCATCCAGTGGTCCCCCTGGGCAATGTGTATGTATAGGCATTTGGTGAGAATACCATTAGGCTTTACCACATTGTCAGTCAGGTGGTACTCTTCCCAGTGACTTAATACTCTGCGGTTTGTTAACTGTTTGGGTTCACAAAGCAGTCACTTGAACTGTTTTACTTAGAGAATTGTATGAGCTGTCATCACCACCTTTAACTACCTTTTAAGCTTTATAACATAGGCTTTCATCCAAGGAGAAAGCAGAAATACATAGATTCAACATTTTTTTCTACACAAACAAATTTGCTGGAGAAGCTCAGAGATAACAAGGTGTAGAGCTGGATGAACACAGCAGGCCAAGCAGCATCAGAGGAGCAGGAAGGCTGACGTTTTGGGCCTACGGGTTCCTACTATCTGCTGGAGAAGCTCAGCAGGTCTGGCAGCATCTGTGAAAGAAAAAACAAAGTTAACGTTTCGGGTCCGGTGACCCTTCCTCAGAACTGGGACCCGAAGAAGTCCAGGCCCGAAACGTCAGCCTTCCTGCTCCTCTGATGCTGCTTGGCCTGCTGTGTTCATCCAGCTCTGCACCTTGTTATCTGAGCTTCTCCAGCAGCTTTGTTTTTGTTCCTGATTACAGCATCCGCGGTTCTTTCGGTTTTTATCATTTTTTTCTGTTCTTTTATGGAATGTGGATGTTACTGGATCGGCCAGAATTTATTTATCTCTAATTTCCCCTGAGAACAGCTAAGAGACAGCTACATTTTTGTTGATGTGAAGTCTCATGTAGGGCACATGAGATAAGGATGGCAGATTTCCTTCGCTAAAGGGCATTACGTTTTACAAAAATTAGTGATGATTTCATGGTCACCATTACTGGGACCAGCATTCAGTTCCAGATTTAATTAGTTGAATTGAAATGCCAACAGCTACTGTAGTGGAATTGTCTCCGAAGCATCGCCACTACATCCCCCATTGAAATATGAGCCGCAACACTTTGAAATTTAAACAACTCTTGAGTTGCAAGTGACCCTTCCAAGTCTGTCTTAGGTTTAGTTTTGAGTGCGTTCACAATAGCCCCAGAAATCTTTGTAATTCATTTACAATGTCACCACAAAGGGCATACAAAGCACTACTTCCCCAGTCTAGGTGCATTGTCGTTGTCCTCCATTTGTTCCATGTATCATTGATGGAGGAGTCATGCCAAGATACTGATTTTAACTTGACTCTTCTCACCCAATAAGACTAGAGGATCTGGCAGAAAACAAAATTGGTCAGTGCATTGAGTATAGGAGTTGGGATATCATGTTGCAGCATTTCAGGACAATAGTTAGGTCACTTTTGGAATATGGTATTCAATTCTGGCCTCCCTGCTATTGGAACGATGTTGTTAAACTTGAAAGGGTGCAGAAAATATTTACAAGGATGTTGCCAGGGCTGGAGGGTTTGAGCTATAGACAGAGGCTGAATAGGCTGAGACAGTTTCCCCCGGAGTGTCAGAGGCTGAGGGGTGACCCTGTAGAGGTTTATCAAGTCATGATGGACATGGATAGGTGAAAGCCAAGGTCTCTTTCCCAGGGTAGGAGAGTCCAAAACTAGAGGGCATAGGTTCAAGATATAAAAGGGACCTAAGTGGCAACTTTTTCACGCAGAGGGTGGTGTGTGTATGGAATGAGCTACCAGAGGAAGTGGCGGAGGCTGGTACAATTACAACATTTAAAAGGCATCTGGATGTGTACATGAATAGGAAAGTTTTAGAGGGATATGGGCCAAATGCTGGAAAATGGGACTAGATTAATTTAGGATATCTGGTCAGCATGGACGAGTTGGACCGAAAGGTCTGCTTCTTTGCTGTACAATTCTGTGACGAAGAAGTCAGAGGCCATTTAGAATCATTCTTGAAACTTTTTTGGTCGGAAGATGTTTAAAAAATCACCAGGGAGATTAGAAAAACAAAGGGAAAACTTCAGCTTGATTGTCATATTGTAAAATCACAGGTGTCCTCACAACAGTTGCTTGTAAGTTCTATGCTTGAATTAAGGTAAAACCAGTTTCCAAAAAACATTGATTAAAAATTGTGAAAAGAAGACTGGATGATGATGTTGGAATTGGACCTAAAAATGTTGAAATAGTGTATTCAGCATGCAGATACACTACCAAAGGAAATGTAGGCAAAATAAACCATAAGAAAACGGAGCAAGATTAGGCCATAAACCCATCAAAGTTGCTCAGTATGGGAAAGCTAGGTATTAATGCTGGCAGGTCCATACATACAAAGTTTTTGGCATGTCCCTTAGCCTTTGATACCGCACAAGTTTAATTTGTTTACACAAATGTAACAGGCAGGTTTGAGTAAGGAAGGGGCGACACCTAGTGACTTCTCTGAATATTTCAGTTGAGAACAGTTAAATCATTTCCAAATGTTACCAACTTAGAAGCATTCACATGAAGGTCTCACGCTCTCAGCCTCTCCCGAGAGATAGTGACCCTCATGTTAAGCCTCCACCAGTCATCTCTCTTTAATGAGACAGTAGCCCTATGGTCTGGAAGGACTATGGCAAATTTGACTTTGCAGTAAAATATTGCTGTGGTAAAATACATTTCTAAATAGGTTTCCAAGGTAAATGTTTTATTATTGTTCTGACTAAAATGCAGTTTTTTAATCTGACTTGAAGTAAACTCCTTGAGCAAGAAAGCAAAGAAATGACCTTTTCCATTCCTGCCAATGTAACTGTAGCTCAATAATTCAAAACACACGCAAACAGTGAGGAAGACACTTGACCAGAAATTTACTTTTACATTCGTTATAATTCATGTTGTGAGTAAATACACATTATTCAATTCAAGTGTATTTTTACCCAAATGAGGACTACAGTAGTAATATAGGATCACAGTATTTTGCAGCTTCGATAGCAGGAACAGAGTCCATCACACCGGAGTTGCCCTCTGAAACAGAACAAGCTAGTCCAGTTCACATGCTCTTTCTCGATAGACCTTAAAAATTAAACATTTTTCCATTGACATTTAAGAACTGTGCTTTCACCACTGTCTTAAGTAGTTATAAATTTATTGAATAAGGTGTTCTTGCTTTGTTCTTTCAGTGATGCTCTTAAAATTACTATCTCATGCCCCACACCCCATCCATGTATTGACTTACTGACCAAAAGAGAGTATTTTCGTCTTTACTTTTGAGTAAAACCTACATAATATCAAACACATATTCAGATTTCATGTAGCCTGTAAGATTTAATGAAAGCAACTGAACATGAAGTATGGTGTAGATACAACTGCTGTCTGTATAATCTTCCTTTGGAAAACAGTGGTGACATGAATGACATGATCCAGGATAACACAAAAGTCGACAAACATGGGGCTTAAAGACAGGTTTGAGTTGGTCTGTGCAGTGGAAACATACTAATTTTCAAACTCTGTTTTTGTGAGCTTAGTCTGTGATTAGTTATTGTAGCAACGTACTGTCCACTTTCCATTAACACCACTTATGGTCTTTCTGAAAGCATTGTCATCAACATTGGGCAGTTTTGCACTGTAGCCCATGACTGCTTCTGGATTGACAATATCAAAATTCAATTTACTTAAGAATTTCCACAGCCAGCAGATGAAAGGTTTAATCCTATTTGTCTGTGTTGCATTTCAACCTGAGACACTCAAGCAATAAGATTGTAGTACACCGTTTGGCTCCTTCCTTCACAAAAGATTGGTTCAGGTGGTAAGTTTAAAGTTGTTTAACTGAGACTAATGCCACTTTCTTGTTTACTTAGAGTTCTAACACTGTGGTTTGATTATGGACATTGGCCTGATGTGAACGAAGCTCTGGTTGAGGGGATCAAAACTATTCAGATTGATACCTGGCTACAGGTGCGCAAGCTGCTGACTGTTTAGATGTTGGCATTAGTACTTTCACTTCTTTATACACCTGCAAGTACAATTGTTAAAGTGACTGTTCTGTTAGAGAGTGTCGTTCATGGTTGTAAATTCATTTGTTTCAAATACTCAGCTGATCCGTGAGCATCTGACCAGTAGAGTGTTCCCACTGAAACATGAGCTTGTCTGTCTTCCTGTAAAATGTTGAGGAGTCTACTAATCCAGCATTTGATTTTCCACTTTATCTGTAGAATATGGCACAATTGCCATTTTTAACTCCGGTAATTACCTTTAATTTTAATTTCCATACCTAGAGTATAACGTTATCATACAGATGCACAACCCAAAGCTGATGAAAAAGAACTGTGCAGGACCATAGACTTAAGAGCAGAATAAAGCCATTTGGTGGATTGAATCTGTTCCACCATTCATTCATGGCTGATATGTTTCTCAAACTTCATTCTCCTGCCTTCTCCCTGTCACCCTTGATCCCCTTCTCAATCAATCATTGCCTTAAATACATTCAATGGTTTGGCCTCCATAATCCTCTATGGCAATGAGTTCCACAGAATAATCACCTTCTGGCTGAAGAAATTCCTCCTCATTTCAATTCTAAAGGTTAAACTCTTCCCTCTGAGGCTGTGCCCTCAAGTCACATCCACTTTTATCTGGCCTCTCAGTTTTCTGTAAGTTTCAGTCAGATCCCCCTTCACTTTGATTCCATTGAGTAGAGACCCCAATTGCACAACTAGTCCCCATATGACAAGCCCTTCAACCCTGGGATCATTCTTGTAAACTTCCTCTGGATCCCCTCCAATGCCAGCACATCCTTCCTTAGGTACAGGTCCCAAAACTGCTCACAATATCCCAAATGCAGTCTGAACAGAGCCTTATACTGCCTCAGCAAGATATTTCTACTCTTGTATTCTAGCCCTCATGAAATTAATGCTAACATTGCATTTGCCTTTTGAACTGCCAACTGAACCTGCATGTTAACCTGAAGGGAATCTTTAACTCGGACTTCCACGCCCCTCTGTGCTTCAAATGTGTGAAGCCTTTCCCAGTTAGAAAATGGCCTATTCCTCTAATCTTCCTTCCAAAGTGCGTAACCTCTCACTTTCCCATTCTGTATTCCATCTGCCCTTTCTTTGCCCATTTTCCTAGTCTGTCCCAGTACTTCTGCATCCTCCCCATTTCCTCAATACTACTTGCCCCTCCACCTATTTTTGTGTCGTCTGCAAACTTAGCAATAATGCCTTCAGTTCCTTCATCCAGGTTGTCCATGTATAGCATGAATATTATGGTCCCAACACAGGTTCCTGCAGAACTCCACTAGTCACTAGCTGCCATCCTGAATAAGACTTCTTTGTCCCACACTCTGCCTTCTGCCAGTCAGCCAATCCTCTGTCCATGCCAGTACCTTACCCCCAAAGCAATGGGCTCTTGATCTGAGATAACAAGGTGTAGAGCTGGATGAACGCAGCAGGCTAAGCAGCATCAGAGGAGCAGGAAAGCTGATGTTTTGGGTCTGGACCCTTTCTTCAGAAATGCCATTTCTGAAGAAAGGGTCCAGACCAAAACGTCAGCTTTCCTGCTCCTCTGATGATGCTTGGCCTGCTGTGTTCATCCAGCTCTACACCTTGTTATCTCAGATTTTCCAGCATCGGCGGTTCCCACTATCTCGGGCTCTTGATCTTATTTAGATGCCTCTTTTGCGGCAAACGTCTTCTGGAAATCCAAATAGATCACGTCCACTGGCTGTCGTTTGTCTAACTTGCTCATTATCCCCTTAAAGAATTCTAAAAGATTTGTAAGGCGTGACCTCCCCTTGACAAAACCATGCTGACTCATACTATTTTACAAATACTCTGCAGTCTCATCCTTAATAATGGACTCTAAAATTTTACCAATGACCAAGGTTAAGCTAACTGGCCTATGGTTTCCTGCCTTCTGTCTCCCTCCCTTCTTAAACAGGAGTGAACATTAGTCATTTTCCAGTCCTCTGGGACCTTCCCTGACTCCAGTGATTATGAAAGATCACTACCAATGCCTCCACAATCTCCTCCATAACCCTGGAATGTAGTCCATCTGGTCTAGGTGATTTATCCACCTCATTTTAGTCTCCCTAGCACCTTCTCCTTAGTGATAACCATTGCACTCAGCTTTGCCCCTGACTCTCATGAAATTCTGATATGTTGCTCGAGTCTTTCACTGTGAAAATCGATGCAAAGTAGCTATTCAGTTCGTCCGCCATTTCTTTGTTTCCCATTACTACTTCAGTCTCATTTTCCAGTGCTTCAGTGTCTACTCTGTCTTATCTTTTACATATCTAAAAAAGACTTATAATCTTCTTTTATCTTAAGAGCTTACTGTCATATTTCATTTTCTCCAGCCTTATTGTTTTTTTAGTTAGCCTCTGCTGGTTTTTAATGGTTTCCTAATCCTCTGGCTTCCCACTAATCCTTACCACGTTGTTTACTTTTTTTTTTACTTTTATATTGGCAGTCACGCTTGCTTGCAAAGGAGCACAAAATCCAGTTTATCATTTTTTGAGGAACGCATAGTTTTGTTGTGATAAATATATATAATTTTATTATCATTATTGAAGTTTGAATTTTTGCCAAGAAATAGAGGCAGGTTTTTATTAGTTCAGTGAAAACTTGTTTGAAAAAGAGTAATTTGGACTTTGACCTAAATGCATAATTTCTAAGAAAATCAATGACTTCAGTCAACTGCTTGGGAGATACCCGGTAGTGTTAATGAATAAAATGTTATTCTTTTGATTTTAAGACAGATAAGGCACTTAATTTGTTTTGATTTCAAAGCAAAAAGTTTAAAGTTTCAGCTCAGTAAAACCTAGAGTCCCGCAGAAGAAAGAGATGTCTCTCCTAGTAGAAGAACCAGGTTTTTCAGTTCAGAACCAGTCGCCGAGGCAGGAGTGGCTATTCATCTACGGACCTTCCAGACCAGAAAAGTTTGGATAGAGATCTTGAGGTTGTTCGAATTGAAAAACATTTAGACCATCAGAAATGTGAGAGGATCGTGCATGTAGACTTGCAATGGAAATGTAACATTGTCTCCGCAAGCCAAGAAAAAGAAACCGAAAAAGAGTCAATTCAGTAGAATTTTAAAAGCTGAGAAAGGAGTGCAGTTTTTCTAGAATTGAATCTCTGTAACAGATACTGTTGGGAAACAGGTTGAAATTTTGTTTAGATGTTTGTGATCTACTGATCTATCTTCTGTTTATGTATACATATAGCGTTTTCTTTCTTTCGTGTCACAAACTTATATTCTGTTGTTAAAGGGCATCTGCAGCTTTCTGTGATTATATTTCAGGGACTTACCACCACATTAACTGACTAAAAAAAAAAAATTAAAATAAAATTTAAGCACATAATTTATCAAGCCACATTTCATCTGGGAACTGACCTGTCCAGTATTATCATCAGCTGGGATCAAAAAGCTACTTACAAATACAATTTCCATTTTCCAAATGTTTTTACCAATAGCTTTCTCTAGGATGGCTGTACAATTTTAATTGCCAAATTCACTCCTTAACTTTTGAAATGAACTATTGAGTATGGCAGTGACATCACATTTTTTATAATCTAATTGACAAAGGCACCATCTGGTGTAGTGGTATGTTCTATCAAAGGCTCCATATTAAATCATCTATTTGTGCTGAGTTAACTAAATTCTCCCAACATGCTTAATTACAAGCTCAACCATCAGCTAACGAGGGCTAATTTGATCAGTGTTTAGACCCGTTTAATACCTAGTGTCACCTGGTAGAAAGTGCATGTGATAATGTGAGTGAGATATTTTCTGTGTCACGTGGACTGTTCACAATCACCAATTCACAGTAAAGTTAAACCATTTGAGCAAGACTACTTGATACCCATGGCGCCGCGGTCCAGCAAAAGTCAGCACTTTCAGAAAAGAGAATTACAACAATATGCTGGGTTTTTTATTCCCTGGAGCGTCAGAGGCAGAGGGATGACTTTATACAGGTTTATAAAATCTTGAGGGGCATGAATAGAGTGAATAGCCAAGGTTTTTTTTCCCAGGGTAGAGAAGTCCAAAATTAGAGGGCATAGGTTTAAGGTGAGAGGAGCAAGAATTAAAAGGGACCTGAAGGGAAATTTTTCACACTGAGGGTGGCGAGTATATGGAATGAGCTGCCAGAGGAAATGGTGGGGGCGAATTACAACATTCAAAAGGCATCTGGATGAGTACATGAATAGGAAGGGTTCAGAGGGAAATGGGCCAAATGCTGGCAAATGAGACTAGATCAGTTTAGGATATCTACTCAGCACAGATAAGTTGAATCGAATGGTCTGTTTCTGTGCTGTATAACTCTATGACTCTGAGCAGCAGGGCCTGGTGGTTACAGTTTAGAAAGGAGGCATGTTTCAGGAGCTGTAAATCTTTGTATCTTAGATTCAAAGTATACATCTTGTCTGCAAAATTATTTACTTCTTTTGGGGAATTTTCTTCAGGTAATCCCTCAACTCATTGCAAGAATTGATACACCGCGTGCTTTAGTGGGTCGACTTATTCACCAGCTTCTGACAGACATTGGTCGATACCATCCACAGGTATGTAAAACCGCAATTGTTTTCTCTATCTTTCCAAACAATTGTTACAGATTTAGTCTGTCCATAAATTTATCCAAATATTAGACTTAACTTATCTGATAACAAATGATATTCAATAAAATAGTCACATTATTATTTACTTGATGTACATTAGTGTATCTTTGAAGTATATGTGCAAATATCGTCTGTGTGGTGCAGCTCAATGACAGTGGTTGCAGTTGTCTTGGTTCTATGCTGGAGTCAATTCAAGTTGAAAAATTTCCCACTCGCCCTGTAGAGAAACTTCAGTTTAGCGGGAAGCTTCACGTATAAGGAATGAAATGTTGTTGCAAGGAAGTTCGGGAATGGCATTGGCGCAATGACAGTCTTGCTTGACCCCAGTTTGCACATGTGTTGCGTCTATGGTGGCTACATTGGTGAGGATCATGACTTGCATTTTGTTGAGCAACAGATGAAAGACAGTGATGACTTCCTGCAGGCAGCCAACTTTAAGGACAACACTCCATAATACCCCCCAGTTGACAGATCCACAGTGAGCTACTGGGAAGTGTGGGTCAATTCTCATACCTTGATTCAGTGAGGGCAGACATCAACAATGAAATTGTGCATCTTCTCCAGTATGCTAGTGCTGTCTTTGGCCATCTGGAGAAGAGAGTACTGGATGACAAAAATCTCAACTCATGACCTACAGGACAGTAGTTGCCACCCGCCTGTCAGTGTGTATCAGACCCATGGACAACTACAACAAATATATGCCTAGGGCATATATCATCAGCAATGCCTCTGCAAAATACTTAAAATGCTATGACAGGATAGGCACTCTAATGTCACTATCTTCTCTCAGCCCGACCTCTCCAGTATCGATGCACAGGTTGCTATTAATTGGCTGCATTTGATGCACTACATCCTCTGCTGTCTGACACAAGACTTTGAAAACAAACTGTCTACTCAGAACTGTGTCATGGGAAGGAAAGCAGAGAAAACGCTTCAAGGAGACCCTCAAAACCTTCATGACAAGAATGCAGCAGTACCACCAATTCAGTGGAACTTCTTGCCTCAGACTGCCCGAACTGGAGAAGAAGCATTCATAGAGGTGTTGATCATTTTGAGCATCTCTGACAGGCCCAGGTGGAGGCCAAGCACAAACAGCAGAATAAGTTTACAAAAATCTGAGCATTCTACCCAACTGCATCTTCAAACACCACCTGCCCAACCTGTGGATCCTGACGCTTTGACCACCATACGACCCAAAACTCTAGACTGGATGAAAGTCATCCTTAGTCTCAAGGGACTGCCTAAGAAGTAAAAAATCATCAGATATGATGCATTTGCAACAAAATTGGGGGAAAGTTTTTTTGTGTTTGTTTTTACTTCACCAATTTAGTGTGCTCAACATTATCCTTAATCAGATCTCATTGTTTACGAAGAAACTTGCCATACAGTCAATTGCAGCTTGGTGAGGCAATGGCAAGTTTCAAACAGAAGTTCAAATCTTCTCCCATTCATGATCAATTAGGAAGTGAGAATTTCACATTCAATAGCTAACCTGAAGATTTTTCTTCTGTTTTTACCTTTCTTACTCCACTATGACCTATCCGAAAAACTCATGATTATAATTTTGTTGAAGGATGAGTTATTTTGTATTTAAATTCATACTTTCCCTTTGTATTTTGATGTGGTATATTTAATGATGTGCCCTTTACTTAAACCACAGGCTCTGATTTACCCGCTCACTGTTGCTTCCAAGTCCACTACTCCTGCTCGCCATAGTGCTGCTAATAAGATCCTGAAGAATATGTGTGAGCATAGCAACACACTAGTACAACAGGCCATGATGGTAAGCAGATGTTTATGTTCAATTTAGTTAGTTTTACAGAAAAAAATCCATTTTTTTTTTCTATTGATTACCCTTCAAAAGGCTGTTTATCAAAATTTGAAAACCATAATTTGTTCAATTGTAATAAGATCACATTAAAGGCAAAAGAATCATTTTTTGCACCAAGTTTATCCTTTTTGTGCTCCAGCTTACCCTACAAATCAGGTGTATGTAGTACTTCATGTCTTTGTCATTTTCTTTAACAGAAGAACTAGGAGCAGGAGTAGGCAATTCAGCCCCACAAACCTGCACTGCTATTCAATACCACTGTTGCTGATCTCCTCTCACCTTCCTGTTAATAATTAAAAATCTGTCTATTTCTTCCTCTAAATAAACTTAATCTGCTGGTATCCACCACACTCTGGGGTAGTGAGTTCCACGCATTCACAACCCTTTCAGAGACGTAATTTTCCTCATCTCCTCTTCTTCAGACATAATTTACCCCATGGTAGGCACATCAGAATTTTAGTTTATTTTTCAAAAGTTTGTGAATTTTGAAGAAAACAAAAAGTCTCAAATTATCTCACCTGTTTTGTTAGAAGAAATAGTATTCTAAATGTTAACACTTGTGAAAGAGAAAGCAAAGGGGCAAGTTGTAAGGCAGACAATGTCTTGCCTTTATCTCAGTTGAATTTTATTAAAGAGAAATAGTTTAAATTTTGATGGAACTGGATAGTAGGAAGGAGAGTACCCATTTCTTTCCGTCCTTGATTCTTTAGGGGTACTGGATGAACAGTTACAGATGAGATCAGTGACAGTAGAGCATGGTCCAATAACTGAGATTAATGAGTGGTTCAAAGGGGAAAATGTTCCAATAACAATGTGAGCGAGTAAGGATAACATTGGGAATGAGGGGTGGTAAGAAAGTAAGGGTGAATGATACCAAGTGACTGTGTTCAGGGCTGTTTTACGTAGAGACAGTCTCTTGATTGGCTTTTCGATTGAGCCCAGCTGTTGTTGAATCAGGAAGGCTCAACATAGGTGGCACGGTGGCTCAGTGGTTAGCACTGCTACCTCACAGCGTCAGGGACCCGGGTTCAATTCCCGTGTGAAGTTTGCACGTTCTCCCAGTGTCTGCGTGGGTTTCCTCCGGGTGCTCCAGTTTCCTCCTACATTCCAAAGATGTGCAGGCTAGGTGGATTGGCCATGCTAAATTGCCCATAGTGCCCAGGGATGTTTAGGTTAGGTGGGTTAGACATGGGAAATCAAGGGCAGGGGAATGGGTCTGGGTCGGATGCTCTTCATGTGTGGACTTGTTGGGTCAAATGGCCTGTTTCCACTCTGTAGTGATTGTATGGTGGTAGCAACAATTTGACTGGTTCCTAAGTAGGAGGCTACAGCCTTTGGTGTGGACAATAATGGCAGGATTATCCAGCCTGAGAGTGAAAGTACCTATCTCTTTCTCTTCTGTGTGGAAAATAAAAGAAAATCCCTTGTCATTAGCTACTCTCCTTCACCTTTCTCTCTGAAGTTGGTGTTCTCTTTGAAAATCCCCTGTTGAAAGGAGAAGAAAAATAGCTACCTGTAAGGCAGTGAAAGGATGAATCTTCAACCAGTGAATGGAAGACTTGAGAGTCTACGTATCCACAATCTCCCATCATTAGCAAAGTAAGAGAAAGAGTCAAAAGAAAGATGAAAAAAAGCAACTCATCCATGTCTGTGATTCAGACTGGTATCAGATCTGTGCTCCTTTGACATTTTAACTTCCTCCACCTGTAGTATTTGTGTCTTGACGCTTTCATGTCTATTTTTATATGTACAAGAATTTTCAAAGTGAGTACGATTTAAGTTGTAGTTATATGTAAGCAAATCATGTTTCTTTCTTGCGATTGGTTAAAAACAGTTTAATTTCATGGAATCGTAGAAGCCCTACAGTGTGGAAGCACGCCATTTGTCCCGTCATGTCCACACTGCCCCTCCGAAGAGCATCCCACCCAGACGCACTGCCTTACCCTATCCCTGTAAGCCTGCATTTTCCATGACCAACCCACCTAGCCTACACATCCCTGGGCACTACGGTGCAATTTAGCATGGCCAATCCACCTAACCTGCATATCTTTGGATTGTGGAAGGAAACTGGATTAACTGGAGAAAACCCACACAGACATGGGGAGAATGTGCAAACTCCACACAGACATTCGCTGAAGTGTGGAATCGAACCTGGTCCCTGGCACTGTGAGGCAGCAGTGGTAACCACTGAGCCACTGTGCCACCCAATTTGAATTACTAGTTGTTTTCTTGTTAATGAAGGATCCAATGTTCATATTCTTTTAACTTGAATTAGACAGGTGAAAGTAGGCAAATTTGTGTTTTAATTAACTCTTCACATTTTTGATGACTCCAGTAGAACTGAATTTGATTTCCGGTACACTACCCACATATGCCATGATGCTTTTAAACTGTGTCCCCTAGTTTTAGTCATCCCGCCAGGAGGAATCATCCTTTTGGTTTCTTCTCTATCAAGATCAACTAAATATGTACTTATTTGTTGTATTCAGATAGAGAAAGAAATGTGTAAAAGCTGTCATAGCTTGATAGCTATATCACATCTCCAAAGGAACTTCGTTTGAGGTTTTTGAATGTTGATTATCTGTGTAATGGTCAGAGCTTCTAAACCTAGTGTGCTTTCATTTCAGGTGAGTGAGGAGCTTATTCGTGTTGCTATTCTATGGCATGAAATGTGGCATGAAGGCTTGGAAGAGGCATCAAGGCTTTATTTTGGAGAGCGAAATGTAAAAGGAATGTTTGCTGTTCTTGAGCCTCTGCATGCTATGATGGAGCGGGGTCCACAAACTCTAAAAGAAACTTCCTTTAACCAGGTATGGGCAAAAAGCACTTTTGTCCTTCATTGAAATGGACTAATTATAATTTCACAAACTAGTGTGGGTCTGTTAATAAACAAATTCCTCCCATCATTGCCCTTGAAAAAAATAAGTGAGTTTACCTTTGATCTGTCTTGTTCAATAAAATCATAAATTTATCAATCACTCTGCCTCAAAACAGCACACAACTACAGCAAAGTCTTACCACTTGAAAGAAAGAAATAAAATCAGTAGTTCAGGGTATCACTTCTACTATTCTGAGAACAGTTACAATCATTATTCCATGTTGTGTTAAATATACTTAATTCCAACAGTTAGGTTCTATTTTCCTTTTAATAAATTTCTGGTAAAAGTTTGGACCAATCATTCAGTTACAACTGACTTCACTTGTCAAGAAGACTTATTGCTAAAGTAATTTATCTCCTCATTGGGTTATTCCCATAACAAAAGGAAAACTATGTTTAAATTATAGTGTTTCATACTAGTGACTCTTGACACAGACACATATTGATAAGTGTTGAGAGATAGTAAGAACTGCAGATGCTGGAGTCAGAGATAACAGTGTGGAGCTGGAGGAACACAGCAGGCCAGGCAGCATCAGAGGAACAGGAAAGTTGACGTTCCGGGTCGGGACCCTTCTTCAGAAGTTAGATGAGTGGGAGGGGAGGGAGCTCTGAAATAAATAGAGAGGAGGGGTGGGGCTTGGGATGGTGATAGGTGCGTGCAGGTAGGGAGTGGTGGGGATTGGTCAGTGAGGTGGGAGGAGCAGATAGGTGGGAGAGAAAATGGACAGGTTGTGTCAGGTCAAGGAGATGGGGATCAGAGGGAGGGTTGGTCATGGGATGAAGCCAGGGGTGGGGAGATTTTGAAACTGGTAAGAGGAGCCTACAGCCCAATGGCCTAAACGTGGATTTTACCAGTTTCAAAATCTCCCTACCTCCGGCCTCATCCCATGACCAACCCACCCTCTCATCCCCGCCTCCTTGCACAACCTGTCCATCTTCTCTCCCACCTGTCCGCCCCTCCCACCTCACTGATCAATCCCTACCATTCCCTACCTGCACTCATGTATCACCATCCTATCTACCTTCTCCAGCCCCATGCCTCCTCTCTATTTATTTCTGAGCCCCCATTTCTGAAGAAGGGTCCCGACCCGAAACGTCAACTCTGATGCTGCCTGTTGTGTTACTTCAGCTTCACACTGTGTTAATAAATATTGAAGTTGTAACACAGTACGTTGGAAAAGCAGCACATGCCTCCGATTTTTACATTATTGAACTATCATTATAAAGTATTGGAAAGAACCAAGTGGCCCCCAAAGCTTATTCTGAGGTCTACCCCTCTTATCAGCACAGGTCCAACAAACTGCTTCCAGAACTTCTCCTGAGCCCCATTTGCACAGAGCTACCAAACAGTTCCTGGGACTTCAATGAGCTCCCAACAGCATTTTAACTATATGGAGCACCATCTATGATTGTACCTCTTCCCTTATTGCCTAACTCTCGAAATGCTGTTCACTGACACTTAAACTGACCTGGGTGACCTATTAATACACTCCAAGAGAGTCCCATCTTTATTACCAAGAATCAAATGTAACCAGCAATGAAACATCCCATGCCCCAAATGTTAACAACCTCCAGCTAACTGTTTCTGTACAGCTACCAACTTCAGAACTCGGGCAAAAAAGATTGATTTCTTCATACTCGAATATAATGACGTTATTATAATATGCAACTAAGATATTTAGTGAAAATATTTATTTTTGGAGAAATTCTTGTTTTAATTGGGATTCAAATGACTCTTGTCAAATTTATCCTTACACAGGCATATGGCAGAGACTTAATGGAGGCTCAAGAATGGTGTCGAAAGTATATGAGGTCAGCCAATGTGAAAGACCTAACCCAAGCTTGGGACCTCTACTACCATGTATTCCGACGCATTTCAAAGCAGCTTCCACAGGTGGGTGCAGTTGTTCCATGACAGTATCTTTCTGCTCTTGTATAAAGTATTAATGAAATAATTCCACAGAGGTCAGTAACCCATCACCAAGTCACCCTTTACTTAAACGTGGTGAGTCCTTAACTCTGATCCAGCTTCCTCAGAGTCAGCTCTCAGAGTGACCAGAACCTCTGACACTCCTCTTTACATCTGTCAGCCAGGGCTCCCTGATTGGACCAGATTAACAGCCCCAATCAGGAAACTCATATTCAATGAGGTCCATGTGGCTGACTTCATTACAATGACTATGGCTAACAGAAAGGTTGTCGATTAAAGTGAAATTAAAGTTAATAACGACGAACACCTTTTGATTTATAAACCGTCTGAAATGTGTTCAAAACAGAATATTTACCTTTCAGGGTTTGACATCAGTTGACAAAAATATCTATTGAAAACTGAAATCATACATAGCCTGTGGGGTCTAATTGAAATCTCCTGTTAAATGAATTCAAGGCTGTGAACAGTCTCAGCCAAATTTTAAAAGATGGGAAGTTTATTGTGTAGTTTACTACTCTGTTGTGCATGCATGAACTTCAGAATTTAACGTTCCTTATACTAAAAGAAGCGAAAGCATTGTCAAAACCAGCGATATTTCTAATGAAGTCACTCAAACAGAGTGGACAGGTTGGTGTGAAACATTGGATTTTCATTTTGGTGCAATGCAATGAACTACTTTTTGAAATTTTGTTACGGAAAATTATTAGCGTTAACTCTGTATTCCATCTGGTCTGAAAGTACTACGTGATACAGAAAGTAACATAAGATGGAAAGCACTGACATCACTCATTTCTGTGAATACAGAGTACAAAGAGTTCTGAAAGAACACAATTTATTGGCCCTTTACATGTGCAAATCATTTCAGAAGGATAAGTAAACATTATCAGGTGATTGTCATTTTGAATGCTGTTACTGAAAGACAGTCGGACGAAGGGTTTAGTCAGAACTAACATTTTATTTATATTTACTTGTATCATTAACAGATATCTCTATTGAAGCAAATGGTAATAAGCAATTATAGAAATGAGCTACCTTTATTTATTTGCAGCTCACCTCACTTGAACTCCAGTATGTGTCACCTAAGCTGTTGATGTGTCGTGACTTAGAATTGGCAGTACCAGGAACTTATGATCCTAACCAGCCAATCATCCGTATTCAGTCAATAGCTCCCTCACTTCAGGTTATAACTTCCAAACAGCGACCAAGGAAGCTGACCATTATGGGTAAGAAAGATAAGCTTTGCAAATTGTCATCTTCTATTTCATTTGTATTATACCTTTCCAAGTGGGAGCAATTTTGTGTTGAGAAAACAAAATGAAGACACAAACAAAAAAGAGAGATGATATGCATCGGGCATGAGTGATTAAATCAAACTAAGTTTAGGTATTTGAAACAGGGGTCTCTATACTAACCCAATATGGTGGTGGAAGGACAGGATACAAATTAAAAAGATGGAGAACATGACTGTAATCCGCCATGTGCACTTTGTTTCATGTTCTGTAATATTTTTACAGTAACACATTTAATGAAGTACTGTGCTCCACCTGGCAAAAAGGGATACTTAATTATATAGTCAACTTACACCTTTGCAGTACAACTAAAAGCCTGATTTTTGAATTTTACAGTTGTTGGATGGGGTTCCACACTGGTCAAGAATCCCAACAATAGGAGGAATTGCAGTCTTATGAGTGAAAAAGATCGAGAATGCTCCCAACAGACCCCTTAAGGAAGATTTCAGCCTCCCTGCTCATAACAGAAATAGCACAACTGTTACCAAACTTGTCTCATGATTGAACCAAAGCAAATCCCTGCCCCTGTTATTACTAGGCTTTTGTGTTCTCTAATTCTAGCAAAATGAAAGCCAAATTATTAACTATTCTAAACAAATGCTGATGCTCTACCAGACTGTAAAAATAAAATATGCCAACCATTGAGTTTTCTTCCCCAACTCAAATTTAACAGAATTTTATTTATCTTTCTGTAGGAAGTAATAGCCATGAATTCATGTTCTTACTGAAGGGTCATGAAGATCTGCGTCAGGATGAAAGGGTGATGCAGCTTTTTGGATTGGTGAACACCTTGCTGGCAAATGACCCAGCATCTCTTCGGAAGAACCTCAGGTAGTGACATGTTGGTCAACATCCATAAGCATAGTTTTGCACTTCCTTGTGTTATAATGGTTATTGTACTGATCAGAACAGCCAGACAAAACAATTAATAGGAACATGTACGGATTATATTGGTATAGTAGTGTTATGGTTACAGTGCTGGATCAAACAACCCAGAGGTTATTTATAAACACTCAATAAAATATCAAATAAATTCAAAGAAGTCTAAAGCAGTATCAGCTCAATCGATCCAATAAGGTCCACTTTGATAACGCCCAAGGCTTGGTGCTCACGTTGAGAAAACTGACCCACAGACTTGAGAGACAACAGTACGATCCAGTCATACTTAATGACATCAAATCCAAAGAGTAATACCCCAACTCCAACTATCATGTTCAAGAAATTGTCCTGTCATACCAGCAGGCGAGACTGGTTTGAAGGGCTACCTACATACTAAATGCAAAAAGCAATAGCCTATAGATTGAGCTAGCAAAGTTTAGTAACATTCTGTAGCCTTATCACATCCGTTAAAGAAGCTGCACAGCAACCAGGCAACTAACAAGAGTAAGCTCGATGAACATTCCTATGTTCAACCATTAGTGGTTGCATGTGTTGGACCATAGAAAAGTAGAGTACTGACAACATTATGGCTGTGATGCTGAAAATGTGTACTTGGAACTACCTGCTTCATTAACCAAGCTCTTCCAGTGCAGTTAAGGCATTGGCATCAAGCCAATTATGTGGAAAATTGAAGTACAAACAAAAAGTGCTGGAAATATTCCCCAGGTCAGACAGCGTCTGCAGAGGAAGCAACAGTGTGCCAGATCATAGAAACATTGTCAGAGCTGTAAGACGTAAAACATCTTAACAGCTTTTAAGCAGGTAGAGAGGGAAAATGAGTAGTAAAAGGATCCTGGTACAATGCAAAAGTAAATGGTAATAGGACAAATAAATAAACAAAAGAACAGTCTAGCGAATCTGCAAATGGCAAGAACAGAATTGTTATCATCACTTGCAGAGATGGCGATCTAAAATTATTAAACTCACTGTTGAGGACACAGATCAGAGTGGGAATGGGAGGGAAAGTGAAAATGGCAATGCAGAAAATTTCCCAGGCTTATTCTAATCACAGAAATCAAGATGAACATAACTTAGACCATTACTGCCCTAAAAGCTTCCTACTCATCATTAAATTAATAAAAGGCGACATCTGGAGTGGCGTCAAGCAACAGTTACTCTCCAATAGCCTGCTCACTGCTAATGTAGGATTCATTCAGAGCTGCTCAGCTCCAGACCTCATTTATTCATGCATCTCAAAAGTTGTTGGGAGAGTATGCTGTTCCAGTATAAAAGGATGAACTGTGCTCAATGAAAATACAAATAGGGTACAAGCAAAAACAATCAATATTGGTGCTGCTTGTTTAATAGGAAGTTTTGTTTTTATTCATTCACCGAATGTTGGTGTTGTTGACTAGGATCAGCAATTTTTTATCCATCCCTAATTGCCCAGAGAGCAGTTAGGAGTCAACCACATTGCTGTGGGCCTGGAGTCACATGTAGGCCAGACCAGGTTAAGAATAGCAGATTTCCCGATCTAAAGGATATTAGTGAACTGTATATGCAGATAGCCAAATACTGAATTGCTCTCAGAGTATTTTTTGTGATTAACAACAGTTTTATTGTAAGATTATAGTTCACCTGTTTATACCCTTCTGAGTCCTCTTCCTATCCCACAGGGAAAAACTCAGGTCTTAAGTACAGCTCAGCTCTGAACGTCGCCAACTCTTAACCAACTCTGAAACTGTCCTGGTTTACCCTGAAAACGACCTACATTTCTAACATTGTCACTGCTGTCCCACAATGTAACATACCCTTCAAATGCTTCAAGCTCGACATTCTAAGTTTTAATCCACTTGTCTGGACATCAGGAATAAGTAGTCTGCTCTTATTTTGCCAATAGAAAAAATCATCCTGACAGAAGAGATAATTAGCTTGTATTCCCCAAGCACTGTATTTTAAACATGTCGATTTGTTTCATGAAGAAGTACATTGTATTTTTAAAACATGTTTTAAAAAGTGCACATAATGCATTTAGATGTTTCCCTCAAATATTCTGGGCTTTCTCTTTCAGTATTCAGAGATATGCTGTCATTCCTCTGTCCACAAACTCTGGTCTAATTGGCTGGGTCCCACACTGCGACACGCTCCATGCTCTTATTCGAGACTACCGAGAGAAGAAAAAGATTCTGCTGAATATCGAGCACCGCATCATGCTCAGGGTAGGTACTGTTGCCTGTTTATTTTAAATGTACACTTTCTTACGGTTAAGTCATTACTTTTCTTCACTCTTTCTTAAAATTTTAATTTAAATTAAACTGCATCTTTGAACTTACAGAGTCATGTAGTTAAATGTCATTGCCACATTCACTCAAACAAAGGCTAGAAACGAGGACTGGAACTGTATGGGGAGCTGGTACCTACTCAGCTTAAATGCTATTTTCAAATTTGCAGCAAATCTATTCAGTACAACATACGTTAAAACACTTACAATTCAATATCGTTTGAAGATGATAAGTTGACCATAAGATTTCTAGCTTAATAGCAGTGAATGCATAAATCAATCAACAGATAAAGCTTTAGATACTTTTTAATCTACGTAAATGCTGTTACACACCTTGGAACAGATGGGACTTGAACCTGAATCTCCTGATCCGGAGGTAGGGATTCTATTACTGCCCCACAAGAGCCCCTAGATAAAAGCTTTAAACTGAGTTAATTGCGAGTTATCAATGTCATCTTCTTAAATTCATTAAATGGAGAATGCAAATCACATAAAGCCAATAATTTCTTTACATGAAATGGTATTTAAAGTTCTTTAATTTGCATCTAGTTTGGTTGTATTTGAAATACCTGATGTAAACTCAAACATATATTAGTAGTTCAATAGATATTAGCTTCTAAAACCAGTTTAAGCTTCTGTGTTGTCAAGCAACATATTTAATTAACATTTTTCCAAAGAATGGAATTAAAAGAAACCAAATTGTGAAAGTTTCTGGTTGAGGTGGAGGAATTTTTTTGTGAAAATATTTGTGGCCCTTTCTGTTTTGCGTCAGGTTTTCCAAAGTCTGTTGCTTCCTTCTCTCTTTCTTATACCTCCTTTTCTTTCTTATCCCAAAAGGTAATTTATTTTTGACTAAAAGAGTTGAAAAATCAGTCCAAGCTGACACATATCGTTCGACTTGCATGCTTTGTTTTATTCTAACCAATAGATGGCTCCAGACTATGATCACCTCACCCTGATGCAAAAGGTCGAGGTATTTGAACATGCAGTGAATAACACGGCAGGAGACGATCTGGCCAAGCTACTGTGGCTGAAGAGTCCCAGCTCTGAGGTAAAGCCTTGCTTTATTTTCGGAGCATTCTTCACATTTCCACAAATTGCCCACAGTCCACAGTTGTAGTGTTATAAGCATATTCTGAACAAAATGTTTATTCCCAGATTTTCTGCCGGTACCAGTGTTAAAACTACACTAATAAATTTTCATCTTCATTAGATTGATCACCTGTGAGAGAAGTCAACCTATTTTCATTCCAGCGGCTTAATTTATTTGGTCCTGGAATATCAGTGTCGCTGGTTCGGTAAACATTTATTAGCCATTCCTAATTTTCCTGGGGAAGGTGATGAGTTGCCTTTTTGAAATGATTCAGTCCTTGGGGTATGGGGACATCCACAATGCTGTTAGAGAGGGAGTTCTAGGATTTTACTCCAGTGACAGTGAAGGAACGGCGATGTAGTTTCAGTTCAGGATAGGTGTGTGCCTTGGAGGGGATCTTGCAGGTGATGATGTTCCTGTGTAACTGCTGCCCTTGTTCTTCTTGGTGGTAAAGGTCATGGGTTTTGAGTGCAGTATGATTGTAAATGGTACGTACTGCTTCTACTCTGTGTCAGTAGTGAGGTAATGAACGTTGAATGTTGTGGTTGGGGTACCAATCAAGCAGGCTGCTTTGGATTGGTGTCATTGCTTTTTGAGTTTTGGAGCTGTGCCAATCCAGTTAAGTAAAGAGTATTCCATCAAAGTCTTGACTTGCACCTTATAGGTTGTGGACAGGCAGTGGGGAAACAGGAATTAGATTGATTGCTACAGAATTCCAAGTCTCTGACAGGCTGTTGTAATCATGGTATTTATATGGCTGGGCCCGTTCAGTTTCTAATCAGGGGTAATGATCAGAATGGTAATGTCAGTTGGAATAGTAAGATGTTGACAGTGGGGGAATTCAGCAATGCCATTGCCTTTTCACTTCCATGGACAATGGGTAGATTCCCTTTCGTTAGAGACAATAATTCCCTGGCACATGTGTAGTGCAAATGATACTTGTCACAAATCAGACCAGGCCTAGATGGTGGCCAGGTCTTAGTGCATCTGGACCCAGACTGCTTCAGTATCTCAGGAATCATGAATGGTGCTGTTGTGCAGTCATAAGCGAACTGCCTGACATCTGACCACATGATGTTAAGATGTCATTAATAAAGCAATTGAAAATGGTTGGGCAATGGACATTACCCTGAGGAATTGCTGCAGTGACACCATGGAAGGGAGATTATTGACTTCCAGCATTAACAACCATCTTTCCTTGTGCTAAGTGTGGCTTCAACCATTGGAGGGTTTTTCCCCTTTCCCATTGGCTCCAGTTTAGCTTGTTTCCTTAATGCCATATTCAGTTAAATACCACCTTGATGTTGGTATGATGTTGAAGCTGTTACCCTCATCTCCCTTTTAGAGTTCATCTCTTCTGTTCATGTTTGTGCTATAGTGTTAGGCCATAATGCAGTCAGGAGCAGAGTGGCCCTGGTGAAACCAAAACTGAGCATCAGGGAGCAAGTTATTCCATTGTAGCTGCCACTTGATGGCACTCTTGCTAACCCTTCCATTACTTTGCTGATGGTCAAGAGTAGACACATAGGGAGGTAATTAACCGGATTGGATTTGTCCAATGTTTTGTGGACACAACATATGTTGGCAATTCTCCATGTTGCTCCATTGATGTCAGTATTGATCTGTATTGGAAAATCTTGTTGAGGGGCATGGCCTGTTATGGAGTGCAAGTCTTCAGTACTATTGTCGGCATGTTGTCAGAGCTTGTAGCCTTTTTACTAACCAGTACCATCAGCTGTTTGTTGATACCATGTGGAGTGAATCAAATTGGCTGAAGACTGGCATCTGTGATGCTGGGCATTTCAACAGGAAGCTGATGTAAATCATCCACTTAGCACTTAGGTTTGATGATTAATGCATATGCTTCGGCCTTCTCTTTTGCAGTAATGTGCTGAGTTCCCCCAGTCTTGAGGATATTAGTGGAGCTGCTCCCACCTGAAAGTGTTGTTTGTCTACTACCATTTGTAAATGAAAATGGCAGGACTGCAGGATAAAGATCTGATCTGTTGGTTGAGATATTGTAGTGCTGTCTGTTGTTGCTACTTGTTTGACATGCAAGCAGCTCTGTAATGTAGCTTCACCAGGTTGACACCTCCTGTTTAGGTATGCTTGGTGCTGCTCCCAGCATGCCTTCCTGCATTTTTGATTCAACCAGGCTTGATCTCTCAGCTGGAGGGTAGAGGTAGATTGGAGGATATGCCAGACCATGAGGTTACAGATTGCAGTTGAATAAAATTTTACTAAAGATGACCCATAATGCCTTATGGGAGCCTAGTTTCAAGTTGCTAGATCTACTTGAAGTCCGTCCCATTTAGAACAGGCTTCATCTCTTATGCATCATAGAGTGTCATCTTTCTCATTTTGAACAGTTTGTGTATTTTTCCAGTGTCTTTGCTTAAAAGATGGTGCAGTTGGTTACTTGTAAGTTATTTTATCGAGAAATATGCTTGCACTTTTTCATCTCTTCATGGGATTTGTGTGTCACTGGCTGTTCAAGCATTTATTATCCATCCCTAGTTGTCCTTGGGAAGGTGGTAGTGAGTTGCCTTCTTGAACCAGTGCAGTACATTTGATGTAGGTACATAGCGACAATGCCTTTTGGGAGAGTGCTCCAGGAATTTTGACCCAGAACCATTGAAAGTGGGGCAATGTGTTTCCAAATCCAAGTGATGAGTGGCTTGGTAGGGAACTTGTAAGTGACGGTGTTCCCATGTATCTGCTGTCCTTGTCCTTATAGATAGTAATGATTATGGGTTTAGAAGGAGCTTTGGTAAACTTCAGCAGTGCATTTTGTACACAATCATCAAGGCAACAGGAAATCAACTCTCTCAAAACCCATTAGGTGTAAACTTTAAATTAAGATATAATTGTCTGTGATAACTCCTCATGTGGCTTTAGTATGCTCTTTGTTCTGTTTGGAATCCGATATTAATGATCAATAAGGTATTGATGTTTAATCATAGCCTGTGAGCCATTTGTTCAGGTTTTAACTTGGCACCTTAATTCCCTTTGTGGCTGTAGGCTTTTAGAACATTGAACAGCACAGCACAGGGACAGACCCTTCAGCCCACCATATTTGTGCCAACCTCGACACTATTCTAAACTAATCCCATCTGTCTCCACATGGTCCATATCCAACTAATCCCTATCTATTCATGCATCTGTCTAAATGCCTCTTAAACATTGCTATTTTATGTTTCAACCACCTCCCCTGGCAGCACATTCCAGGCACCTACCTCCTTCTGCATAAAAAAATTGTCTTGCACATCTCTCTTAGGCTTTCCATCTGACTATCCACCTCTCATCTGTGCCACTCATAATTTTATAAATCTCTATCATGGCGCCCCACTCCTCAGCCTCTGACCATCTAGTGAAACAGTCCATGTTTGTCCAATCTCTCCTTATAGCTAATACACTCCAATCCAGGCAACATTCTAGTAAATCTCTTTTGCACCTTCTCCAAAGCCTCTATATCCTTCCTATAGTGTGATGACCAGAACTGCACACAATACTTCAAATGTGGCCTAGCTAAAGTTTTAAACAGCTGTAGCATAACTTGCCAACTTTTATACTGTAGGCCCAAACCAATGAAGGCAAGCATCCCATATGCCTCCCCTACCACTTTAACCAATTGTGTTGCCACTTTTAGGGAACTATGGCCTTGCACCCTAAGATCCCTCCATATATCATTGCTCCTAAGGGTCCTGCCATTTACTGTATACTTGCCTGTTTCATTTGATCTCCCAAAATGCATTACCTCATACTTGTTCAGATTAAACACTATTGTTTATTGTGCTGATTATTGTCCGGTTCGATAAAGAAATTCTCAGCTAACCATGTGACTGAATTTTCTTCTCCTGTTTAAATGCAGGATTATGGTTTTTTTTCTGATGCAGTGTGAAAAGTCAATAATTCTTTTAAAAGCAAATTGAAAGGTCTTTGAAAATTTACTGTACTTCAAGTAGCTCCTCCAATCTAAACCAGTAAGATGCACCGAGATAACAAGCATGGGGCTGGATGAACACAGCAGGTCAAGCAGCATCATAGGAGCAAGAAAACTTGACGTTTCGGGCCTAAACCCTTCATCAGAAAATTTTTTTCTGATGAAGGGTTTAGGCCCGAAACGTCAAGTTTTCCTGCT
>JAHRHZ010000004.1:28180323-28203803 GCA_024137785.1 Ginglymostoma cirratum
ATGATGCTGCTTGACCTGCTGTGTTCATCCAGCCCCATGCTTGTTATCTCGGATTCTCCAGCATCTGCAGTACCTTTTATCAGTAAGATGCACCTGTATGTTTTGAGAAGTTTAACAGTGCTGTTTTACATTCTGGTACTCTGCAGGTGTGGTTTGACCGAAGAACCAACTACACACGCTCCTTAGCTGTGATGTCAATGGTGGGTTACATCCTGGGACTAGGGGATCGGTAAGGCGATTCAACTAATCTGGTGCTTTTCTAACTACCATACAGTGCAGTGTTCCTTACAGTTGTCGTCTTAATACAATTTCAGGGCTCCAGGGGCAGGGAGAACAGTTGGAGACATATTTTCAATGTTGTGGGTCTCCACATGATGGGGGAAGGGTGGAAATGCGCTGCCCATCACTTGCCATTCTCTACATGCAAAATACAAGGAAAATGGCTTGGTCAATACCCAGGGTGGGCAGTGTAAGTGTCACTTTGATGGGCATAAGTGCAGAATCTTGTCTGGTGGATGTTAGGGGCAATTATATAAAGCAGTTGTTTGCAACAGCTACATTTCTTTGCAATCATTTCATCGTCCATTTGCAATGCATGCAGCGAACATGCATGGGTTGAAATGCTCGTCAGAAGCAGCAATGACTTAAAAAGTGTGAATGCTGGTCAAAAACAAACCCATTACTTGTGTAAATTCAATGGGTGCTATGGAAATGAGCTTCATTGTCTGTCGTGTAATTTTAATGATGGTGTGTACTGAATGTAATGAACAGTTGTGTGTACGGGATGGGAAGGAGCAGCAGAGTACCACTGAGCATGAGGAACACCTAGCTCAGGTCCTGCGTCTGCTCCCTTTCCCTATCAGGATGTATCAAAATGAGGGGTCCATAGGAGGATCAGGGATTTTCATCCCTGCCTCCATTTCTTTGGGATGAGCAAGGTGCAGTGTTGCTGCACACTCCATATGTCCCAGGCCAGCGTGACAAAACTATGCCCGCTGCAGGAGTGGGAGGCCATCCTCTCTCTCTGAAAGTGACAGCTATTTCAAACCACTATGCAACTGGTGCCTCCCAAGGAATGTTGGATGACTCATATGGGATCTCTTAGTCATGCACTCTGAAATGAATAAGGACAGTGACTGATGCCAGATTTACTTGATCACACTGGTTCATTTTGTTTCTCAATGATGAGTTCGGTGCTGCAGCATGGGCAGTAACATTCGGAAACATAGTTGGCTTCCACCACATACAAGATTGCTGTCGACTGTATACGTGTGGCACTAATGTAACTCAGTGGAATTCGTCAATAGAAAAGGGTTTCATTCTGGCAATCTGTGATCATCGTTGCCATTTCCTGGAGGTATGTTCCAGCTACTCTGGCAGCTATCATAACTCCTAAATACTGGAGCACTCTCGTACCCAGTCAATTTGAGGGTCCAGGTGCCTTATATGACTGGCTGTTGGGTGACAAAAACTACCCACTATGACCTTGGCTCATGACACCATTGTTCAACCACCTGACTGATGTGAAGCACAGATATGTGGACCAGTTGGAGGGCCCTCCGGTATAGTCCAGACACAGTGTGCCACATTGTTCTGCTATGCTGTGCTTTGCGCAATTGGAGTGGACAGTGAGGCGATGTGATCGATGCTAAGGAGCTGGGGGACAGGAGCAGTCTTCTGAGGACAAGTACATTGGGAAAGTTCTCCTTGTGCATAACAGAGCTAAACCGTGTCAAACACCAGAAGCCAGACAAGGCCTGATTGACATCTAGTTTCAGTAGATGAGAGCTGGGTGCAGCAGATCATCATGGAATGTAAAATTGCCAAAGGTTAAGATGCCAGCACTTCATTTGTATTTGTGGAGGTGACCTGCAGCCTCTTGGTTTTGTTTGTCATTGCTTTTGATGGTTGTAAATAAAAGCATGTGTTTGAAGTTGTCTGGTGTATGTGCTAAAGATATAGAGAGATGCCAAAGGGCTCCTGACACCCGTTTAACCCGAACCCCAGCAGAATTGATGTAATTTGGCAAATGAGGTAATGGTTTAGCAAACACATTGCATTTGCAATTTATTCATCGACACTGTATACCTGTCTTTGTTTAATCAACCTTATTCACAATGGAATCTTTTGACAAAAGATCCTTCAGTATTGGCTGATTCCTTTGCCGTATTTCTCAGGAAATCTGATAGGACTTTTGCATTTCTTTTCCCCAGACATCCATCCAACCTGATGCTGGACAGGCTTAGTGGAAAAATCTTGCACATTGACTTCGGCGACTGTTTTGAGGTAAGGTTTTGAGGCTCTGAGCAAAATAGTACATTGCCATATGACTTTGGAAACCATCCACTATTATTATGGAGAAACATCCGGCTTGCCAAATACAAATCATATTGTGTATTTTCCCAACACTATACACAACCTATTAATAAGAGTCATTAATCAAAGAATTAAGACAATATACTGCTTCTCAGTGGCTGATCTAAACATACCATTTGTACAGGCTAGTACAAGTGGAGTTTTTATTAAGGGATATAGACAATGCTCTTGTTCAGGATTTCTATTACAGTACTAGGAGGAAAAGGAAAAATGAGGCTAAATGCTGTGAAAATGTCACTCAGTATACCCTGTGGTACAGCAAATTACAGCTAAACAAAATTGGGGTTGATTACTAGTCTGAGCTACGAAATGAGATAGTCATCCTTGAAGCAAGCTGATGGACATGGCTTTCCCATTTCCCAGCAGAATTGATGAAGTTTGAAATTAAGTCGGTGACTCCCTTTGGTACAAATGAAAGCTCAAAAGTAAAGTAGTAGTCTATCAGATTACATAACTAATGTAAACTGCAGTGTTCCAATGCTGTCTTTCTTTACGGATCCATTTTTCCGCAGGTTGCTATGACCAGGGAGAAATTCCCAGAGAAGATTCCATTCAGGCTGACTAGAATGTTAACCAATGCCATGGAGGTAATAGCCCTGCCTTGTTCTCATATTTTAAACAATGAAGCAATCTATCGTACAAAAAGGTGTTTACCTATTACATTTATTTGCTGCTGTCTTGTAGCATTACTACCCACTGATGATTTGGAACACAATGGGAGTATAGTAGATTACCCAATTTGTTGTTTGAGGCCCCAGTGCTTAGAGTTCTTGAGGGGAAATTATCTAATTCTATATGATAAGACCAGCTTAAAGCTCAGTATTCATGAAAATATCTCTAATTGGTAGTCACTTGAAGAGTCGTGCTTTAGGAGGGGGCAAAGTTATTCTATGGTCAGAAAAATCTGCAGAAGAAGGCAATCATTTTTTTCTTCTTTTTACATGTGGAAGTGCTATCACACACAACCAAATGGCTTTTCCCTGTGGCAATTTTCACCTATTAAGTACCATCACTAAATCACCACATTTCCAATTGTTCAATTTAAGTACTTTTAAGGTACTTAAAAATTTAAGCATTTTAAGTACTACTAAGATTGTTCACTTCAGTCAGCTGAGGGTAAAATATTGGTCTAAGACACTGGGGTAGCTCCCATGCTCTTTGAAATAATGTTATGGAATCTTTCTCATTCATTTGAAAAGGCAGATAACATCTCAACTGAAAGATGACATATCACCAGTGCAACATTTCTTCAGTTCTGCTCTGGAATGTCAACCTAACTTAATATGCTGTACTTTTTGGGATGGAAATTGAACTGTACAGTCAACACAGGTTTTTACTGCACAAGCCTATTATCGTAAGCTGTTGATTTTCCACTCCTGCAAACTGCATTTATGTCACTCGTTGCTGTTCCACAGGTAACAGGATTGGATGGTAACTATCGAATCACATGTCACACAGTAATGGAAGTGCTTCGGGAGCACAGAGACAGTGTCATGGCTGTGCTTGAGGCCTTTGTTTATGATCCCTTGTTAAATTGGAGGCTTATGGACAGTGAGTATTCAGGAAGATTTTATAGAAGTAAGAGCTGTAGAGAACTTCTCAAAATCCAGGGCAAAAGATTCTTGAAGTTGTTGGAAGCTAACATTTGAGGTAACCTCAGTGATTTGTTGTATCCTCAACACAAATCTCTTAGCTTAGCCCAACAATATGTCAACAAGAACTTGCATTTATAAGAAATGTTTATAATATAATGATGCTGCCACCTTCCTGCTTTCATGATGCTAAACACCAATGCAAGCAAGTGGCTTTTTAAGTTGGCACTGAGAATCCAACAGGTACCCATTTATTTTTTTAAACCGATTGATGCTTGTGTATTAAAGGAAAAACACAATGATTTAATTAAAATACATTTGTCTCCATTGTTCAGACAGTAGTAATTATTGAACAGTGAGATGCAAACAATTAAATCACATTCAAATATTTGTAATTTTTTATTAAGACTCATTAATCATGTACAGTGGTTACATATGGAGATTCAAAAGCAAACATAGCCTTTAAATGATTGGGGTTTAAGGCTGAAGGTTAATTGGATCAGAGTGCACAAACCTTATGTTGTGCCTATTTTCCAACCAAATATTCTGTTGGTGTATTAACGTTTTATACAAAAGTAACTTATTGGTAAATATCGAAACTTAAAACAACTGGGAAACTAGAATTTGCTTAGAAGGTTGAAGTTTCTCTGCAGCGTCAAGGAGCTGAGAGTTGCAAAATTGGTACTACAGCACCTCTATTCATGAGCGAACCTAATTGCAGCATTTGTAAGCTTCCAACACAATGTTTCCATTATAATTGTAGACACAGCTTTCAAATGAAAGTTTGACATAAATTTGTGACAAAATTGTGTAGACAGGTAACAAATGCAAACATGATTAAATTACTACATACCTAAAATCATAGACTCTAATATGGCCCTCCTTCTCTTGATCACTCTGACTCTTTCTTGAAGTATGGTACCACGAGAGCTTTTTGCCTCAGTCAGATGGTGTTTTACATAGCTAGATCTAAACAGTGCCAATAGGGAAAATAACAACCAGTCCTGACTCTGTCCTCACTGAACATTGCTCACAGACGATGGTCACTGGATGGCAATTCAGACTGGGTACTGTTACTATTTTCCTGTACTTAACCCAGGATCCTTGAACCTGATTAAAGCATCCTTCTGTCAATGTGCAATGGGAAAAAAGATGAACAATTATAATAAATGATTAAAAAGAGTGATCTCTAATCTTCAAATGCATGCATATAGAAGTACCTCTAGTTGCTTTTCAAAACAATTGGAGCTATGTGTATAATTTCAGCTTTTTTTAAGGAAAAACTCTATGCCTGGAATACCTCAGCTTATCCACTGCTGAAAAACCCTTATCCATGGCTTTGTTATCTCCACACTTGACTATACCAACACTCTTTTGGCCTGCCTCCCCTATTCCACTCTGTAAATTTGATGTTATCCAAAAATCTGCTACCAAAGTCCCTACTTTCACCATTTCCATTCACCTATCACCCCTATGCTTGCTGTCCTATATTGTCAAGGAACATAGCGAATTTAAAACGCTCCTGTTGCTTTTTAAATCTCTCTGGCCTCACCCCTCAAACCTCTGTTATCTGTTCCAGTCCCATAGTGGTCTGAGATATCTGTACTTAGGTAATTCTGACCATTTGAGCTTCCTTGATTTTAACTGCAATATAATAGCAGCTATGCTTCAGCTGCCTAGAGGAATTGTCTCTCTAAGCCCCTATGTCTCTCCACATTGCTTTCCTCCCTTTCAGTAACTCCTTAAAACATGCCATTTGAAGTAACCTGTAGCCACCTGCCCTGATATTGCCTTTTGTAGGTCAAAGTTAGATTTTGCTGTATATTTTCTGAAACGACAACTGATATTTTATTGGTTTAAAAACACTTTATGAATGCAACTTGTAATTGGCTTATCTATTCATTAAACATCATACATTGTGTATACTTAAATAGTTCTAATATATTATTTCCCTTCTCCAGCAAACATTAAAGGTAATAAACGATCCAGGACAAGGACGGACTCGTACTCAAATAGTCAAACAGCTGGTGAGTAATCCTGTTTTCAGCGTATATGTTCCGATTACCCACGGGTACTTTATTTGTTAATTGACACTTGTGTACTTTAGCCCAAGGCATGCTTTTGGGAAGGATATGGAGAATGGATATATGTAAGAGGAGGAGGAAAGAAACAGACTCTCGCCAATTTCCTTCTATATTCTCTTAGTATATCTGAAGATATTGGCTTGAGGGTTTAGGTCCTGGGTACCAAAGATCCCACCAACACATCAATTATTATTTATGCACGAGTTGAAATAATGAGTATGATTCCCATATTTCTTTGAGTGAGGGCCATGAAGAACAGGTCTAATCATTTTCTCCCTGGGTGCAGATCAAATTCCTCACTTAATTGTTGGTGTTTGTCTTTTTTTCAGATGATGGCAAGTATTTCGGCATTTTTTCTGTTTGTATTTCGATGTTTCTTCACCATCACTGTTGTCCTGAAATTTCTGTACAATTTATGTTTTAGAATTGCTCGATGGGGTAGAACTTGGAGAAACTACACATAAGAAACCAGGTACTACCGTGCCTGAATCCATCCATTCCTTCAGTAAGTTATCTTACTGTTATAATATCAGGATACACAACTCTTAAGTTCCTAAACTTATTTTAGTGGTTTATGTTTAATATTTGTTTAAATGATAAAAAAAATTAAAATGATGACTTTAATTTTGAAACCTGTGTGGTAAAATAAATTAACAAGTATGAGGGCAGAGATAATAGGAACTGCAGATGCTGGAGAATCTGAGATAACAAGGTGTAGAGCTGGATAAACACAACAGGCCCCTAGGCCCGAAACATCAGCTTTCCTGCTCCTCTGCTGCTGCTTGGCCTGCTGTGTTCATCCAGCTCTACACCTTGTTATCTATGTATGAGGGCAGATTGGCTTCAGTGTGTCAGTAAGATCATGTTTAAACTCTGATTTAAAAGGATTCTTTTTAAATCTCATCATCACCTATTGAGGTGTTTGAAAACCTTTCAACAAATAATCAATCAGTTTCCAAAAACAGGAAGAATGGGAGTGGTGACTTGGACTCCAAAAGAAGCACTTGTTTTCCGTCTGTCTGTCTACAATTCAGTAAAAATGTTGGGGATTGATGATACTGTGCATGTAACGACAGAATAGTGCTATGACAACACAAACAAGCCACTACCACTGGCCCTGTTCTCCCATATTTAATTGTTCTTTTTTTCAGTTGGGGATGGTTTGGTGCAACCTGAGGCCTTGAACAAAAAGGCAATTCAGATTATTAACAGAGTCAGAGACAAGCTCACAGGTAAGATTGAGAGTGGCAATTTGTTACTTTCTTCAACTGGTAAGGGATTTGCTGATTTAATTTTAAGTTTAACTTCTCTTTTCAACCACTTATTCCAAGTAGAATGTAACACCCCTCACCATCTGCATGGATTTCCTCCAAGTGCTCCGGTTTCCTCCCACAGTCCAAAGATGTACAGGTTAGGTAGATTGGCCATGCTAAATTGCTCATAGTGTCCAGGGGTGTGTAAGTTAGGTGAATTAGCCATGGGAAATGCAGGGTTACGGGGAGAGGGGAGAGGAATGGGTCTGCGTGGGATGCTGTTCAGAGGGGTGGTGTGGACTTGTTGGGCCGAATGGCCTGTTTACACACTGTAGGGATTCTATGTGTCTTCAGATACTGAGGCAGGAAAGAAAGAGTTGTATTTATATAGCATTTTGCACTGACTTAAGCCACTTCACAGCCAGGTTATTGCTTTTAAGTGTTGCAGTGTCCATAAATATGATAACCATTTTGCATATAGCAAAGTAACAGACCAAAATAAGTAACTACTTCATCTGCATTTACTCATGTTAGTTGAGGAATAACTTTTGGCAAGGCCTAGTGCATAAAATGTTGCATTGCTTAGTTTAATGTCTTGTCAAATAGCAATGCTCTGAGCGCTGCACAGCAGATCACAGTAGATTACGTTCTCAAGTTCTACAACAGGGCATGGACCATCAACCTTTTGACTTAAATGCAAGAGTGCTGTACAAAGTCAAGTCGACATCTGATTGCTGAAATAAGAGTATAAAAATTAAGAGAAAAGTATAGAATATTCTGTCAAAAGTACTATCAAGGGGGCACAGTTTTAAAGTGAAAAGCAAGAGGTTTAGAGGGGATTTGAGGAAAGACCTTTTCACTTAGAATGTGGTAAGGGTCTGGAATGCTTGCCTGGGAGGATAGTTGAGGCAGAAAACATCACAAACTTTTAAAAAGTACTAGGATGAGCACTTGAAGTATCATAACACTCAAGGCTATGGGCCTAGTGCAGGAAAATGGGCCTTGTGTAGGTCCTGAAGACAACAAATGCTGGAGATCACAGCGGGTCAGGCAGCATCCATGGAGAGAAAGCAAGCTAACGTTTTGGTATGGATGACTCTGCAGTAATTTGCCCCTACTAGTGTAGGTTGTAGTATGCTTTTGACAGTACAAACTTGATGGACGCCTTCTGTCCTGTAATTGTATACACTTTCAGTTCATTTTACACATCTTTCGGATAACTGTCTAAAAGGAGTCCTTTATTTATGTTAGCTATAGAATAGAATTAGTTGGTTGTTAAGTTGTTCAGTCACAAGTTACCTTGCATTTACTTAAAGAAATTGATCATTTCAGGACTGTGGTGATGTGTGGAAAATACAATTGATCGCATAATCGCACAATTAACCGCAATTTAAGAGAATTGTGCGTGTATCAGAGATAAAATTGGATTTCATGTGATACAAACAATGTACTTTTATCTTTCATTTCTAAGTAAAGCACCCTTTTATAGATATGGTTATTCACCGTAATTTGCTAGTCTTTGTATTTTGTGTGTGTTTATAGATATTGTAACTAGCTAGACTCTAACTACATTGCTTCTCATGAGTTAGAGGGTAAACTGTTTCCTATAAACAAACTGAATGTGATTTTATGGAAAATGTATGTCCTTGCGTGATTTTAATGTAAGATTAATCAACAATCAACATCAGCATTGCCCAAGAAGAATTAAGACAAAGTACAATTGTTCGGTGTACGTAAAATATACCAAACCAATTATGTTATTGGACTAGTACTCCAGAAAATTGAACTAAAAATCTAATAATTAAGTAAATCCAGAATAAAATTCTAGTATCAGTAATGGTGATCATATACCTACTGGATAATGATAGATGTCCAACTGATTCATTAATGTCCTTTAAAGGATTTAGGGAAGGCGATTTGCTGTCTATATCCAGTCTGCCCCATTTATGACTCAAGATCTAGGGCAATTTGGTTAACTCTTACCTGACTCTGAAATGGTCCAGCAATCCATTCAGTTATCACCCTCACCACCTCAGTGATCAGGGACGAATGTGAAAATGCTGGCTTTGCTAGTGACACCCACACCCTGTGAATTAATTATTTAAAAAATTAAGCACTGCTATCCAGCCGAGGACAATAAGACAAGCACTTGAAAGCATTTTAAAGTTTTAAATTTTGTCTTTATTTCTATTATAAATTCCTTTGTCTAAAGTTATGTTGGAAGCTACCCATATTGACTTGTTTCCTAGTAATTACATCCTCCTACTAATGGTGCTGCTGCACTGGTGGAAGCAGTAATTATATGCTGAAAGTTTAAAGAGGCAACTTTATTATAAATGCCAATGTCTAAAGGTAAAGTCACCATAATCCTAATGGACCATAGGGCTGCTGTCTCATGAGAGAGAGATTTAACTCACCTCAGGCAAGGGGAAAGGTTGAGAAGGAAAGATCCTCATGGTAGCCTCAGCCAGTGAGGAATAGAACCCACACTAGTGGCATTACTCTGCATAGCAAGCCAGACATCCAGCCAACTGAGCTAACCAACTCTAGCCAATGTCTACATATTAATGTAAAAATTTGATAGTGGAAGTGCATATGAGGTAACGTATTCAATAGACTCGTTTAAATGTTCAAAGTTTAAATCTCTATATTTTAAATCAGTTTTCTCTGAATGGCTTGCTGGTTGCAGCAACTTCACCACTCCCACCTTCATGAAAAAGTACTTTCAAGTGAATATAGTAGAATTATCATTCCTTTTATTTAAACATTAATTATTAGAAGTTATTGCTGTAATATTTCCATGAAGTACAGGAAGTCCTTACTTAAAGTTGTAGTTGGTTCCTGAAAATTGTAATTTTAAGTGCAGTAATGTGAAGTAAAATATTGATTCCTAATGTTACAACTGGAGTTAAGTTCCATTGGACCTTCCTTAGCAGAGATTTTTAAAAAAGCTAAATTTTACATTGGTAAATGAAATAACTTCAAATGAGAAATTTTAAAATATAAAATGAAAATGTAACATTCTAGTTACAGAACCTTCTGTAGTGGCTCCTCAGATTAGAGCTTGGGGTGCCCCTGTCTGGGGTCTGCAAGGGTGGGCCTTTGCTCATTGGGATCTGGGTTGCTTGCTGGGGTAATTGTTTGTCACTGGCCATGTCCTGGCCTCTGCCTTATCATCTTGCAAGACTACAGTGCCCGTTCTTGCTGGCCACTGCTCAGTGGTGATATCAACAGGGCTGGCTGCAGGGCATTGGCTCTTCCTTCTCTTGGCTGGGCTTGGTAGCTATATTCTCCAATTTCCCCCCCCTCTCCCACTCTGGAGTGGTGCCAGGGCCACACGGCTCCTGGGACAGATTGTGGCATGCAGCATAGGACAGTGCAGGAGAGCTTCTGGGGATTTTCCAGGTAGAGGACAGAGAGTGTTGGACATTCTGATCCAATGGAGTTTGGCAGTTCTCCTGTGTTGTTTGCTAGGCTCTTGTGGGAATTGTGCAGTTCCCCAGGTGGCATTTTCAGAGGGAGAGTGTTACTACCAAGCTCTAACATGACCATGGCTGTGCCCTCCTGACTGGGAAAGGTGACTCTGTTATGTCCAGGCAGAACCTCAGGAGATGCCATTGGGCTGTGGCTTGGCCACATGCAGCAGCTGTGAGAATTGGTGAGTGGGGACTCGCTAGTGAAGACTTGGGCTCTGGTACAGTATAGGGAGAGGCTGCAAGTCAGGAGACTGGTCCTCACCTCAAGGCTGAGAGATGATGAAATCATGCCACAATGACACTAATTGGGTCAGGTCAAGATTCTATGAGATTTCCAGCCCTAGCAACTTAAAGCAAAACAACACTAAACTGGGCAACATTGAACATTCGTTCTATATTTTTTAAAATACAAAATCTGTATCAGATTTAAGAAGCTGTTCCATTTACACTTAGAGTTTGATGTTAATGTAAACTGCAAAATAAATTTTAGGTTGTGATGGTGGTTGGTTTGTATTTCAGGTCGTGATTTTGCGCATGACGAGACTCTGGATGTTCCCACTCAGGTAGAGCTGCTAATTAAACAGGCAACATCCCACGAGAACCTCTGCCAGTGCTATATTGGATGGTAAGTGACAGAACATCATCCAACAATATGTAGAAAGATCGCATTATTCTAGCACCAGGTTTCTCTGGAGAAAATACGGAGACAATTTTGCAGATTTTTTAAAATTAGTTACAAGCTCGTACTTTTACTACAAAGCAATTGAGAGCTTACAAACATTTAAGTAAAGCACCACCCTTTCTAAAAAGTATCTGCACAATTTCATAGCTTCCTGATGGGGCTTATGGATTAAAGCCGCTTGATGTATCACTAAGGCAAGGCCAGAAATTTCCACAATCTCTTCCTGGTCTCTGCCAAATTTGTTTCAGAATCATAAATAGAAATGCTGACTAGGTAGCTGCTCTTGTTGGTTGAGGCCTCGGATAGAGTCAGGCTGACCTACGCTGTACGTATTGTTTAGATGGCCTAACTGTACACTCTGACACTGAGTCATTTTTGTTAATTCTTTCATGGGATGTGGGCATTGCTGTTGAGGCCAGCATTAATTGCTCCTGAGTAATTGCCCTGAGGAAGATGGTGGTAACCTGCTGCTTTGAATCGCCGTAATCCCTGGACTGTAGGAACATGCACTGTGTAAAGAAGAGAGTACCAAAATTTTGACACAGCTACAGTAAAGGAATGGTGATTTGATTCCAAGCCAGGATGATGTGTGACTTAGAGGGGAATCTGCAGGTGGTGGTGTTCCCATGTCTCTGCTGCTCTTGTCCTTACAGGTGGTAGAGGCAACAGGTTTATAAGGTGCTGTCAAAGGAGCCTCGGAAATTGATCACATATGCACACATTTAACCGCAATTCAAGCGAATGTATCAGAGATAAAATTGGATTTCATGTGATACAAGCAATGTTGTTTTATCTTTCATTTCTAAGTAAAGCACCCTTTTTGGAGATGGTTATTCACCATAATTTGCTAGTCTTTGTATTTTATGTGTGTGTTTATAAATATTGTAACTAGCTAGACTCTAACTGCATTGCTTCTCGTGAGTTAGAGGGTAAACTGCTTCCAATAAACAAACTGAATGTGAATTTATGGGAAATTTATGTCCTTGCATGATTTTAATGTAAGATGGAGCTCACTCATCCAGAAAAGTAAAGAGTACACAATCACACTCCTGACATTTGCCTTTTTTGGCAGTAGACAGTAGATTTTCAAACCTCAGACTGTTCTTGTAGTCACTGTTTTTATATGGCTCGTCTGGTACTGTTTCTGGTCACTTGTCACCTCTAGGAGTTGATAGTGGGGGATTCAGTGATGGTGATGCCATTGAATGTAAAGGGGCAATGGTTGGATTCCATCTTGTTGAAGATGGTCACTACCTGCACCTTGTGTGGTGCACATGTTACTTATAACTTCCCAACCTGAGTGTTCAGGTCTTGCTGCATTTGGACGCAAACTGCTTCAGTGTCTGAGATGTCACAATGGTGCTAAACATTGTGCAATCATCAACAAAAATTTTCGCTTCTGATATTATGATGGAGAAAAGGTCATTTGATGAATCACTGAAGATTGCTGGGCGTTGGACACTACCCTGAGGAACTCCTGCAGAGGGTCACAGGACGGAGAGGATTGACCTACAGCATCCACAACCATTTTCCTTTGTGTTATCCTACTTCAGGATTCCCTTGAAGTTAACAATCAGGTTCACTTAGCGGTTAGAATTGTTAGAATTCATTTCAAGAGGGCTAGAATACAAGAGCTGAGGTGTACTGCTGAGGCTGTGAAAGACTCTGGTCAGACCATATTTGGAATATTATGAGGTGTTTAGGGCCCCATATCTAAGAAAGGATGTGCTGGCTTTCGAGAGGGTCCGGAGGAGGTTCACAAGAGTGATTTCAGGGATGAAGGACTTGTTACGTGGGAGTGGTTGAGGACTCTGGATCTGTACTCAACAGAATTCAGAGGATTGGGCTGGGGGGTTGCGGGTGCGCAGGCGAGATCCAATTGAAACTTAAAGAACATTGAGAGGCCTGGATAGAGTGGAAATGGAGAAGACGTTTCCACGAGGAGGAGAGACTAGGACCTGAGGGTACAATGAAGGGATGACACTTTAGAACTGAAATGAGAAGAAATTTTGATTAAGCTGTGGAATTCATTGTTGCAGATGGCTGTGGAGGCCAAATCGTTGAGTATATTTAAGACAGAGATCGCTAGGTTCTTGATTTGTAAAGGGACCAAGGGGTACGGGGAGAAAGCAGAATAATGGGGTTGAGAAACATATCGGCCATGATTGAATGGCAGGGGTGACTTGAAAGGCCGAATGGCATAATTCTGCTCCTGTATCTTCTCATCCTTGTTATCTACTGAATTGCACTGCAGAAGTTTGATGCTCCCCTGCATTTTCATAACTAGTGATGTATACTCTGTTGTTCATTGTCTCTTTAGCATTGTCCGATCCTAGTTTGTTCTGTAGATTTTCTCACAATGCGCCGCCAACAGAAAGGAAGGATTAGTGGTGAACAGTTGATTTTCAGATTGGAATAGAGTGCTGTGCCCGAAATGTCAGTATCATTGTTCTTTTTTGGTATGTATTAATGACCTGGATTTGAGCGCATAGGGCATCACTTCAAAATTTGCAGACAACACAAAACTCTGAGATGCAATAAACATTGAAGAGGATATTTAGGAGGACATAAACTGGTGAAGTGTGAAAGATTAAAATGAACAAGTCTAAAGTGGTACATTTTGGTAGAAAGTATAAGGAGAGACACTATAATTAAATTGGTACAAAAATACAATTGGTTTTGTATGCACATAAACCACTGAAAATGGCAGGACAACTTGAGAAAGCTGTGTCAGAGCTTTAGGAAGGTTGAACAAGAGGTTTTTGAGAATGGTGCCAGGGAAGAGGGACTTCAGTAATTATCGAAAGCCAGAGAGGTTGGTTTGTATCCTTTGAGAAGGTTTAGTAATGTGGAACTGCTTTTGACGGCAGAAGGATCAATAAACATAGGACATTGACTGAAGGTTTGAAGGGCAAATGGACCAGAGCGATTTGAGGAAAAATAATATGCAGTGAATTTTCAATCTGGAATGCACTGCCTGAATGAATGGTGAAAGCAGATTCAGTAATAACTTTCTAAAGAAAACTGGATAGGTGTCTGAAAGAAAAACATTTATCAGGCTGGAGAGTGAGACTAATTGGATAATTCTATTAAAGAGCTATCACAAGAATGGTGGAAGGATTGAATGGTCTCCAACTGGTATCTTTCCAGGGTTATACACACTATTTTTTTTCAATAAGAAAACTAGTAGCTGCTCATTCAAGCCAAATGATATTTGAGGTAAAATTGACATCTTGCTTTTCAATGCCAGTCGTTGAAATTGGATGTCAATTAGAATGTCACAGGACCACGGGAAAATCCATTCAGTTAGCTGAACCTGTTTGTGCAGAGACTATGGATGGCTGAGTGTATTAACACTTATGAATTCTTGCAGAAGAAAAGCGCTTTTTGGATAGTTGCTGCTAAGGTGAAGAGAGGCTTTTGCCTTGATTGTACAGAAAAGGCCAGATTATTGAGAATGTGGAACCAGTATTTTGCAGGAATCCTCAAACTTTTCAGAGAACAAAATGTAAATTGAATTGTGCGTGATTAGTAGTTTGGAATGTCAATATAGTGAAATTGGATGAATAGAACATTCCACCCTCGCAATTATCAGCATTAGACATGGGTGTAAGTACAAGCCGAATGCAAAGTACAATTACCTGTGTTTACATAACCTAGTAAGGACCCCAATTTCAGAAGACATTCCCTACTGGAATTGTCACATTTGTGATAGGCTGAGTGTGCTGCAAATCAAGCCACACCAAAAGTGCAAAGGTTTAGTAATTGCAAAAAGACTATGTTTCTCTTTATCATCACTATTTAGAACAATAGAGTTTCACCATAATCCATGAATATCATATACATACATACATACATACATATAGAAAAAAACACATTTCAACCCATGGGCTAAACAAAGCCTTCTTTTCCTACTCGTTGTGTGGCCATGGAAACTCAGTTCTCCTTGTGATCCAATCCTTTTTATTTGTTGTTTATTCTGATTGATGGTGGTTTAAAAGGACTGTTTTAAATGCCTTTATGTCATTGGAGATTTAATGCTAAATGAGGATGTGTTGTCAAGATATGGTGATATCCTTGACGTGAGGTATAATACCAAAGAATAGAAAAATTGATTTGAGCTTTGTGTGACCCATGAAGCTCCATCTATTCATAAAGTAGCCCATGAAGATGGGCTTGGACAGTCTTGCCTCACTGCATTAGTGTGTGACAATTTTACTTCTTAAATCAAAAGTTTTTATTATCCTTCCACCTGAGCCTGGTTAATTGGGAGCAGGACTGTGCATTGGAATCACTTCCTTCGGGCTGTCATGAATGTATTCTTGTACTTTTCAATCAACAGATTTGTAACTTCCTCATTTAATGGTAAATTTCAATACAAATTCTACAGATAACAGGACTTTGTATTTGACTTTTGCAAACAAACTGCTACTAGTTGGCTGAAAGCTTACAGCATAGGGAAGAATTGATACATTTGCTGTGCAGAAAAGTAATATACTTTTTTTTACATCCTCAGGTGTCCCTTTTGGTGAAGGAACTTTGGAACCTGCAGACAACCTCTCATGTTGAACTTGGATTCTTGTTAAACAAGCCATTTTTAATATAGCTTCCAATCTGCCAGATGTGGTGACTAAACCATGTAGCCAAATAGTGTAATTTGGTAGCCTGTAACCCGCATCCTACAAGGCAGACCTAACCTTTGAAACGCACAGATATGACACCCTAACCTGTGGAAGATTTCCCAGAACAAGTTGTTGCTTTTCTGGCCAGTTTGAACTGAGTGAAATGTTCTGAGGACTGAGCTGGTCACCAAGTGCTGACAGACTGAACATCACTCATGTAAATAACAAGGATGTTTCTAGTGCTAAACTAATCACATGTAGCTGAGCACACCGAATGAAGTATAGAGCTTGTAACTACCATGGAATGCATATGATTTCTGGCCAGTCTGTGAGACAATGAACTGTTATTGTAAAATACCAATAAAGATGTCAACCTAGAATCACCTATTTGATACCAAATATATTTTTACAAGAATAGTTCAAACAGCTGATGGCTGTTAAGTTGGAACCTCATCTTTATTAGATTGTCAAAATTTGAAATCTTGAGTCATTACAAATACATAAGTAATATGTACGCATTAAAGTACACAACTGGCAAACTGCAAACTACACACTGCAAAATCCCTTTCGTAGTTCTACTGTTTGTTTTCTACCATTAACACTGGTAGGAGACTTTCATCACAGTGTGTGAAAATGTCCTAGATCATCCAGCTGTTGGGAACACTCAGTTCACTTGCCCCTTCTATAGAATCACATCGAATGTACAGTACAGAAACAAGCTATTTGGTCTAATTAGGTCTATCTGCCTAACAACCATTCTCCTCTGCCTTTACTATCCCTCTGCATTATTGTATCTTTGTTGTTTGCTCAACCTGCTCCATATGGTGGAAAGTTCCTTTTCCTGTCCACCCTGTGGATAAAGATCTAACAAAGCCTTCTAAGTGAGAAGCCTGGAGTGGTGACTCCCAATTCTCGGATTTCAGGTTATCTTTATCTATTAAGCTGGTATAAAACTGGAGCCTGATATGCCAAGTGCTTGAGACAAACTATCCTCCAAAATGGAAGTGGGCTGCACAAGGAGAGGATGGTACAGACATCCTGAAGCACCTAAGGGTTTTTTAGAAATTGCCATTTAATATTGACATCTCTTTTGCACAGAAGGACAGAGAGTCTGGAGATGGAATACTGTTAGTCCAGGAACGGAGTGGGGACTCTTCATGGTCCTCCCAAAATAATGAATCACAGTTTCCAGTAATGTGGCAGGCAAGTGCATGTAGTAGCATCGGATATCTACCAGCCCTACATTAGTCCCTTCACACTGACTCCACAATCCCCTGCAGATCTGTGAGCAACATTCCATCTAAGCTATGTGGCCATGCAGCTGGTTCAAGGTCCCACACATGCCAATTGACCTGCTGATGCATTAATCCATAGAACCCCTACAGTGTGGAAAAAGGCCCTTCGACCCAACAAGTCCACATCAACCCTCAGAGCATCCCACCCAGACCCATTCTCCAAATCCACCTAATCTACATATCCCTGAACACTATGAACAATTTAGCATGGGCAATCCACCTAGCCTACACATCTTTGGACTGTGGGAGGAAACTGGAGCACCCGGAGGAAACCCATGCAGAAATGGGGAGAATGTGCAAACTCCACACAGATGGTTGCCCAAGGGGGAAATCGAACCCGGGCCCCTGGTGCTGTGAGGCAGCAGTGCAAACCACGGAGCCACCGTGCTGCCCATTGACTTGTTTGGCATTGACTAACTGTAAATTAGAGGGGTATTGTTTATGAGTATTGACAGGTGCGATTCTAATGTTGATGATAGTTTCACAGCAAAGGGTTAATTGTCCCCTTAAAACTGTCCATTTTAATAACTAAAAGTTTCTGTAATCTGCAATACCACTTATGGGCACAAGATGTCACCAGATCATCCCAGTTTTGTAATGGATGAAAATCAAGGATGAAACATGTATTATTTTGTGCTGAAGCAGAGGTACAACCAAACTTTGAACAATTTCACTCTGATAAATGAATCACTACATGTCCGCTTTCTCAACTATTAAGGTGTCATGCACAAAAGAATATACATAGACCAACAAATAAACAATCAAACTTCCATGTGGAGGCAATGGCATTCACTCTTATGGACAGACATAACTTAAATGTACATGTGACTGATATGGCATTAATGTAGAACTACCAGTAAATGCCATCTAATGTGTTTTGGGCTTGTACTGATCTCTTACATTCAATATCAAAGACAATAATTGAAACGGTGTCTTATATTATCATTGTAGAGAATCTAATAGATCCCGAGGGCTTCAAAAAGTGAGAATAAACACTGCTGAACTGTGGTTCAGGCTATAAATCACAAAAAATTAAGTTTGAGAAGTACTAGATAAGTAGTAGTAGCCATAAACAATGTAGCCAAATAGATTGGGGAAAATTTTAAGAGGGAGGACAATTAACCCCCACCGCAGTCCTTGCCAAAAGAAGTTCTATCGGCACTTCAACTAGAAATCCGACACCTACAGCAACTATACAATAATGACAATCAGTTTCAAATGATTCCGAATGGATCTGCCTCTCAACGACAGGAGGTCCGACCCGAGAGAGCTGCTGGAAAATCTGATTAGCCAGTAACTCCATAGTCTGATTCGTGTCCACTGTCGGGACTGCAGGCAGACCCTGAGAAGGAGAAAGGTGCATTCTAAATTTGGTTAAGTCCAGAGATACAAGTGATGCGGAGTTGAGAGTATTGCTGAAGGATGCAAGTGAAGAAAGGACAGCGCAGTCTTAGGAGGGAGGCTGTCCCCAGTAAGCACAGGGATCCTCCGAAGTTGGTGCTCACCGTTCTGGCCTGTGCAATGAAAGCTACCGCTTTGGTCACTTAGGGAAGGCGATGGCCTCGTAGTATTACTGCTGCTATGTTAATCCAGAAACCCAGATAATGTTCTGGGGACACAGGTTTGAATCCCGCCACGGCAGATGGCGGAATCTGAATTCAGTATTCAAATCTGGAATTAAGAATCTGATGATAACCATGAATCCATTGCCAATTGTCGGAAAAACACATATGGTTCACTAATGTCCTTTAGGGAAGGAAACTGCCATTCTTACCTGGTCTGGCCTACATGTAACTCCAGATTGACTGCAATGTGGTTCACTCTTAAATGCCCTCTGGGCAATTAGGGATGGGCAATAAATGCTGCCAAGCCAGCGATGCCCTCGTCCTGTTTGTGAATTTAAAAAAAATGTCCCCTTCAGACCAAACAATTGCAGCAGAGACAGAATGAGGCCTTTTAAGTGGCAGTTAGTTGCCTACTTAGGAGCCTCAAAAGACCTAAGCCTGGACAGGCTGCCTGGTGCCTTACCCACCTCTGTAATATGAGGGACAAGTTGGGCATGAAGACAGGAGGCTGGTAACCCATATATGCCAACCTCACCTACAAATACACTGGCGGGAGAACCATAAAAGAACTTTATCAACTATCCCTGTTACAAAAATCAAAACACCGCCCTTGCCAAGATAATCAGGTTGTGTATTTTTTCCTTCAAACAAGAAGGCTAAGGATTAACAAGATAGAGGTCACCTTGTGAAATGATATGATAGACTAGTTATTTCTGATGATTTCTGATGAAGGGGCTACGCCTGAAATGTCAAGCTTTCCTGTTCCTCTGATGCTGCTTGGCCTGCTGTATTCATCCAGCCCCACACCTTGTTATCTGGCAAAAATATGGAACTTGATTCCACGCAGTGGTTGTGAAAAATAGTATAGTTGCATGTGAGGTTGAAAGGAATAGAGGGTTGTGCTGACAGAATTAGATGAGGATTGATGGAGGAGGTTTGAAGAAAGTATAAAATGCTCATGTGGACTGATCCCTCCAAAGATTCTGCTCCAGGTTATCATGTACATTGAGTTTCATCAGCGCCTTTGAGACCCCATCTCCTAGCTTGATGGCCTTCAGAAAAATTCTACACTGTGCACAGGATGTTTTCTATCCTTCTTAAGATATCACCACAGCGAAAGCAATCAAATAAAGCTCCGATGTTTACTTAAAGGTACAAGGAACACATATTCCACCGAGGACAGTTAGTGGATTTCATCAATTGCTATCAAACGGAAATTCTTTTCCGCAGAGTTCACTGCTTACTTAGGTCTACTAAGTTATGGTGGCCAGTTAGACTAAACTGCTTCAAAATCATTTTCTGATGAAGGGTCTAGGCCCGAAACGTCAAGTTTTCCTGCTCCTATGATGCTGCTTGGCCTGCTGTGTTCATCCAGCTCCACACCTTGTTATCTTAGACTAAACTGCTTCTTGTGTGATCAGCCAAAATGGTACGAACAAACACCAGTTTTAGGGGAGGTGATGGCCTAGTGGTATTATCACTAGATTATTAATCCAGAAACCCAAGTCATGTCCTGGGAACCCAGGTTAATTCAATTAAAAAGTCTGGATTAAGAATCTAATGACTTTCACACCCAGTGATTCCAGACCCACAGCAATATGGTTGACTCTCAACTGCCCTCTGGGCAATTAGGGATGGGCAATAAATACAGGCCTCGCCACAGACGCCCACATCCCGTGAATGAATTCAAAGAAGTTAACCATACTCATCTCAGTTGGTTTCTCTCTTCTTATGAAACACTAAAATGTGATGAAATTTGCAGCTTCAAAACTGAGCAATTCTTTCAAGCAATAACCTGGAAAATCCAGTAAAGTCTAATAAAAAACATGAAATAAACTCAGCAATCCCAAAGTCTCAGATATCAAATAAATCCTATAATCTTGCCAACTGTCCCGCAACAACTTGTACTTATTTGATAAATAATATTACAATTAAATAAGTAAAATTTAACTTCACAAGCAGGAAATTTATACAACAAAATTAGACATTGAAGTAAAAAAAAAGCAGGGGTAGGCCATCCAGCCCTTCAAACCTGCTCTGTCGTTCAATATGATCATGGCTGATCAACCAACTCAGTATCGTTCCCAGTTTCTCTCCATACCCTTTGATTCCTTTAGCCCTAATAGCTATAACTAACTCCTTGAAAACATTCAACGTTTTGGCCTCAACTGCTTTCAGCAGCAAAGAATTCCACAGACTGACCACTCTCTGCATGTATATGGGTACTGCATTTATGTCTTAGCGATAACATTTAGCTTGAAATAATACAATACTTTGATCTTGGCTTAACCTTAGTCATTTCACCAATATTATATTTTCTGTAGATGACTCCACAAGTGAGTGATTCGAAAATTTATTAAAATGGAGGATTCCAACTCAGATGCCATGGAAACCACAGAACCAGCAAGCATGTAAAACAAAATGGAAAGTAATTTAACATGCAGCAAGTCACAAAATATTTGTAAAGGAAATTTTGATATTTCAGGCTCAGCCAATCATCAGATCCATTGATGGGCAAAAATCTGTATAAGAAATGTGTGATAATAGTAAATAAAGCTTGCATTCATTTAGAGACTTTCATGACCTCGGAAAGCAACAAGATGCCCAATGAGATCTCAGGGTTCAAGTGCATAGCTTTTTAAAATACTACGAACAGGTGCAGAAAATAGTCAAGAAGCCTCATCCAAGATAGCAGTGGAGCAGGGCTCCGGAGCCGCAGCTTGTCAGCTCCGATTGCTTTTCTTTCTTCTTTTCTTGCATTTTCCTTTATAGTTTTTTTCTTTACTTACCTTCTGGAGGGAGCCTGGGCATGGAGGCAGCAGCGGCGTTGGCAGCTGTTGGGAGCCCTGAGTGGGTTTTTGGCAGTTGGTCAAGAGGCGGTTGGTGTGCCCAGGCAAAACTGTGGTGATTGGTGGCATCGCAGAAGCAGCTGGGGTCCCGGAGCAGCACCAAAGTGGGACACTGGCGACCTGTGGTGTGGCAGCTGGTGAGCCCGAAAGATGGATGACAATTTGGAGGCACGGGATTGAGAGATTGAGCTCTTGCAGGGAACGCCCAGCGTGGAGCAACTGCAGGCCCATGGCTAAAGAAGGTTTGTAAATGGAACTTTTAACTTTATTTCTTATTTACTACTTTATACTGACAAGAACTGTAATGTTGAATTTATAACTTAGCTCTTTATTTTTCCACTTTTTACCTAAGATTTTGTACCTAGGTACCTTGTACCTAAAATGGCGCTGTGAATGTCTCACGATATTCCTGTTTCCCTGTACTTGAGTACATGTGACAATAATATCTAATTCTATTGGAATGCTGGCCTTCATATCTAAAGTGCTGGAGTATAGAGATGACAACGTTATGCTGCAGTTAGACCCCATTTAGACTACTGTGAGCAGATCTGGGGACTACACTTAGGAAGGATGTTTTGGTCCTTGAGAGAGCCCAATGCAGGTTCATAAGGATGATATCCGAACTTCAGGGACTAAGTTGTGAGGACAGAAATTAGGTCTTGATTCTCTAGAAATTAGATGGTTAAAAGATAATCTAATCGAGGTCTTCAGGATGTTAACAAGGAAAGGCAGGGTAGACAAAGACAAACTATTTCCAATGATGGGAGATTCTAGAATTAAGGGTCACAGCCTAAAAATTAGGAGGTATTAGAAAGTACTTTGGTGTGGGTAAATCACCACAAATTTCCTTGAATTCAGCTACTTATTAAGAAATCTAACAGACAATCAAGTACTGAAACAATGATTTAAACTTTGTTCCATGTAGTAACCAAAATAACCTGCCTAAAGTAAGCAAATTAAATCTCACAACTTATTGGCTATTACCTAATTAATGGTGGAATTTAGCTACAATCCAACCAACAACGTCTGTCTCTGGAAGCATCCAGGGTTCGATCCTTGTGCAGTGTTGTCCTTCAAAGTTCTGCTGCTAAATAGTTCCAGTGTTAGATTCTTATACAGATTTTTGTCCTTCAGGACCATGACGTAATAGTATTGATGATTCTGTCATCCAAAGATTACAAATCTGCAGCCTGCGTTATTATCAAAAGTAGCTTCCCCATTCCATGTTACATTTGGCATTAATTTTCAGGTGAAGACGCAGCTTTCCTGATTATAACTCATTAAATTCTGCTGCAGGGCAATCAGTTCACCTTATGGTGTGAGGCAGCCATTCATCATGCAATTGAAAGAAGTTTTGTTTATGTAACTTCAGCTCCTCTCACAGACATAGCTAAAGCTGTACAAGATTTTTCTTGATAACAAGCATGGGGCTGGATGAACACAGCAGGTCAAGCAGCATCATAGGAGCAGGAAAACTTGACGTTGCGGGCCTAAACCCTTCATCAGAAATGGGGGAGGGGAAGAGGGTTCTGAAATAAATAGGGAGAGAGGGGGAGGCGGATAGAGGATGGATAGAGGAGAGGATAGGTGGAGAGGAGGCAGACAAGTCGAAGAGGCGGGGATGGAGCCAGTAAAGGTGAGTGTAGGTGGGGGGGTAGGGAGGAGATAGGTCAGTCCAGGGAGGAC
>JAHRHZ010000004.1:28218397-28280870 GCA_024137785.1 Ginglymostoma cirratum
ATGTCATTGGTCTCCAGAAATCGCTCAGTTTTAGTTCTGAGCGTGCTCAATGATTGGGCTTCCTCAGCCCTTTAGGGTAGAAAATACCAACAATTCACCATCCTCCAGGTTAGAAATTCTTCATTATCTCAGTCTTAAATTGCCTACCCCGATCCTGAGCTTATATTCACTAGTTTTGGATCTGTATGCCAGGGGAGTCCTCTTTTCATCCATCACACCCTGTAAGAACATTGTACGTTTCAATTAAATCACTCCACGTTCTATGAAACTGTAAGGAAGTACAGACCTAGTCCTCAATCTCGCCTTGTAAATCAATCCAGCTGTCCCAGGGATTAATCTAATGAACATGCATTGCACTCAGAATTATATACCACTTAAATAAGGGGAGGAAAACTGTGTACTACTCAGATGAGGTCTCACAAAGACTGTATGCAAGTATAGTAGGGTAGGTCTTTATTCCTGTGTTCAAATCTCCTTGCGATGAATGCTGACATGCCATTTGCTCCCCTAACTGCTTGCTGCATCTGCATACTAACTTTTAAATGACTCGCACCAGGACATACAGGTCCATTTGGATGCCCACACTTAGATTCATAGATCTGTGGAGCATAGAAATAGACCTTTCAGTCCAACTCATCCATTCCAACCAGATATCATGAATTAATCCAGTCCCATTTGCTAGCATTTGGCCCATATCCCTGTTAAACCCTTCCTGTTCATATACCCATCCAGATGTCTTCTAAATGGTGTAGTTGTACCAGCCTCCACCACTTCCTCTGCCAGCTCATTCCTTACACAGACCACCCTCTGCATGAAAAAGTTGCCCATTTAGTCCCTTTTAAATCTTTCCCCTCTCACCTTAAACCTATGTCGTCTAGTTTTGGATTCCCCCACCCCAAGAAAAAGACCTTGGCTATTCACCCTATCCATGTCCCTCATGATTTTATAAACCTCTATAAGATCACACCTCAATCTCTGACACTCTAGGGAAAACAGCCCCAACCTATTCAGCCTCTCCCTGTAGCTCAAATGCTCCAACCCTGGCAACATCCTTGTGAATCTTTTCTGAACCCTTTCAAGTTTCACAACATCCTTCCTATAACAGGAAGACCAGAGTTGCGCACACAGGTGGCCTAACCAATGTTCTGTATAGCTGCAAAATGACCTCCCAACTTCTTTACTCAGTGCACCTATCAATAAAGGCGAGTATACCAAACGCCACCTTCACTATTCTGTCTATCTGGGACTCCACTTTCAAAGAACTATGAACCTGCACTCCAAGGTCTCTTTGCTCAGCACACTCCCCAGGACCTCACCATTAAGTGTATCAGTCCTGTCCTGATTTGCCTTTCCAAAATGCAGCGCCTCACATTTATCTAAATTAAAATTCCATCTGCCACTTCGTGGTCCACTGGCCTATCTGATCGAGGTCCCATTGTACTCTGAGGTAACCTTCTGTCCACTACACCTCCAATTTTGATGTCATCTGCAAACTGACTAACTATACCTCCTACGTTCACATCCAAATCATTCATATAAATAACTAAAAGCAGTGAACACAGCACCGATCCTTGTGGCACACTGCTGGTCGCAGGCTCCAGTCTGAAAAGCAACCCTCCACCACCACCCTCCTATCTTCTACATTCAAGCCTATTGTGTATCCAAATGGCTAGTTCTCCCTGTATTCCATGTGATCTAACCTTCTAACCAGTCTACCATGTGGAACCTTGTCGAATACCTTACTAAAGTCCATATAGATCATAATCACTGCTCTGCCCTCATCAATCCTCTTCGTTACTACTTCAAAAAACTCAATCAAGTTAGTGAGATGTGATTTCCCATGCACAAAGCCATGTTGCCATCTCTCCATTTGTATAATATTCTGATTTTCTGAACTTCTTAATTTCACAATTAATCACGTTATGTTCCATCTGCTGTCGCCCACCTCATTCCCTTAACCCGTCCAGATCCTCTTTCAATCTACTTTAGATTATCCTCTCAGTTCATATTCCTGCACGTTTGGTGTCATTAGGAAACTTGAAAATCTTTCAGTTGGCTCACGTCCAGATCATTTGTATAGATTATGAACACTGATCCTTGTGGTACCTACTAGTAACAGCCTGCCATCCGGCAAATGACCCACTTATTCCTATTGTATGCTTTCTGTCTGTTAACCATTTCACAATCCATACTATATTTTCCTCCAATCCCATTTGTTCCAAGTTCATCTACTAACCTCCTGCATAGGACCTTCTCAAAAACCTTCTGAAAATCCAAATATGAAAAATGACTGGTTCTCTTTAATCAATACTACAAGCAACATACTCCCAAAAAAATCTTCAAGAAGTTTCCCATGTTGACTCTGCCCAATGTTACCGTTCTTTCTTTTCTGAATGTCTTATCAGATTCTAACATTTTCCCTACTACTGAAGTTAAACTAACAGGTCTTATTGAATCTGCCTCTGATAGTGGGATTACATTAGCAAAGATTTGCTATTGAATATCACAGAAAGGTGATTGCAAACTCTTGTTGGAGATCATCATTGCCTGACGTACATATGACTATGTTACTTGTTTCTTATCAGCCTAAGTTGTACTGGAGAAAGCTTGGCTGAAGGCTGGGCTAGTTCTGAAACACAGAACTGCAATGTTATAGTCACGTTATTGCTGGAACCTATAGCTGTTGCTGTATCCAATATGCTCAGCTGTTTCTTGCTATCATGTAGAGTAAACCTTTTGAGAAAGCCGCAAGGAATTATTTTAGAAAGCCAAAGCTGACCAGTAGGTTCCCCTGTGAAGAGACCTACAGTATTTGCAGCTGATTTATAAATCAAATTGTGATCGCTAAGCAGCACTCTGTTTTGACTAGTAATACACAGCTGCATTACTACTAATAACAGAATTGTACTACTGGTCATAGAGGCCTACAGCACAGGAAAAAGTCCCTGCACCCCATCAAGTCTATGCCAGTCAAAAACAAGCACCTAACTATTCTAATCTCCTTTTCCAGCAGTTGGCTTGTAGCCTTTTATACCTTGGTATCGCAAGTACACATCTGAATACTTCTGAGGAATTCTGCCTCTACCACTGTCTTAGATAGTGAGTTCCAGATTCCCAGTGTCCCCTGGATGAAAACATTTTTCCTCACGTCCCTTGTAACCACCTGTCCTTTATCTTGCATCTGTGTCTCTGGTCATTGATCCTTCCACCTAGTGGAAAAGCTTCTTCCTGTGTACCCTGTGCATGTCACATAATTTCATACTTCTCAATCATGTCTCCCCTCAATACCCTCTGCTCCAAGGAAAACCATCTAATCAGTGGAATCTTTCAGCACTAAAACTCCCCTGCCCATACAACATCCTGATAAATCTCTGCACCGTCTCAGTGCAATTATATCCCTCCTGTAATATGGAAACCAAAACTACGCTCAATACTTCAACTGTGGCCTAATTGGGCATTGTGTACGGTTACAGCCATAAACTCCTTGCTCTTAAACTCTCTGTCTTGGCTAATAAAGCTAGGTATCCTATATGCTACCTTAGTCACATTTTCTACCTGTCCTGCTACCTTAACGGACCAGCGGGCAAGCAAAGCAAGATCCTTCTGATCCTTTGTGTTTGATCCCAGGGTCTTGCTGTTCTTCATGTATTCCCTCACTGTGTTTGTACAGTCCAAATGCATCTTCTCACAGTTGGGCCAATCAGGTAGACTGATCAGAATATCTATAACCTCCTTACTGTTTACCACCTTGCCAGTTTTCATAGCATCCACAAACCTGCTGTTCAAGTCGTGTGAATGTTCCACAAATTAGCACCCATAACTAGCTTGACTTTATAGTACAAACTATGTGGTTCATATGCCCAGTAGCAATTTCTACATTGTTATTAAATAAGTTTAGAAAAAACATATGGGGCAGCGCGTTGGCTCAGTGGTTAGCCCTGCTGCCTCACAGTGCCAAGGACCCAGGTTCAATCCCACCCTCGGACGACTGTCTGTGTGGAGTTTGCATGTTCTCCCCATGTCTGCATGGGTTTCCTCCCACAGTTCGAAGATGTGTAAGCTAGTTGAATTGGCCATGCTAAATTGCCCCTTGTGTTCAGGGATGTGTAGATTAGGTGGGTTTATAGGGGAAATGGGTCTGGGTGGGATTCTGTGTGGGTTGGTGTGGAGTTGTTGGGCCAAAGGGCCTGTTTCCATAATGTAGGGATTCTATGATTCTCTGAAGTCATATAATTTATATGTAGCACAAACAGCAAGGGTCCCAACAGTGATCCCTGTAAGACTGCACTGGATGCAGGCTTCCACTCTCAAAAATACCCCTCGACCTTCTGTCTCGACCTCCAGTCACTCAGCCAATTCTGGATCCAATTTGCCAACTTTCCTTGAATCCCGTGGGCTCTTACCTTTGCTATCAGTCTCAAATGCAGGACCTTCTCAAAATCCTTGCTAAAGTTCAAGTAGATTGACAAATGTGCCTTATCTACATGTTTAGTCACTTCTTCAAAAAATTCAGTGAAGTTGGTCAAATATGAACTCTCCTTAACAAAACTGCTCTGACTTAATCCCAGCCTCTCCAAGTGCAAATTAACTCCATCCCTCAGAATTCGTTCCAATAATTTCTGCTGAGGTTAGACTGACTGGCCTGTAATTTTCCTATTCTCTCTTCCAGAATAACAGTACTACATTGGCTGTCCTCCAGCTATCTGCCTCCTCTCTTCTGGTATCATTGAAATTTAGATAAGAGTTGCCAATAAGAAAACTTGGCTTCCAATTTCCCCCAACAAATGAGAGAACTTCGCTTCCAATTTCCAAACACTGGAATGATCTGTTTGCTTTGAATTTTTAAACTCAAGCTGGGTCAAAATCCTGGAACTCCTTCCTAACATGCTGTTTCTAAACCTGAAGGACCATGAGGCTAACTAACAATTCCTGATGACAAACCATGATTAGCGATAAATGCTGACCTATTTAGTGATGCCTTTATCCCACAAATGAATCAGTTAAAACTTGTTTTAGCCTTTATGACGTGTAAATAGGGTACTTCTAGAATCTTTTCAGTATGAAGAAGCATCTAGGGTGGTGATTCTTCCATGTGCCATTAGTAACAAATCACCAGTGTGGTTACTTGGTGGTGGCCTGCCAGGCATTGGGGAATGTTTGCAACCAAGAGTTCGAGATCACTCATGTATTTGCTTCATTGGTACTAAGTGTTCTGAATATCCCTTACAATTTAAATATAGCAAATTTAGAGACTAATATATTATGCATTTCTATTTGTTATATGCTGTCACAGATCATTTGATCACTCTTGTTTCTGGGTTGATAGTACTTTTAAACAGACAAAGTCGTATTGAACGCCCAGAGGATCTTGATGTGCCAGCAGCATTGGCTGACTTTATTCATCAGCAGAGAATGCAGCAAAATGAGCAGGACATGTGAGTGATGATTAAAGTGTATCCTTGTGACTCAAGCATTAACCTGACAGCACCAAAACTGGTACTGGGAGCAAGATTGTGAGAGTAGATGTGTCTCAGATTTGAAGACTAATGCTGTTTCTTCTCCTCTTCCACCCCCAGTGTTGAACTGGTACTCATGTAGTGGCATAGTGAAAAGATTAATGGCAATGATCAGCAAGTTGAAGGCTCTAAGCTGTGTTTGTATACCTTAGAAACAACACTTCTTTGGCATGTATATGTGGGATAAGTGGACCAAACGTGAAGAAGTTTGCTGGGAATATGTGAGGTTTCTGCTATCTCACTTAAAACTTTTCAGTTTATCAATTTGTGTACCTCTACCTTTTCCAGGTTTGCACATCCATATCAGCATGAGCTGAATCATTTTGAACCATCCGAGTCTGTACTTGCTAAAACAGAACCACAGGTCAGTGATGGAAAGCTGGTCATTGAATGTCTTGCATTTTACACTTGTGTAGTTTGAAGGGGTTGGTGAAATGGAACTTGAATTCAGAAGTAGCAAGTCTGCGGTTTTTTTTTTTCTTCCCCTGCAGTAAGAGGAAAGCAGACTAGACAATCGGAGATAGTCTTGTAGGTTGAAGGATTTCTGAGCAACTCTCATGATTGTGAAGTGGGGATTCGAAGTGAGAGAAGTAGAAGAAACTGGAGAAGTAGTGGAAGTAAAACAAAAGCTTAACCACATGCTACAGTCTTCGCACAGGTCTCATTTCCAATGCATGGCTTGGTACAGAGGTCTAAGGAGATCAACATGCTTTCTTCTAAGTCACAAAATGCACATGGTATGAAGAATGTTGTACTCCTGTAAACATCCAAGCAGCACCTGAATGAATGGATGAACAGGAAGGGAATAAAGGATACAGACCCTGTAAGAGAAGTCAGTTTTAGTATGGAAGGGCAAAATATGTCAGTGCAGGCTTGGAGCGTCGAAGGGCCTGTGTTCCTGTGCTGTATTGTTCTTTGTTCTATTTACTCACAAAGTAGTGAACAAACACATCAGTAAAAACTGAAAATAACTTCCAGTGACATGTCTTAGAACTCTAACACAGTGAGGATGCTGAACTTAGATTTGCTCCTTTATCCTCTATAGATGTACAAACCTCTGTCCGAGACAAACTTTCAGTTAATCACAACTTTTGAGCAATTGGTGGAACTGAATGAAAAACTCTCAAAGTGTAAAGAATTTGCAGTGGACTTGGAGGTAAGAATATAAACAGTGAGCTGATGTGCATTTTACTAAAATTGTCACAACCTATAGCATTGTCTCCAGCACTTGGAGACACTTGCTATTTGCTTATTTCAAATTCTAAAAAAGAGTTTGCACATTAAAGTTAAAGTATATGATTACTGTAGATTGTGCATGTTTCTAATTCATCTTTACATCATTGTCACATAAATACTTCATTTTTTTGTGATATCTTTTAGCTTGCCAGTGGCAGCTTTGCTTTACTCTGTAAAATATCAAGAATTTAAAACCAGCTGCATACAAAATTCTGCCTATAGCTTGACTTGATATAAGTTGTATAAGGAATAAGAAGTACTATTTGATTTTATTTCTGAGCTGGAAATTATTTTTTGATTAGAAAAGTAAGTTAAATTAATCTGTTCAGAGTTGTTGTTATACAAACCTCTGGAGCAGGTGGGACTTGAACCTGGGTCTCTTAGTTCAGGAGGACAGTGCCACTGCCCCACAAAAGGGCCCCTTAAATACCGCACACAGTCACCTGAGACTGGAATTGAACCCAAGTCCCTGGTGCTTTGAGGCAGCAGTGCTCACCACTAAGCTACCAGGCCATCTATAGCTGGAGGCTTTAAAGAAGGGATAGTAGGAACTTGCCGATACTCGATAATCTGAGATAACAAGGTGTAGAGCTGGATGAACACAGCAGGCCAAGCAGCATCAGAGGAGCAGGAAGGCTGACGTTTCGGGCCTAGACCCTTCTTCAGAAATGCTGAAATTTCTGAAGAAGGGTCCAGGCCCAAAACGTCAGCCTTCCTGCTCCTCTGATGCTTCTTGGCCTGCTGTGTTCATCCAGCTCTACACCTTGTTATCTCAGCTTTAAAGAAGGGCCTGGTAAACAAAACCTTCCGTGATTTGTTCAGTTATGTGCATGACTGCTGGTTCCTTTTGACGTTTACTGGTAGTTCAGGAAGGGATGGTAACTGTCCTGGAGATATTTAATTGACTGCAGCAGTTCAAATTGGAGAGCCAGTCTGGATGTTAAAGACCAATTAGATGAGACAAGTTTCAGTATCTAAAGTTATGTACACACATGTTTATTTTCATTCATTCACAGGATATAGATGTCACTTACAAAGCCAGAATTTATTGCCTTTTGGGGTTAGCTAAGTGTCTTGCCATGCCTCTTCAGGGGCCATTTGAGGGTTTGCCAATTTCGTCTAGGTCCAGATTCACATAGACCAGAAAGGGTAAGAACATTGATGTGTGAGGTGACTTTATGCAAGCAATTTGGTATTTTCAAGAATTACCATTTTAGATACTCCCTTTTATTTTAAATACAGACTTATTTAATTGCATTTAAATTCAGTTGGCTTCAGAAACCCAATTATAAACTGGGTTTAGCAAGCCATTTACTATTTTCTTTGTTGTACAAGTACAGTTTAATCTTTGTATTTTATGTAATTAAGGTCATTATTGCTGCTTATTTATTCTAGTTGCGATATTCGTTGGGCACTTAAAGCCTGAATCTAGAGTTAAAATTGCCTGAAGTTCTCACAAAATACTTCGAATTCTTGTAGATGTAGAGGATTTGCTTGCAAAGGAAAGGGTTTCAGTTGATTGTTCTCAAGACAAGTTGTAAGAACCTACCTAGATGTCAAATCGATGAAGGTGTTCTCCATGCTGTAGCAAGCCAAGGTTATCCTCAAAGAATACTGTCAAATACCTAAGGGAATCATTTGTACAAAGAAGGAAAGGGAAAGCACATGGGCATTTTGCAATAAAATCTTCAGTAATGCCTTTGCTGCAGTATGACACACAAATACCCTGCTATTTAGCTGTTCAATGATCCATTGAAAGGGCAAGCAAACTGCTGCTTTGCTAAAGATGCTGTTTCATTCCCATGGGCATTACTGAAGTTTTTAAAATGGAATGATAGAAAAATGCATTGGATGATAGGGTATTGAGCATTAAAAGTTACATCTACAAAGTGTGCTGAGTTAGCTTATCTGCAACACCTAGTGGTAATTTAAGCACTGCTGTTGGTCCAAATGACCCTGAACTGGACCATGAAAATATAATCAGCCAGTTTGCCATTATTGATCATAGTTCATTGACTGCCCACTTCTGTCTTCATAAAGTGTCAATGTATTGATTCCGTATGAAGATGAGTGAGATTGCTTTGGTTTTCATTGGAATATCCCTACAACAGAATAATCTGTCAACACACATTACCAAGGGTCTCCAGAGACTGGAAAATTTGTGTATGACCTTCAATGTATAGTTTTTTTGCTCCCATATGGTAGCAATGTAGCAGAATGAGTGCATGAATTTTGTTGAAGTATTTGAACCAGTTTTCTGTATACAAACCATGCTACATATGTTTCATAAAACAAAATAAAGAGCTGCAAATGCTGAAGATCTCAAACGAGTAAAAACAAGAACTTACTGAATAAACTCAATGGTCTGGCAGCATCTATGAAGAGAAAAGAGTGTTAACGTTTTGAGCCCAGTGACCCTTCTTCAGGTGTTTCTGTTTGTTTGGTATAATAAAAAGGTGAAGTCCATTGCAGTTTTCTATGGAAGATTAATTAAAACCAATGTCTGGTTTGTTTTTTCCCCCACCAGCACCATTCATATCGGAGTTTCCTGGGATTAACTTGTTTAATACAGCTGTCAACCAGGGAAGAGGATTTTATTATTGATGCACTTGAGCTGCGCAGTGAAATGTACATCCTCAATGAAGTCTTCACTGATCCCTCCATTGTCAAGGTCAGCTCAATTAATTCAGTTTCACTCTATTCCTTGGTCCAGACATATCCATCTTTCTTTCTGTCCCATTCCATTATTTGACTGCCTGCACTGCTACAATTTTGCCTTAAAATCTTTGACTTTACCCTTGTGCTACTATTCCAGAAACCTGATCAAAGGTTAACTATGTTACTTGTGCCTTTGGTCACCTTACCCAACTTTTCTTTTGTACTTGCTGTTTGCTGTCCACTTCACTGCAAGGATATTTGTTACTTGTTCCATTCTGCTGTAATTTCTTTTTCAGAAAGCTGACTGATTACAGAATCTTCCTACATTTATCAGGACCAAGGAGAATTCAGCATATAACAAATCCTTGCAAAGTGTGAAGAAAGGGCAAGAAACAATAGACACATGTCTGTTCCTGTTCAGATCAATAGCTATGATGATGAGTTACTAGCAACAATATCAGAAAGGCCATTGCTTAATGCCCAACATCCTTTCAAAGTCTGTCAGTTACTAATAATTTACAACTACTAACTCTTTGCAAAGGGTCTAAATTTTATACTGTCTCCCTCCTAATTCTAGATTGTTCAATCAGAGGTCTAGTTTCTGTTTATCTATCCTTTCTTCTACATAATATCTTGAAAGCTTTGATCAAATCACTCATACTCTTAAAAATTACAGACAGATGTAAGAACAAGCAATCTTGTCTTGTAATTTAGACTTTGGAGTTCAGGTATCATTATGGTAAACTACAGTGCTTCTGAAGGTGTGGTGCCCAACAGCTGCTTGTACTCCAGGTGTGATCCGCCCACCACTTTATTTGGCTGAATGATGAAATTAACCCTCCTATACTCTTGATATAAAGGGACTTGTGGACCTTCAAATGTCTTTGAACCACTCCTTTCTCCAGCTTTTCATCATTCAGGAACGTACTGTTTTATCCTTTTTTTAGATCCAAAGTTATGACCTTGCATTTGCCTACATTAAAATCTGTTTGCAAGTCTTTTATATTCACTTAATCTACAAATTACTGATTGCAATTTTGTGCTTCCAGCTCTATTGGTTACAATATTGCCTTTCTTTTATGTTATCAGCAAATTTGAATGTATAGCTTTCTATCCAACTACTACAGTAACGCAGTCAATCAGATTTGTCAGGCCTGACGTGCACTTTATAAATCCAAATTTAAAAAAATCTATTGGATGTTTAGAAAAATAGTGACTAAGTTGTATCTCTTCAGATTGACAATCAAAGACGCTGCAGTATTATCTCATGATGACAGGGAGTGGTTATTTAACTGGCCCTTTTGGTAAACAGCTTCTGACTAGCATTAATAGCCTATTATCCGAAACACATTTTAAGCAGCTGCATTAGTGAATCATAAACAATGACCGAACTCTCCTTTATAATCAGATCGTTATGGTAGAGGATGCATGTCAGAAATGGGCAATATATACATCATGAATCACCCAGCTCTGAGGTTTAGATGTTTATACTGCATAAACGGCTTCAAGCTATTTCTGATGCTGTACCTTGTTTGTAACCAAATTGATGTTAGTTGCTGTTTCTCAATTTAAGGCAAGTTTATCAATGAGATTTGAATGGGCATCAATGAAGTTAAATAACTGCTAATGTCATGCCTCGCAGCCTGCAATGAAAAGGGGGGAAAGGAGGATTCAAGGGGAAGGATGATAAACAAGTGGAAGTGTATTTTTATGAAACAAGTTGGATGGCTTTTATCGTAACATCTGAGAAATGCAGATGTTTTGCTTACAATACTTCTCGTAATTTAATGTCACTTAATGCAAAATTTCGGATGAATCATTCTTTTTAATAGGTTGCCAGTCTGCGTCATTTATTTAATTCATGTTTTTGATCCAGAAATGGCTGACTTAACATGACCGGATTGCTGATGCTTAAATCACTTTGATGTTTGTCCTCTTGATTTACTAAAGTCTGGGTGGTCTGGATCATTTTAATGTTAACAGAATACTAAGGAACTGAATAACATAACTATTGATAAAGCTGTGATTGTCAAAGTAATGATGGTAATCGACATTAGTCTCTAGATAGTGCTTCTAGCCAGTTTACCCCATTTAGTTCATCATAGTTCCATCTTTAATGGAACATTATAAGGTGGTCCTTGCGTTGCTTGAATCTTGAAAGAGGTATGAGTAGTGTGAAGCTGTGAGCCGAAATTCCTAGGAATTTCACATGAGAAGGTCATTGACATATCCCATCTTGCTCTGTTGGCCTTCATTTTTGCTAACTGTATTGATGGGAGGACTATACCTCAAAATAAATTGCAAACAAACTACACGTGGTTCAGGAGATACTTGATTGTATGGCTGATGAGTCTGGTTGTCTGACTGATATCAATCTACTTGTGTAGGTTTTCCATGGTGCCGACTCAGATATCGAATGGTTACAGAGAGATTTAGGGCTTTACGTCATTAACATGTTTGACACGCACCAAGCTGCACGTGTTCTCAACCTAGGACGGCATTCACTGGATTACCTTTTGAAACAATATTGTGATGTACAAACTGATAAACGATTCCAGCTAGCTGACTGGAGGCTACGGTAAGAGATACAAATTGATAATTGGGAGCTTCCTTAACTCCTACATTCATCCATCAAAAGTTAGAATTTTTGTAGTTATTTGGTGATTTTTCTAGAATTCCCTGAGGTTATGTATTCGACTGGAAGTAACTATTAGGATTTTTCTTGAACTTCAGTCAGATTTTATTAATTTAACTTGGTGTACTGATGTAGTTGCTGTTAACGTTAAATGGTTACATGAAGTCTCTTATACCCATAGATGAACCATTCCAGTAGATTTACAAGATTGCCATTGGCGATAGTTTTGTTTTCTTTCTCTGTTCTCGCCCACCTGTGCTTGAATGCAGAAGTCAGTTGTGTCCCCTCATTTCCCCCATCACCGTTAAGGTTTTCTGCCACAGCACATAGCAACTGCACGCTGAAACTTCATGATTGATACTTAGCTATCGGGGTGTTTAGAAATGTTTGTTTCTGCATAACAGCTTTTATAACTTCTTCATCTACAGACCATTGCCGGCTGAGATGTTGCAATATGCCCAAGAAGACACTCACTATTTGTTGTATATTTATGACAAGATGAAGAATCAGTTATGGGAGCAGGGAAATGAACAGGCGAATCTCGTTCAACTGGTGTGGCATAAGAGCAGGGATATCTGTCTTAAGGTAGATTAAGGTCCTTAGTGCAATTTTTTAAAAAAACTCAAAAATTTGAATCAATAAAAGTTTGGGATATAAAAATCACTGTTTCCAAATACTGCTACAGTGACAGTAACTGTGCTTCAGAGTAATTCATTTCATAGGAAACATTTTTGGGACATTTGAGTGTGTTTTTAAGTGTTCTTGCAAATCTTTACTTTGGTGCATTTCATACAAGTAAAGCTTATAGGCGCTGTGTATGCCTTCACAGTTCATTTTCTGGTTTAATTTCTTACGAGATTTCAAGACTGCATAATTTTTTTCTATTCATTTGTGGGATGTGGGCGTTGCTGGCTGGCTAGCATTTCTTGCCCATCCCTAGTTGCCCTTGAGATGGTAGTGGTGAGCTGCCTTCTTGAACTGCTGCAGTCCACCTGCTGTGGGTTGACCTACAATGCTATTAGGGAGGGAATTCCATGATTTTGACCCAGTGGCAGTGAAGGAACGGTGATATATTTCCAAGTCTGGATGGTGAGTGACTTGGAGGGGAATTTGGTGATGGTGCTGTTCCCACATGTCTGATGCCCTTGTCCACGGAAGTGGCCGTGGGTTTGGAAGGTGGTGTCTGGGGATCTTTGGTGAATTTCTGCAGGGAATCTTGTAGGTAGTACACGCTGCTGCTACTGAGCGTCGGTGGTGGAGGGAGTAAATTCTTGTGGATGTAGTGCCAATCAAGTGGGCTGCTTTGTCCTGGATGGTGTCAAGCTTCTTGAGTGTTGTTGGGGCTGCACTCATCCAGGCAAGTGGGGAGTATTCCATCACACTCCTGACTTTTAAGTAATTTGATTTCTATAAGAGTTGTCAGATTAACTTAAAATTCTTCGGTAGATGGTTGTTTTGACAAGAGCATGAATAGCTAATTCAATTTAAAGACCATATCTCGTGGAGTAAGTTTCATATATCACAGACTGGTGATAGGTTTTCACCCAGCCAAGTTTCTCCAAAATTAATTTCCATGTTCAGAATTCGTGGTGGAGCTGTTTACATCCCATTGAACGATGCAAGAATTGCTTACCAGCCCAGTAATACATTAGATGATTGCATGTGATTTTCCTGACTGGCTGTTGACCTTTTAGCGTGCATGTTGGCTTAGAATGGAACCAGTCCTGTATAATTTGTGTTCATTTGTTTTCAGTTTGCTTTGTCAGTACCGGACAAAGGGATTTTAAATGTTGGTATGCCATTAGCTTCACCAACTCCAAATTTTTTTATGTTCTGGTTAGTGATGATTTGTTCCTTCATCATTGAGAATAATGCATTGACCCATTCTCCTTTTCGTGTTATGGCAGGAACTTGCATTGGTGTACATTTGTGGTGAAGCTAGTTCTCTAGTTAATACCTAATATGGATTTTCCTAATGTGAGCTGGGGTGGTGAACACAGCAACGTAAGGAAAGATCCATGCACATGTTTCTCAGCTTTCCCTCCATTCCTGGGAGATGTATTGGCTTTTATTTAATAATTCTCGTGGCCGCATTGTTGATATCAGTACCTCAGTTTGAAAATTGTTAGGTGTAAACCTGGCTTATCTCCATGCTATAACGAATCGGTTATGTAGTGTACTGGAACCCATTACTCCTGCTCTTGCAGGACTAAAACCATGTAGGAGAAGCCTTTGATTTTGATCACTTGAACATATCCTTTTCTAGTGAGAGAAATTAATGACTTAAGCTAAGGAAGTGTTTATTGTGTCTGAGACACGTTTTCTAAAATTACATTGTGTTTTTGATGCATTTTTAAAAACAAAAGAATCTTGCACTTATAAGTTTTTGACCAAATTGTCTCCAAAAATATTCCAATTTCAGGAAACAATTCAGCATGTATACTTGGGTGTTTAGGGTATATTTGGATATTTGTATTTCCACGTGACTTCCATTTTAGAATGTGCACACAGGATGTAAAGTAGTATTTTTGTAATCTTTTATTAATGGCAGAAATATTGCAAGCCGATTTTCACAGAAGAATCCTACCTGGAGCTGTACAGAAAGCAGAAAAAGCAACTGAACTCGCAGCAGCTTACAGCGTTTCGACTACTTTATGCTTGGCGGGACAGCACTTCACGACGTGAAGACGAAAGCACAGGGTATAATTGCATTGCTTATTGATACTAAGGGAAGTGCCCCTTAGCCTGTTGGTATGTGTGGATATTGATGCAGAGAATCAACCACAATCAACTCCTGCTAGTAGTGTGCATCACTCCGAGCAGTTAATGTTCTGTAGCTTTTGTACATCTTGCATATGACCAAACATTTTAGAATTTTGCAGACCCTAAAGATTAGGGGCATATAGGTGATGTAAAATCTTTAACAGTTCAGCATAACATTTTTCCTAAATAATTATTACTGTAATTAGAAATTTCTGTTCAATGGACGCTTTCTATTTGCCCTTGCATTTCTAAAACACCATCTGTCTTCCATTTCCTTTGGAGACTTATTGGCCATTCTTGTGGGGGAAAGGGTATCAATCAAGCTTGCTTATGTGCAGGGCAATTGATTCTTGTTTCCTCTGACATATCTCCCGCAAACACAATTTTTCCCCTATTCATACAAAGACCCCCATCAAATATCACTGAAAATAGGTTTTTGAATTTGACTTTTTTGACATCAGCATGTGTTTTTCACATCTTAACATGAGTTGCAAAAATCATCATTATATCTGAGAATTCACATGTCCCATGGTCTGATTTTCACTTGTGGAGAACTACATTAGCGTTTCTTTCACAATTGGGAACAAAATAGAAAACCAGAATTTCTCGTTCTGTCATTCTTTCAGAATAGAAGTGCAGTTTAAACGTTGTGCTCTCAGTTCTTATTGATCTCGATCACTGCAATCTATTGCTTCTGTTTCCCTAAATGCTCTTCAGTCCCAGCAGTAGTCCAATTCCTATCAACAGTTTGAAGCAACTTTCTGCTTCACTTTACTGCACCTTGTGTGAAATGTTTTCAGAGAAGGTGGCGGAAGTAAACATTTAAGAAAAATGATTTATTTTGTTATTTTTAACAGGTATGTGCTACCCAATCACATGATGATCAAAATAGCAGAGGAGCTGCCGAAGTAAGTTATTCCCCCACTGTAATAATATCCGGGTGTGGCAACAAAAGGCTAACCACATTTTCATATAAGAATGAGCTGCATACTTGTCTGAGGTCAGTTTCGGGTTGGGTACTAACTATCATAAGCCAAACCTGTTAAAGCGTTCCATTCTCTTGTCATCTGACCTGGCAAAGTTGCTTTTATATTGGGTTGAGTACCTTCCTAGCTTTGTTGATTCTGCTTGTGTGTAACCCCTACAAGACATGAAGGTTAGTTTGTCTTGCAAGGACATCCTGGTGCCCAGCTCTAACAAATCTGGCAAGTTCACCTGAAAATGCAGCCAAAATGTTGATCCGATATGTCAGAAGCAGTCTTGTGTGGATCTTGCACAATATAAAAGCAACATCACATGACTTATCACACGTAATTAAACTTGCTTTGTGAAATTGAAATCATGACCAGCACAATTTTATGCATATAGTAACTGAAATACCTTTTCTTCCTAACTGTTTGAATTCCTGTTTCATGTGCCCTCGAGAATTAAAGTTTTTCAAGTCAGTACTCTGTCAGTCAGTTGTTTGATATGTATGTTGTACAAATTTTAATCAGAAAAGGTTGGCGCTTAAATTGGGGAATAGGTTTTAAGCTTGAATGTGTAGCACTTGTCAACAATGATCAGGTGTCCCAAAGGTCATCAGTCAGTGAAATATTTCTAAAATATCATCACCACTGTAATATGGCAAACACAATAGTATTTAAATGTAAAAAAGACAAAAATACTTAAATTTATATGGCACCTCTTTAAGACTGGCTGACATCCCAGCTTTATGGCCAATGGAACTACCTTTGAACCTCTAAGGTTTACTGTTGATCAGAAACTGAACTGAACCAACCGTATAAATACTGTAGTTACAAGGGCAGGTCAGAGGCGATGAATTCTACCACAAGTAATACCCCGCCTGTCTTGCCACTTGTCTGTATGGGTGCAGCTCCAACAGCAATCAAGAAGTTTGACACTATTTGGGAGAAAGCAACGCATTTGTTTGGTACCTCAGTTACCACCTTCAATATTCACTGCTTTAATCACCAATGCACAGTGGTAACAATGTGTATATTTAACGATGCACTGTAGTAACTCATCAAGTCTCCTTCAATAGCGTGTTCCAAACACATGGCATCTGCCACCAGAAGAACAAGGGCAGCAGATTTCAGGCGAGGTAATGGCCTAATGTAATATTGCTGGTCTGTTAATCCAGTAACCCAGGTAATATTCTGACGACCTAGGTTCAAATCTTACCATGGCAGATGGAAGGATTTGAATTCAATAAAAATCTAGAATTAAGAGTCTTAATTATGACGACTCATCCTTTACCCATTGTTGGAAAACTCATCTGGTTCACTAATGTCCTTTACGAAAGGAAATTCCCATTCTTATTTGGTCTGGCCTACATGTGACCCCAGACCCACAGCAATGTGGCAGACACTTAATTGCTCTCTGGCCAGTTAGGGATGAGCAATAAGTGCTGGTCCAACCAGTGATGCCCTTATCCTGTGAATGAATAAAAATAAAAGCTTGGAAGCATTGCCAGCAATTAGTTCTCCAAGTTGCACACGATTCTGACTGAAACTGTTTTGCTGTTCCTTTACTGTTACTGAGTCAAAATCCTGGAGCTTCCTTCTTCCCAACACTGTAGGTATCACTACACCCAAAGGACTGCAGTGGTTCAAAAAGAGAGCTCACTACCAACTCCTCCAGGGCAGTTGAGAATGGGCACAAATGCTAGCTGAGTCAACAACACATGTTGCCATTGTTGTAACAAGGGAAATGGAGGAGTCAACTTGTAGATTAAAGAAACTCCCACACAGTGCATTCCAGACATTCTCCGAGCAATTTCGAGGCTTGAAAATAGTTACAACCCCTGTGAGTAGGAGAGAGTTGTTATAATTTAGTCAGGATACCACTGTAGCCATTGCTGTCTTGGAGTTCACAACTCCAAAACTTCAGCTCACAACACCACTTTTTGGAAAGCCCTGCTTTAACATCCCATCTGAAAGTGGGCACCTGTCACGATGTGACAAATCTTCAATTTTGCAATCGGTTGTCAGTCTCAGGCCCTGGATTGGAACTTGAATCCACAACCGTTCGGTTCAGGTGACAGTTCCACCAAATACTTTTAACCAACCAGTCAGTGAGAGCGTCTCTGCACTGTTATAGTGAACTGGCAGTATGAATCTAGGCTAACCTAGTTCAGTTTGTAATAGATGTCAGAGTTCCCATAGTGGTGGTCTGCATTTAATGGATGTTTACCTTTCTTGTTCAGTTTTGATAAGGTTTTCAATCACAATATGTTGTGTTTGGGAAATTTGCAAGGTGTGTTTTTTTGCAACACACTTTAAGGAAGGATATGAATGCATTGGAAAGTTTGCAGAAGATTTGATGAGAATTGTTCCAGAGATTAGAAATTTTAGTTAGGAGGATCGTTTGGAGAAGTCGGCACAGTCTTTCTTGGAAAAGGAAAAGGCTAAAAGGAGATTTGACTGAAGTTTTCAAATCATGAGGAATCTGGAGACAAGCTGGGAGAAACGATTCCTGCTCATAAAAGGTTTAAGAATAAGAGGGCATAGATTTAAAGTGATTTGCAAAAGTAGTAAATGTGAGGCGAGAGAAAACTTCTTTACACAGCAAGTGGCTCAGTTCTTGATTGCACTGCCTGAAGTGTGGCGCATGTAAGTTTAACTGAATCATTCAAGAGGGCATTGGATAATTATTACAATGAATAATGTGCAGAGTTAAGGGAAAATGGCACTAAGTTATGATGCTCATTTCAAGAGACAGGAACAGACACAGTTGGCCGAATGGTGATTTCTTGAACGGTGACAGTTGTGATTGTGTTGTTCTGAAGTATTTAAAATAAATGAATCATTTGTAACTTTTTTTAATTTTTAATAATTTCTGAAAATAAGCAATTTGCATTTTTGTAATACTTTTCATGCCCATGGATGTCTCAAAGCACTTTACAGCCAACAAAGTACTTTTGAAGCACAGTAACAGTTGTAACATGTTCCAATCATTGTAATAATCTAAATCTCAGAATTCTTCCAGTCCAGATCGGTTACAACTTTCTTCCTTTCTCTCCCTCCACCCCACCCCCTTAGAGAGCCTCAAGGGATCATAGCTTGCTGTAACCCCGTTCCTCCATTGGTTCGCCATCAAATTAATGAACTGCACCTCCTGGTCCAGCAGGCGCGCGATATGCCTCTTCTCAAGGTAATGGCCTGATTTTTGACTCTATCCCATGCATGCAATACAATGTTTTGATGAAGAATTGATGGTAGATACCAGACAGGTAGCAGAAGTTATTAGAACCCGTACCTGAAGTTCCTAAATGTATCAGTCAATACTGAAATGTGTCAAGGAATCACTGACAAATGTTCGTATTGGATTTATCAACATCTGATTACCAGCATAGTTTGTCTTGCATGTCTGCATAGAAAGCCCATTATTTGTATTGTTTATCGAATGTGACATTATTTTGATTACAGTGAAGCTTGAAGTGGTTACCCAGTTCTAAAATACGTTATGGCTATTTTGTTATGTTGGGTGATGGGGTGTGATAGATCTTTTCGTTTATTTGTATCAAGATTTTAAAAGCATGCAGAGGGTTTTCAATCATACTTTCAACAACACAGTGTAAATCTTCTTTACATCCTACAGTTTGTGAATTGGATCTAGATTAGATGAGAAACAAAACTGAAAAAACTGGAAATGTCTATTTGCATTAAAATTTGGGTTTGTGCTCTTCCGAAGTAAAAACTAAAATCTGGGCTGATGCATGAGCAGAGGAGGGAAAGCAAACAGACACAGAATACAAGTGGATTGATTGTTGGATGATCTGACCTATCATTTGAGTTCACTTTTAGAGGCACTGAAGATTTAAGGGCCTAATAAGCATTCAGTAAGATGCCTCATAAAAGACAAAGGATATGCAAGTAGTTATTAGTGGAAGTCCAAGAGAAATAGCAAAGATGGAAAACAGAACACCTCAAGATCAGGTTTGGACTTAGTGTTATGGGGAAATTCATACAAAAGTGCTGACAAAGTAGAGTGGAAAACTCCAAGAAAAGACTGGAATAAAGAGAAAATGAAGTCACTGTTGTTGGCACGTAACCTGATAATGGATCTCCCTCCCCATAACCCTTTGCCCCTTTTGAATTGTGAATATTCAGCATTGCCTAAAAAGATGATTTTGAATGCTTCATTATTGTGTATATTAAAAACAGAGGTTAATACATTTTTAATCTGAGGAATAAGAGATTTTGGGGACCAGGCAGCATAGTGAAGTTGTTCCACATTCAACTGTGACTGTACTGAATTGCAAAGCAGGCTCAAGGTCTAATTCTGCTTCTGTTTCTGTTTCTTATCTTCCTATCCTGTATGCTTATAACTATGGTAAGCTATCCCTCTCTGCCTTTCTCAACCATTCTGAAACCTTCAATGTATTTGGTCGTAGTATTCTCCTCTAACACCTTTACTCAGTCATCCAGTTGGGTGGGGTTGTCCTCAAGTGTTTGCTATCCTGTCTACCAGTCATAACTATTGAATCACCAACGATGGCTTTTGTTCCTGCTAATAGTTCGTTACACATGCAACCCCACAAGAATTTATTTTTGATCACCTATTTCTCATCGTTATTCTTCTCATAAACATTATCTGAGAATACAATACCAGGTTTCATGTGTAGATTGACTGTGACTCTGTCCAACTCTACGTCGCCACCACACGATTGCCTCCAACTTATTGTGGAGCTTGTCTGACATTCACCCCTGGCTGAACAAAAAAAAATTCTATATCTTGGGATAATCAAAAACATCATCTGTTTTTACCATAACTGCATTAATTTGACATCAACCATCATATATCTCCCTGGTCACTTTCTGAAGTTGAACAAGACCTTTACAAACCTGGCATCTGATTTGAGCTCCCAAACCAATATCGGTTTCATCACCAAGTCTGTCTACTTCCACCTTCAGAGCATCACCCAGCCTGATACTGAAACCTCAAATTTCCCATTGATGATTTGATTCTTTGAAGTTATCTATTCTAGTACTCACGATTGTCAGTCCTTGCATTCTGTGATGGTACTGTGCCTTTAAGAGGGAATTGTTCTGAGCTGTTTCTTTTGCAAAGAATTGTTGCCAGTGGTAACAAAATGTCTGTTTCAGAAGCAGTGGGTAAAAAGCTTTGAGCTCTTTCGGTGCTTTTTTTAAAATTAGACAAAAGCATGAGTGGGTGGAAGTCAGGCTCACACAGACCTGGCATTTTAGTTTTGCTTAGTTGATGTTGGGGTTGGAAGCTGATAGCTGCAGCAGAAAGGTCTGTAGCTAAAAGTTAGAGAGTTCTTTCTCTTCTGCTGGGTAACTTATTACAGGGCTGTTTCTCCTGGACTGGAGATAGCTGCATGTGAGAAGATCTGTTTTACTGAATTTGCCTTTGTCAACGGTATGTTTATGAGATGCAGCTTTATTGGAACAGTTGATGATTAGTTTAATAATGTATTATTTTGTTAATTGTTTCAATAGAGTTAAAGTTATGCCAAGTCTTTTTTTTTTTAAATCTATATTGTATGAATAAAGTGTATTTTGCTTAAAGCCTAGTAGTTTGACCAATCGAGTCACATCTGGAACACCACCCCTTACACTTGCCTGTAAATAAGATAAGGGTAGGGTCTAGGCTATCTCCTTGATTATATTTTGAGGGAGTTTGGTCTGGTCTGTAACAATCCTCTGCAAACCTGAGCTCGTTCTAATCTCTCTCATGTCTTAATTTGCTGTTAGTCTCAGTTGCCCATTGCTCCTGCGTTTGCTGACCTATATTGTCTTCTAGTTAAGCTGCTCCTTGATTTAAAAATTATCATTATTGATTGTAATGCCTTCAGGGCATCACTCCTCCCAATCTCTTCTTAATGCCCTCTGGCTCATGTGGTCTTTGTGGCCTCCAACTCTGGCCTTTTGGCATCTGGTGGCCATGCCCTCCATTATCCACTTCCTAATTCCCTCTGTCTATCCCCTTCTTTAAGAAATTTCTTAAAGTTACCCTTCCTATCATAGAATTTAGTGACCTGCCGGTGTCACATCGTCTAACTAATAGCAATAGCTAACTATTAAATTTAACATAAACCAACCTGAAACTGCTTCCAACGAAAGTGTATATGTATCGGGTTTGCTGCAAACCTTGTGCTTTTGTTCATAGGAATGATAGTTTCTGTTTATTAGAGTTGCATGTTGTTGTATTAATTATTAAGTGTATTTTTTATGTCTCTCTCACCTCGCTCCTTTTTTCTTTACATTTGGTATGTATCTGAAGCACTGTAACACATTTATAGGTCAATGTTCTTTTAACAGATCTCCCTAAAATTGATGGAAACTCCACAACATATAGTGTGAAAAAAACCCTCCTACTTGCTAATGCTTTTTTCTCCTCTAGACAGAATCAGCACCGCAGCAACAGAAGAGAAGAACTTTGCTAAAGGCAGATGTAAGTATTTGACCCATTTTGATCTAGTTTTTGGTTAACATTTTGAGTTCACTATAACAATGTAATGTTTTTATATGTGTGTGTGTGTGTGTGTGTATATATGGCCTGCTACTTTCTATTTAAGGAGATACTATTATTTGTTGCCTAAGATGAAAAATGGTTGTCTTTACTTGAGGTATCTTTAGTCATTTCTATAAAATCTAATTTAATAAGTAATGGGCTGCTTGATAGTAAATCAATGTTTATTCATGATAAGCAGGGAGATATTACTGTAATTTCATTTCTTGCAGAAAACTGAGAACCTGCTCTTTGGACCTCACGATAGTTCCCACTTGTTGGGCAATGTGCAGTTTGTTCATGGCTCAGGTAGGTAAAGAGTTGTAGTTTATTCGTTTGTAGATTTCGGAGCTGCTCTGGGCATTGTAGATTCAGTTCACCAATAGTGTCTCCCCACTCCTCATCCACTCCGATTTGTCACTGTTCTGCGATTCTGCTCTCTGGGTGACATCTCCTTTCCCTCTCTGCTGTCCGATTCTCCCTGACATTTGACTCAGGTACTTGTTCCAGTTTTAGTGACGACAGCTGGATAACTTGCTACAATGAATTTTGTACTTAAAAAGACCCCTTGCAAATCAATTCTGCGTGGATAAGTGCATTTCCTAAAGTGATACATTTCTCAAGAAAATTTTTTGTTTTCCTGAGTGTCTTAGACCTATTTGTTAAAGAATTTGAGGTACTTTGCACACTTGTTGATAGAATTAAATTACTTTTTTCTGACTATTTCTGAAATACCATTTGATCAGTGTGTTGACGTAATTTAGGAAAACAGCAGGGTGAATTCACCGAGTTATGACCACTTTGGAAATGAGGTTGTGCAAAACTAGCCCTTCAGCCAAAGAGCACGAGAGGCAGAGTGTATTGGAGCAAAGAGGAGCTTTTATGGCACAGACTGTAATCCCCAGATATGCTTGTTAACATTTATCATGCGACATTAACATCTGCAAAACCAAAAGTATTATTAGTTTTCAAAGGATTTATACTTAAATTGGTAATGACTACAATGCATTCTTGAAAAGGCCTACTTTATTTGAATAATCCAAAGTGAATAAGAGTTGAGAAGCTAATTTCAGTTCTTCCCCTTTTGTTATTACCGTTTCAGTGCAAAGAATTTTCAGGAATGTCCTTTGAACGGACTTGTTTTTTTTTCTGGTGACACATTGATTAAGTGTATTTACATAATAACATTTGTTTAAACATTTTAATCTTTGTTAGAAAGATAGTGACTGTTTTACAAGGGTTTGTAAAGAAATTTTGACTAGGTTTCACCCATAGATCATTAAAATTACTTTCCTGTCTTGATTTAGAAGTTTGTGGATTCAAATCATGTTTCAGAAATTGAGCATAAGAATCTAGGCTATCATTTTAATCCATGCCTGAAGGAGTTTTTTAGGGGGTCTTTTGGATATGATGTTAAACCGAGGCCAAGTCTGCTGTCTTAAGGTGAACATAAATCATCCCATGACAAAAGGACAGGGGAGTTAATTGCAATGTTTTGATAATACTTCTCCTTCGATCAACACAACTCAAAACATTACCTGATCATTATCAATTTGCTGCTTGAGAGATCTTGCCATTTGCAAATTTGCTGTTGTATTTTGCTACATTGCAATAATCCGTATACTCCAAAAGTATTTCATTGGCTGTAAGGCAACTTAAAACTCCATGATAGTATGGAAAAAGCTATGCAAATAAAAATGTCTTTCTGTCCATAATATTTGTATACTAATTACAGAGCACAATAGGTTATTTGACTGAATTTTAAATGTAAATGTGAATGAATAACCAGAGGAAATTAATCTCCTCTTGCCAATCTAAAACACATGGGCCTCAATTGAAAAAAGAATCAATATATAGGTTCAGTACGGTCCACTTATTTTGACCCCACATAAGTTGACGTCCTGCGTTTGTCAACCACTCAATGAAGTCCTGATCTGTTTCTCTCTTTGCCTTTGTAATTTACACTGTTATCTTGACATCGACATAGGGGGTTAACCTGATGAGTTGATGAGCAGTTTTTGTATAACTCTGGTGCCTTTTATGTGAAACCACACACATAATTTGACATCTGTGGTGTTTAATGTTTCACATTTTGGAAAACCCATCTTAAACTGCAGGCTGCAGTTGGTCTAAAGAAAGCTAGTGAAAGTGACCCTCCTCAATTAGTCTTTCAAAAAGATTAGATGTCCAAGGCTACTGAGATTCTGTCCCATGTCGATTTAGGTTGGGTACAATGTGTTTTGATTACTGCTGTTGTGAAAGTTAAGAAAATGGCCAGCTTAATTCTGGTGAATTAGAATTACTTTTTAAGCAGTGAATATCGTGAAGAAAGCCTAGGGTATGGAAAGGAGGAAACAACCAAAAATTACTGTGTGCAATTTTGTTTGTAGGTAATGATAGCAACTTTAATGGATTTTCACCTTTTGACGTAGCTGAAGATGGTGCCATCTTCCCAAAATCAGGTGTAAAATAATAACTTTGTGTGCCACAGCTAATGCTAGTGATGATGCTGAACCTTTTGTCCCACCAGTGCACACTATTATGAAAGAAGTTACAAAAGCAGCAGCTTCCAAGGTGGCAACTATGGAAACTGAATGTCCAATGTTACTAGTGTTGAGGTGTTTAATAGATCAGACTGGGGGAGTGGAATCTTTTTGCGTTGGAGAGCCATATTTTATTTAACCAAGATCCTATTGGGCCGTGTGCTGAGAATTTAATATATACAACAAAATGTCATATTTTTGTCAACATATTTACTCATCTTAATTAGAGCCTGTTATTATGAGGATTTTAAACAAAATAAAAATTCGGCAAAGACGCATTTATTTGTTTGGCAACATTGACAATAAAACTAATAATAAGTGCAAAACTTAGATAACAAACCATTTAATGACTTTTTTGTGTTTGCTTATTGCAAGATAAGAATCGGAAATTTGGTTCCAACATCATTGACAGTAGCTTTAATTGATCCTCCAGGTGAATAGCCATCATCTGAGATCTTGCACACATTTTAATTTGTATCACATATGAAAATGTTGATTCACAACAGTAGGTTGTGCCAAAACAAGACCACATTTGATGAGCATGTTGACGTAGAAATGGGTGTTCAACAGCACTTCCCCGTATTTCAATGGAATCCTTCTTAGCATCAAATAGAGACTTCAGAATATTATCTTCGGAGATCTCAATCAATTCTATCTGTAAGTCATCAGGTGCTTTGGAAACATCAACCATGTGTGGTTGAAAAGCTAGTTTCAGTGTGAGATCATGTTTCTCAAAATCTGCAAACCTTTCATAGACGGCTGTGTGTTCTTTCAGGTCGCATTTCCTTGATGATTTGCTTGTATCCTGTTCATTAATTACTTTTGCCAGTTCAGGAAAGTGTTCAGCTGAGAGTTTGGACGACGATCAGCTTTTCAGAAATTCCTGAATTTTTAGCCACACATCATACATAGATTTAGTTTTACCTTGCAAAAAAAATTCAGATCATTTTGCTTTGACATTATATCTCTCAAAAATGCAGCATTTCTGCAGAAATCCTCTTTTGTCAATTCATATGGTTTATTCAGTTCCCCAAAAGACCTTGTGATTTGTTTTTGCAAAGATTAAAAGTTTTACAAGTATTTGTCCTTGTGACAGTCAGGTCACTTTAGAATGATATGGCAGATCCACACTGAAAGTTTCATCGTCAAGCTGAAGCATGTTGTGAAATTGGCAGTGCCATGATGCATTTGCTCAAATGTAGTTTACAGTACCTATAACTTCAATGTTTCACTTAAAACAGTAGATTTGGCACAGAGATTCTGATGCAAAAGACAATGAACGGAAATCAAAAATCTGGATCTTGCAATTCTTTTTGTAGTAACGTAACAAATCCTTCACGTTTTCCTCTCGTGGAAGATGCACCATCTGTGCATACACTTACTAAATTGCATAAACTCAGTTTCGCTTCATGGCATTTTTCTTTGAAGACCTAGAAGATGTCAATCCCATGTGTCCTCGCCACAAGGGTGCCCAAAGTCAGTAATTCCTCGTGGCAATGAAAATCTGTAGTTATAACATGAATGAAAAATAACAGCTGTGCTGAGTCAGTAATGTCAGTGGATTCATCCAAGGCAATCGAATAATAAATGCCTTGGCTTTGGCATATTGTATGAAGTTGTTCTGTTACATTGAGGGCTAATTCATGTTGCCGATCAGTTATTGTCCCTCTTGAAAGAGGTAGATGTTTGTACTTATTAACCTTATCTGAATCTAAACATCCTGCAACTTCAACAATGCATTCTTTAATGATTTCCACATTGCTAAATGGCTTACTACTACTTCCAAGTATACGTGCGACTTTATAAGTTGCTTTCAGTGATGTCAGTCCCTTGTCCTGACATCGTTTAAATACTTGCTGCTTTTGATTTTTCATTTTCTTAAGTGCAGACTTTCGGGGTTCTCCTTCCAATTTATCATATTTGTGGTCCTTATGAGTTGCATAATGCTGATATGCATTGTATTTCTTCACTGTTACAATTATGACGTTGCAGAGCAAACACATCATTCTATCTTTCACAGCAACTACGTAATACTGCAGTTCCCATTCTTCATTGAATACTCAGTTCTTTTCCTTTTAATGTTCTTTTCTTAGTTCTTGACATGACTGGGTTACCAGTAAAAATTTCAAAAATGGTATACAGATTTAAAAAGGCAGATTTAGTATTTGCGGACAAATAGGCAGAAGGCTGCAGTAGTATCCCAAAAGGCTGCATGTGGCCTTAAGGCAGCAGGTTCCCCACCCCTGCATTAAACCCATGGTTCAACCATTTTCAATAGGCTACCAATTCAAACAAAAAACTATTCATGTTACTGTGCCAGCCTTCTAGGCTTGTAGAGAAGGAACATTTGTCAAGAATGAAGCAACTATCATTGAAAACTATTTTCAAAACTAACTATGATACCGATCCTTACCATGGTTTGTACGTACTGTATTCTACTGTTTGTATTTTGTTTTTAAAAATGTTAATTCGAATGTGCTTGACCTATCAAGTATAGAGTGGGACAGCTGAGGTCAAATAGCTGATTATGAACTTCAAATTAAAACGAGTTTTAACATTTTGCAATTCTAGCTTTTGTTTTTTGTTTGCAAGGTATTTATTAATGAAGGAATATTGATAATACAATTTATTATCATTGAGCATATAATACAAATTAATGTGTTGCCCTACCATGTGGCCCACCAACATCTTGGATTGGCCTTTTACATGGGTCCAAAAGTGTCACCATAAATGGTTAGCACCTGTTCTTTTTTAGCCTATATCAGTTTAGGAAGTTGGTGCATATGCTCAAGTAAAAATGTTAGTAGCAAATGTTATATATCAGGTAAGATGAAGTTATTTATTCACATGTTCAGTGCAATGCTGTTGAACAAGTAGGATAATCTCTTTCAAGTATCGTCTAAATCTTTATGTTGGTAATTTATTATTCCACAATAATGTGTTGCCTTGCTTATTCAGCAAGGCAATCGCATTCCCTTTTGTAGTATTGCAACTTTCCAGTATTGCAAGGGTTTTCAAACTTGGGGCGGCACGGTGGCTCAGTGGTTAGCAGTGCTTCCTCTTAGCCCGAATAACCGGGTTTGATTCCAGCCTCAGGCAACTGTCTGTGTGGAGTTTGCACATTCTCCCCATGTCTGTGTTGGTTTCCTCTGGGTACTCCGGTTTCCTCCCAAAGTCAGAAGATATGCAGGTTAGGTGGATTAGCCATGTGAAAAGTAGGGTTACAGGGATAGGATAAGGGGGTTGGGTCTAGGTAGGATGCTCTTTGGGATGGACATGATGGGCCAAATGGCCTGCTTTCATGCTGTAGGGATTCTATGTTCCATAAAGTTATGTGAGCTTGAATTATTATTATGATTCATCATAGATTTCTTTATTGTTTCAATATTTGAGTTAATCTCATGTAAATTGTCTTCACCAAGATACTAGGAAAGGGAGTTAAAATAGGTTTGTTCTGCATATATATTATTTTATTCTGTGTAATTTTATGCTCTTGGTGTCACGTTGAGCTACGTAAATTGCACACCACAGACTTCTGTGGAACCCTAGTCGAATAAACTACTGAATTCAACAATTAAGCACTTGACTCTTGGTTGAATATTAAGTTGGATCACATTTTGAAAATAATATGAAGTAATTGAATACTCATCCACCTGCTTAATTGCAAATGAACTATCACATTTTGATATTATGGAAGTTGCTGCAGTATTTCAGGAGCAGACTAAGGTGGGAAATGCACCCTGGGCTTTCATATTTATTGGTTTTACCTATGTTCTACAGTGCTGAAATGGTTGGGCATCTGAACTGTTTATGAACATCAATTACTGACATTCAGAACCAGACTTGAGTGCTTGACTCTGGCTTGTGTTTTCCCAAGCACTGAGCTTAGACATGCAGCAGCAGTAAACCTGCACATGCTCCACCAATGCCTCCACCCATTCTTCGATGCCATTTTTAAAAATTAAGATCTGTTTTCCTTAAAATGCAAAACAACACTCGAAGGTAAAAGATGGTGGGCTCTCTCCAAAGTAAATCCAATATAAATCAATCAAGTCGACTATGTGCCCTGTTCTTTTTGCTTTCAGTGCCACTGGTACAAACCAGTAAACTGTTCCCTGGTTTGGAGGATGACAATATGAGCCTAACACTCACCTGTGCCAAAGCAATCGTTACCATATTTGATGTAAGTGTTTCTGCTGTGATAAGTTTGATCTATTACTGGTGTGTACTGAAATGTAGTATAATGTGTTTGTGGTCCTTCTGAAAATTCCAATTGCTGATTTTAAACTAGTTTGTGTGTGGGGTTCAATGATCCTCAGCAAAGCTACTGAATAAGAGATGAGATTTTTTTTCCCCAAATCCTGAGAAGTGAATTATATTAGCTACTTTAACCATAAAACCAAACTTTATTTCAAAATACTAGGACAGTCTACAACTGTGAACAGCTACAGAGATGGTAGACTCAAAAAAACTGAAAAGATAATTTTATCCACAAAATCTTGACTGCCCAAGAGAATTTCTTCACATTTTTATCCAAATTCCATTTGCAGACTTGTGAAGGGGCTGCCTAATGCTGTTATAGTTTTATGGGTATCAGAAGTCCTCCTGTATCTCACTGAAAGGACCAATCACCTGAATAAATTCATGTTGTTGTCCAACATTCCAGCAGTGTAAATGGACCATCCTCAGGAAAAGGAACCTTAACTCCAGTCATTAAAATTATTCTCTCTCTCTTCCCCTCTTTCCCCTCCCCCACCTCTGTCTCTGTGTCTATCCCTCCACCAACCCCCATCCCTCCATCTCAGTTGATTAACAAGAAATTGCTAGTAGTTGCATAAAAATCACAGATATACTCATCTGTCTTGTACATTAGAGATACATGGACCAACCAGGATTAATTTTTAATTATACTTAGAGCCAGAAAGGTCAACAGCACAGGAAAGGAGTCCTTTGGCCCATTGGATCTACTTCGAAAATATGGTTGGAAAAATTGTCAAGCTCTTTTTTAAAATAAGCATATTGTTGTCAACCAGCTAATTATTCTAATCCCATTTCCCAGTGTTGGCCCATAGCCTTGTATATTTTACTTTACTTCATTCAGGCTATAACCAGATGATGATGACATGCAATACGATGATATCACATCTCATTACCGCATGATCCCAGATTTGCTCTATTCTGATAATCAAAACAACATTCATAACAATTGCAGTGCTAACTATTTAGGCAATGGGAGATATGTCAATTAAACGTTAATTTTTAAAAGAAGTTTATCCAAAATTTTCTTCCATGTTTTCCATTAGTGTAGATTAACTGACTTTTCTCTCCCCACAGGATTCTGCTTTAACTGAAAAGGAACATGAAACATTGACAGCAGCACAACAGAAAGCGAGAGCTATTTTAGAATCATTTGAAAACCCTTTCAGAATGGTAAACTGGTCTCCTGGAATTTGCATATTCCAAAGTATTTATATAATACATATCTATTTCATAAACTGTGTAAAGAAGTGCTGAATAGGAACAATTCATTAAAACTCCCATTTTCTTCTTCAAGTTTTAGCATACTTTGCTCAGTAGGGCACTCATCGCTAGATGTGAAATTTGTAGTTCAAGTCTAGCAAAGATGTTAATATCTATTCTAGTCTGATACTCCCAAAAACAGTGCCAAGGAAGTGCTGAGATAACAAGGTGTAGAGCTGGATGAACACAGCAGGCCAAGCAGCATCAGAGGAGCAGGAAAGTTGAAGTTACAGGTCTGGACCCTTCTTCAAAAAAGGGGGAGGGGAAGGGGATTCTGAAATAAATAGACAGAGAGGGGGAGGCAGATGGAAGATGGATAAAGGAGCAGGTCAAAGAGGCGGGGATGGAGCCAGTAAAGGTGATGTGTCGGTGGGGAGTTAGGGTGGGGGTTGGTCAGTTCAGGGAAGACAGACAGGTCAAGGAGGCAGGGATGAGGCTGGTAGGTGTTCTCCTTGGAGAAGAGAAGGGATTTGATAGAGCCTTTCAGAATTATGACAGCTCTGGACAGAGTAAATAGGGAAAAAACTGTTCCCAATGGCAGAAGGATCCAGAACCAGAGAAAGCTGATTTAAGGTGATTAGCAAAAGAAGTGAGTGTGCCATTGAAACATTTTTTTGGATCTGAAATGCACTGTCTGCAAATGTGGCAGAGGCTGCTCCACATGAGGGTTTTGAAGCAGAATTGATTGATTACAGTACCTGAAGAGAGAGAATCTGCAGGGCTACAGAAATTGAGGGATTGTTAAGAAGTGATTTGCTCCTCTACAAAGACAGCACAGACATGATGGTCAAGATGGCCTTTTTCTATGATGACTTTTTTTACCTTTTTTTTTTGCAGTATTTGCCTTCCAAGGACAGTAATGTGTACATCTCACAAGCAGCAAAGTTTGACCCTTCCACCAAGATCTATGAAGTAAGTACCACTGGCAACTAAAAGCTCATTAATATTTAAATGATTGAACTCACAATGAATTGCTGCCAAGTTCATATGTACAGAGGCAGTCAAAACGCAGAGTTTGTGAGATCTGACTAATGCACATGCACCATTTAGCTAACTTTTGGAAACGTTGAAATGGATTATCTCTGCTGGATTAGATTTTAAAATGTCACAACAGTTTCAAAAGTTGTGGGAAATTAGTTTCCTTTCTGACCCAAATCACGTTTGCATTTTGGGACCTGCACACCAGAAAACTCTGGTTACATTGCAGCTTGAAAGCATCACTAGCTGGACATAGGTGTTTGGACCTGCAAATCAAATAGATCATCCTCTTTATTGCTGGGAAGTGGTTCTTAATTCGCATTGATGCCATTAGATGTTGTGTAAATACACTCCACGTGGAAGTTAAGGAAAGTGAATGTCGGTGTTTGTGGGGGGTCACCTGGGAAAATGTCAGCATTATAAGGAGGTCATCAGGAGTATGCCAGTATTTATAGGAGGTCCCCTCACAATGTGCCTTTACTTACAGGAAGCCCCTGAGAGTATTTCAGTACTTATAAGGAGTTCCCAGGGATTGTTTCATTATCTACACATGATCCCAGGGAGTGTTTCAGTATTTACAAGGTGTCCCTAGGGCATGTGCTAGTATTTATATGTGTATTTTTTTCTTATGTTGCCTAGAAGGATACTTCTATTTACAATAGGCCCCCTGGGATTATGCAGATTTCTACAGGATTTCCCTTGGAAGTATGCTGTTTTTTTATAGCAGGTCCACTTGGCGCATGCCAGTATTTATAGGAAATCCCAAATGTACAACGGTGTTTGCTGTAGATCTCTCAAAGTGTGTTAGTACAATTCAAGGAATCCTTTGAACTCATCAGTATTTGCAGGAGATCCACAACAAAAACTTTCAAGATCCATGGAGTCGAGTGTTATTTTACAATGAATAAAACACTGACTGACACTATTTTGAGGGCACAACACAAATGCTAGTATCAATAATGCAACATTCCAGTCAGAGAATAATACTCGGCTTTTAAGGGTAATGATTTGCACAGGAAACTCCATGACCATCGACTGGAAGCAGAGCCTAGCGGGGAAGACAGTAGTGCAACAATGACAGGAGTTTCTGGGTGTAATTGAGGACACAATACAGAGGTTCATCCCAAAGAAAAGAAAGATTATCCGGGGGAGGATTAGACAGCCATGGCTGACAAAGGAAGTCAAGAAATGTATCAAAGAAAAAGAGACAGCCTATTTAGTGGCCAAGAGGACTGGGAAATCAGAAGATTGGGAAGGGTACAAGAGCAAACCGAGGATAACAAAGAGAGAAATAAGGAAGGAGAGGATCAAATACGAAGGTAGGCTAGCCAGTAATATTAGAAATGATAGTAAAAGTTTCTTTCAATACATAAGAAACAAACGAGAGGCAAAGGTAGACATTGGGCCACTCCAAATTGATGCTGGAAGGCTAGTGATGGGAGATAAGGAAATAGCTGAAGAACTTAATAAGTATTTTGCGTCAGTCTTCACAGTGGAAGACATGAGTAATATCCCAACAATTAAGGAGAGTCAGGGGGCAGGGTTGAGTATGGTAGGCATTACAAAAGAGAAAGTGCTAGAAAAGCTAAAAGGTCTAAAAATTGATAAATCTCCTGGCCCCGATGGGCTACATCCTAGAGATCTGAGGGAGGTGGCTGAGGAAATAGCGGAGGCGTTGGTTGTGATCTTTCAAAAGTCACTGGAGTCAGGGGAAGTCCCAGATGATTGGAAAATCGCTGTTGTAACCCCCTTGTTTAAGAAAGGATCAAGACAAAGATGGAAAATTATAGGCCGATTAGCCTAACCTCGGTTGTTGGTAAAATTCTAGAATCTACCGTTAAGGATGAGATTTCTAAATTCTTGGAAGTGCAGGGTCGGATTAGAACAAGTCAGCATGGATTTAGTAAGGGGAGGTCGTGTCTGACAAACCTGTTAGAATTCTTTGAAGAGGTAACAAGTAGGTTAGACCAGGGAAACCCAGTGGATGTTATCTATCTAGACTTCCAAAAGGCCTTTGATAAGGTGCCTCACGGGAGGCTGCTGAGTAAGGTGAGGGCCCATGGTGTTCGAGGTGAGTTACTGGCATGGATTGAGGATTGGCTGTCTGACAGAAGGCAGAGAGTTGGGATAAAAGGCTCTTTTTCGGAATGGCAACCGGTGACAAGTGGTGTCCCACAGGGTTCAGTGTTGGGGTTGCAGCTGTTCACTTTATATATTAATGATCTGGATGAAGGGACTGGGGGCATTCTGGCGAAGTTTGTCGATGATACACGGAGGTGGTGGGGAGGCTGCAGAATGATTTAGATAGTTTAGGAGAGTGGCCCAGGAAATGGCTGATGAAATTCAACGTGAGCAAATGCGAGGTCTTGCACCTTGGAAAAAAGAATACAGGCATGGACTATTTTCTGAACGGTGAGAAAATTCATAAAGCCGAAGTACAAAGGGATCTGGGAGTGCTAGTACAGGATTCTCTAAAGGTTAAGTTGCAGGTTGAGTCCGTGATTAAAAAAGCGAATGGAATGTTGTCATTTATCTCAAGAGGGTTGGAATATAAAAGCAGTGATGTGCTTCTGAGACTTTACAAAGCTCTAGTTAGGCCCCATTTAGAATACTGTGTCCAATTTTGGGCCTCCCACCTCAGGAAGGACATACTGGCACTGGAGCGTGTCCAGCAGAGATTCACACGGATGATCCCTGGAATGGTAGGCCTAACATACAATGAACGGCTGAGGATCCTGGGATTGTATTCAGTAGAGTTTAGAAGGTTGAGGGGAGATCTAATAGAAACTTACAAGATAATGCATGGCTTAGAAAGGGTGGACGCTGGGAAGTTGTTTCCGTTAGGTGGGGATACTAGGAGCCGTGGGCACAGCCTTAGAATAAGAGGGGGTCAATTTAGAACGGAAATGAGGAGACATTTCTTCAGCCAGAGAGTGGTGGGCCTGTGGAATTCATTGCCACGGAGTGCAGTGGAGGCCGGGACGTTGAATGTCTTCAAGGCAGAGATGATAAATTCTTGATCTCGCAAGGAATCAAGGGCTACGGGGAGAGTGCGGGTAAGTGGAGTTGAAATGCCCATCAGCCATGATTAAATGGCAGAATGGACTCGATGGGCCGAATGGCCTTACTTCCACTCCTAGGTCTTATGGCCAGCAGTGTAAATGCCCCTGTTAGTGAAGCTGATTGAGGACCTTGAGTCTTTTCCCACTATTTATTTGATCGTTCTGTTGGTTGCGACTAGCAAATTTGGAATTGGAGGAATGGGGGAATGTTCTGTATTGCATTAATTTGTAGCTTGTGACAATTGGTTGAGTTCTTCTGTGTTGCTGTATCATTGCCATAACTCGTAAGTGGCAATATAATGACAGCCAAATCATATAGTAATTGATAGTTTAAACAAAATTACCAGATCTGTTTGAAGATTTTGTGTTTGTTTTAAAATAGCAGGCACTGATGCTTCACACTTGTAGTTTGGTGAAAGTATCCAATGGGTACATCAAACAGTCCAGACTTTTTATTCTTGTGTAATTTCAGGTCAGCAACAGGTGGAAGTTGCTGAGCCAGGAACATCTACAGAAAGAGGACATCAAAAAGCAAGAACAAACCAAGGGAGCAAAGGACACACCAAAGCCTGAAGGTTGTCAGAAACAATCGATGTACATAATCAGCATCTGTCAAAATTCTGAGACTGGTTTTCTTTTTATTTTTTGTTCATCTGACATTTGATCACAAAACTGAATCAACAGAATTAGCCATACCAAAGTATTGAACTGCAGAGTTTGTCCATCATTTTTGTCCACAATTCACCACCTGGATGCATGAGCCTTCTGTTGGTTCCATTGATAATATGCAAGAACAGGACTAGATCATTAAGTTCTTTGGGCCTGTTCTGATTTTCCAAATAGATTATTGGCTGATCTGTGTCCTAACTCCATTTACTTGCCTTGGTTCCATAATGCTTTAATGGGGATAATTCACATATTCTTGCACTGCAGATATTTTACTTAGTGTTCTATATTCTGCCTACCGTGTGGAATTTTTTTTTTGCCACTTGGCTGGTTTACCTCAAGTTCTAGGGCTTTATCTCCTTATTCTGGATTCTTTACCTGTGCACTCAGTTCTCTTCATTTCACAGCTGATTAGAGAGCTCCCGAATACGCTCATCATAGGAAATATACCTACATCTATCCAGTCTTTTCTTTGCAGCGTAGTCACTTTTGTGATGATGTTATCATCTGTGATGATAAATATTGCTGTGTTTCTCATTGCCTGATAAAACCATTCTAACCTGGGTAGCCAAAAAATTAACACTTTCCTTTCCAACTAAAGGTTGTATGTTCTGTATAATTGCAGTTGCACTGCCTTGTTTCATAGCCATTTACATGCGACAAGTCTCCTGAAACGGAGCTGAGAAGGAGAGAATTTAATTGTTGTTTGTCTGAGAACAATGTCATTTGTCTTTCAGTTGTGCGACAACAGATAAAACAGGATTATATTGCTGAAGTACAAGAAATCCCTTCAGTCAGACAGCAGGCTGCTGTAAGTCCATTTGTTTCTTTAATTGTTAATTGTGCTTTATTAGTTTAGGTCCAATTGAAGATGTACCAAATCTGATGCTTTAATTTGATATTTACATGTATGCAGCACGAAGGAGTTTTCCCACCTGTTGCTGTCTTTACTGTACCATTCAGTTCCTGGCTCAACAGGGACTCCCCACCCCAGTCCCTGACATGGTTGAGGGGAAGAAAGCCTAGGCCAGGCAGATCTATAAAGGCAGAGAAATCTGGCAAGCCAGGCCGCTTTAATTGTAGAACTCCAACTAACCAATGTTGGGTTTTTGGCTGAGAAAGGGGAAAATTAACTTTGAGGGAATAAATATCTCAAGCAGAATTTTTTGGAACGTAGAAAAATCTGTTGAAGGAAATGTTGTAAGGTAAGAGTTTTTTTTTTAGTTGAGACAATTGGAGCCAATGCCCTTAATAAGAGAGTGGCAGAAAGGTATGAAGAAAAATAGACTTGGGTTTGAATGGGCATAGAATGTATGAAGAGGTCAAACGTAGAAATGACAAAGTTTGCCATTTTCGAGTCTCAGGAGAGAGTTACTTTAGGATGTGCTACAGTGATAAACAATGCATTCAGGAAGAATATGCTGAGCGAAATATGATTGGTGCTGCAAATGTATTTAGAAATCTCTAAATGATGCAGCATGTATTGAGATGGCAACTCTGTTGCTTGCCTTTTTGAAAAGAAAAATGAACTTCCCAGTCCTCTTCACATAGTTAGTGCCCACCGTATAACATTGGATCTATCAGCTTCACTGGTTAATGTCAGAACCAAGAATGACTATTGCTGAGCATTGTTCATGTGTTATCTGTTTTCATGTTATACTTGGTACCTTTGTTCGTACTGAAAGTGTAGCTGCACACAGCTGTTTCTCTTTTTTTAAATTCAAAATAAGGCAATCTTTGTTTAAATTAGGCTTTGATAAAAGTGCACAGATTCTTTCATCAAGGCATAATGAACAGATTTTCCCAAGATTGATTTTCTGTATTGATGTTTGCAGTGTTTTTATATGACGTACTTAAGCATCGTCTCCTAGTAATAGCTTTATTGATCCCATCAATAGCACAAAAGGGACAGTTTAAAACTACTCAGCACAGAGTTATATTTGAGTATCGTTGCATAAAATTGCTTCTCCAACCATGAGTGAAGTGAGTGGTCAGATGGTTGGTAGGGATGGGAGCAGGAGGGAAGGGAGGAGAAGATGTATTTTTATACATTATGTTGGAGTCAGTGCAAGGAATTTGGTCGCGGAAGATAGGACACTCTGTTTCAATCACTCAACGTTCCTGAGAATTGGGTTTAGCAATAACAAATAAATATTTACCCTTGTTTAGCCCTAACATTGTGCCTCAACTGTAACCTCAAAAGAACTTAACTTATTGCGGCAATCTCTCATTTCCACTTTCTGTAGGTCGGGTTGCCTCTTCTACTTGCTTTTGTGTGCTGGACCCAAGTAGGAACTCAATTTGGACAGCCCAAACACACACATCCAAACTACATCCTTCAATCGCAGCTTTTATTTGCGCCCAAGGCTCAGAAGTTAAAGGTCACTACCAAAACAAGGCCCTCGAATCTAATACAATACAATATTGCTCAACCAGCAAATAAATGGTTTTTACAAAAAGTATTTTTAATAACATAAAACTGCAAATTCTGAAACAAAACAGCACAATACACCAATGGCACTAATCAGATCAGGCCGCACCTGCAACAAAAACACAACTCAAAGATTTGTGTCAGGGATGTTTCCTCAAAATTTAGCGCTCTCGCCAGTTGCTGCCTGACTTGTCTATTGTGTTTTCTGTTTTTGTTGTACATTTATCACATTTCCACTTGTACTACAATAATAAGTAAATCTGGAGCTTCTATCCAGGTTAGAAATGGACAAGAGTTGTCACCACTTGATCCTGGTACAGATTCTCATTGTTATGTGTAGCATTGCTTGTGTAATAACACCAGTTTGGAAAGGTCACCCACACTATAGCTTGCTCTCTCCCCTTATACTGTATGTTTTTATAATTTTATATTTTCCTGTCTGATTCTGACCTGCATTTGTTTCTCATCAGCCCTGGGGGCTGTGATATTAATAGTGCTTTGGTGTTATCTTCCCTTTGTTCCCTTTCCATTAGCAAAACAAAGTCTATTCTAGAATTCTTGACTAGATTTGTAGCTCAGGTTGTGGATGCTGTGGTTGGTTTGTTCGCCGAGCTGGTTCATTAGTTTGCAGATGTTTCATTACCCTGCTGGGTAACATCATAGTGAGCCTCCGATGAAGCATTTTTGTGTTTTCCCACTTGCTGTTTAAACTCTGGGGCCTGTTGGAATTGATTACTTCTTTTCCGGTTTTTCCTTGCACTGGTGTATATATAGGATCCAACTCTATGTGTTTATTGATGGTCTTCTTGGTGGAGAACCAGGCCTGTAGGAATTCTTGTGCTTGTCTCTGTTTGGCTTGTCCTAGGATCCTGAAGTTGTCCCAAATCGAACTGGTGGCCCTCCCTGTCTTTGTGTATGGAGACGAATGAGTATCGGTCATGTCTTTTTGTTGCTAGTTGGTGTTCATGTATTTTCGTAGCCAGTTTCCTGCCTGTCTGTCCAATGTAATGTTTGGCACAGTCCTTGCATGGAATCTTGTATATTACATTGGTTCTGTCCATAGTGGGTAAGGGGCCTTTGGTTCTTGTTAGCAGTTAGTGTAGACTGATGTAGGTTTGTGTGCCACTCTGATGACCAGTGGCCGTAGGAGTCTTGTCGTGTTACCATACATCAAGAATGTATCTGAACTGACCATAAGGGTACTGTATCGGAGTTGCATGAAAACACTATTCAAACAAGCCACAACACACTGCAGCAACCCAGAACTATGCGAAAACAAAGAAGAATACCTCCCCCAAGTATTTAGAGACAACGAACAGCTGGGTCTGGCAATGCTTGTCACACAAACAACAACAGGAAGATACAGTATGCCCTGACACATTTGTCACGTTACGATACATCAAGAACATATCTGAACTGACCACAAGACTCCTACAGCCACTGGGCATCAGAGTGGCACACAAACCTACATCAATCCTACGCCCATTGCTAACGAGAACCAAAGATCCCTTATCCACAATGGACAGAACTAACATAATATTTCATGCAAGGACTGCAACAAATATTACATTGGAACAGTCAGGACGAAAACTGGCTACAAGAATACATGAACACCAACTAGCAACAAAACAACATGACCAATACACTCTCGTCTCCAGACATACAGTCAAGGAGGACCACCAGGTTGATTGGGCCAACATCAGGATCCTAGGATAAGCTAAACAGAGACTAGCACAGGAATTGCTACAGGCCTGGTTCTCCACCAACAAGGCTATCAATAAACAGAAAGAATTAGACTCTATATACACACCACTGCAAGGACAAACCGGAAATGAGTTAATCAACTCCAACGGACCCAGAATTTAAATACCAGGTGGGAAAATACTACAATGCTTCACCAGAGGCTGTACTGATGATGTTACCCAGCAGGTTAATGAAACATCTGGAAACTAATGAACTAGCTTGGCAGGCGAGCGAGCGAACCAACCAACCGACCACAGCAAGTCTATTCAAATCTCAAACTCAATGTTTAGGATACAAATATTAAAACTCGAAGAAAACATGTGTCCTACTTTTAAATATCTCATTCATTGGTTTCATTCTACAAAAAATTGTGCCTCATAGATTGTTTTAGGTATTACATGACAAAGTCACTTCTGGGAAGATTTTAACTGGCTGGGAGACGTGTGTCCAGTCTATATCCAAACTCTTGAGCATGTCTCCCCACCTCTTAGATGGCAGCAGAACAGCAATCCGTGAAGAGGGAGCGAACAAAGAGTGGAGCAGGAACTGAGGCAGCACCTCCAGAAAAGAAGAAACCAAAATCGGGAACAGAGGAGCCAAAAAATCCCAAAAACGTCAAACCGTTCGATTACAGCAAGTCCAATTTCAAAGTTTTTGCAGGTCAGCCCTGGCTTAACCTTTAGTTTTAATACTCTTGTACTTATTCTCGTGCCAGATTGACCTTCACCTGGTAATTCCATGTTATCTCCTCCCTCAGAGGAGTCAGCAGGTGAAGCTTGGCAAAGAGTAGTCTGTTTTCATTGACCACAAGGGATTTTGTATCTATGTAGAGTTTCCATGATTTACAAACGTCCAATTTATGAATCCCATACAGCGGTTTAATTTTAAAGGCCCATCATATACATATTTTCTTTACCATCAACTATCTTGCATTGTGTTCTAACTTGAGTACAAATTGACTTGCAAACGGACTCCAGAACACAACCCATTCACAATGCAGGGACTACCTGTAAATTGTATCCATTGTATATTTGTATCATTATTGTATTTTAAGCAAAAGCATCGGTGTCACCACGACCACCACCAACACCTTGCCCTTTTGCCCTTTTTTTGAAGTGTCTGGACTACATGTAGTTTTCAATGAGCCATGTTTGAGATCAGGAGCTCACTTGCGCGTGCAACCCCACTTTCCCTGACTCTGCACTGCAGAATGATCGAGTCACTGTGGCACTGACCCTTCGGTAATGTTTGCTATTGCAGCACAGTGTAATGCTGATTCATAAAGTAGACTGCTGCCCAATGGTTTTGAGGCATTTCTTAATTATTTGACATTTAAGTACACTGCCTCTGGCAGATGTGAAATGGATTCGACCTTGGGCTTTTATTTCATGTACAAGACTTGGAACTTCTCTGCAACAGTTTATTAACTTGTTCACAGTTCTCTCCCAATCACAGCTGTCTCCTCTTTATGTAATATTTTCTAATCAACCTTTTCAGAGACTTTATTACACCTCTCTGGAGCAGGTGGCTCAGTGGTTAGCACTACTGCCTCTCAGCAGCAGTGACCCGGGTTTGACTCAGCCCTCAGGCCGCTGTCTGCGTGCAGTTTGCACATTCTTCCTGTGTCTGCATGGGCTTCCTCCAAATGTTCTGGTTTCCTCCCACAGTCCAGAGATGTGCAGGTTAGTTGGATTGGCCATGCTAAATTGCCCTTGTGTCTAAGAATATGCAGAGTTGAGGGAGAGAGTGGGTGGCTGAGTCTGGGTGGGATGCTTTTCGAAGGGCTAGAGCAGACTCGAAGAGCTAAGTGGCCTTCTTCAATTTTTGTAGGGATTCTATAGGTGGGACTTGAACCCAGTCTTCCTGCTATAGAGATAGAACGCTACCACTACACCGGAAACGTCCTTTCTCCTCTTTGAATATGTTCACAGGCAATTCATTAGTCAAGTAACAGCCATCACCTGCTTACCCTTAACGTTAAGATACTATTTTCTAATCAGCCTGCTCTGATGCAGAATAGGTGGGAATTGAAGCTGGGCCTCCTAACTGATTAGGTAGGGACACTGCTATTGGACCACCAGAGCCCTTCCTTTTAACTTTAACTAGTTAATATTAACACTTGTTACCTGTTTGCTAGATTCATTCAACAGCAAATATTATGAAGAGTTCTCCCTATTGAGGTGGAATCTTCCACCTTGTGCAAAAAAGTAAGAAATCAAACAGTTAAATGTACAGATTTGAGAAACTCAGGCAAATTGGGGAATATTCAACCTGGTAAAACTTGCATTTTGTTAATTCTGTAACCATGATAAACTGTGTGCAATTTCCAGAATCCATGGCATTAACTCTCCTGGACAAACAAGAATCAACCGTTAAGTGTTAGTGAATTGGTGTTAATATGATTTCACTTTTATAAAGGCAGAGCAGCTCCTGTGTGATGAATCACTGGGTGTTGGCATTCAACCAAACGTACAGATTAGGAAGATTCCAGGTTCAGTTTTTTTTTTGTTTTTACCAAGTTAGTTTCTATCAGCTGAGAGAGCAGTGGGGGGAGCAGGATTTGCCTCAACCACCTCAGCTGGGACGCAGGAAATTCATTGCATGCCTCTGCTCCTGATCACCACACAAGGATTCTTGTCAGATCATTGTCTCTAATTGCACATATCCAATGAGAAGGTGTAGGCTGAGCTGTGATGCCTTCCATTATGCCTAACCTGGCTTTCAGTGCATGTCTGTGCTTGGAACATGACAGTTTTGGATAAGAGAGAAGTGAGTGACCTACATCCTCCAATTATTCCCCAGCAAGGTTATGCCTTCAAGTAATGGGGCTTCAAAGGGTTCAACTTCAACTTGTTCAACTTCCTTTGCCTGTAAACACAGGTAAACAAGTTTATAACAGGAAAAGCTCAACTGATGGGAAGTGCATGTATTTATTATGTAAAATGTTCATTTATGTTACAATACTTTCATCCTTCCCAGCTGGCAACAAGTCCAAAGAATCCACACAGTTTGATCCCAATTATGAAGCAGATGTGCCTCATTCTAAGGTAAAATTGCTGTTATAAATATGACGTAAATTGCACCATTTTACAAGTGTTTATTCCTTATATATAAAGGCCAACTCATACATTGATACAACTCATTTTATTTTTAGTGAACTGACACCTGTAAATCCTGTAGGGATTATGCCGTTGTCATTGAAGATCGGTAAAAACTTGTTTTAAAAATTCTTATTCTTCATTTTAAAGAAGCTATTTGGAAACTGACAATCTTGGCTTTGTGATTGCATGTCAGGACATGATCCTTGTAACAATCTGTATCCTGCATGCTTACCTTGCAGAATAGGTGTTGGAATGGAATTGGGATGATGTTATCCTGCCAGCTCTACCTTTGTCCTCCAGCATCAGCACAGAGATGCGCGAATGCCAGAAACTTACAGTTGTACTGTTGGTCTTCTGCCATGACAGGGATTTGAAGACTTGGTAGAAGGAGCTCTTCCCCAAAGTACATCTCAGTATATGTTGCACAACACCTTTTCAAGACCCAAGGATTTTAGGATTTAGTGTACAGTGTCATTCATGAAGAATAACTAGTTTGATAAAATAGCAAAGTAGTAAGGACTTCTTGGCAATGTATACCAGTGGCATTGTATCCCAGCATGAGGCCTAAAGGAGGAAACAAAAACAGTTGGAAACTTTAAGCATAATGTCAAGAGGCTGCCTGTTGAATTTACATGGCCTGCACGTGCTCAAAGTCTTTATGGAAATGTGAGGATTCTGAGTAATAACATCCAATATCCAAACATAATTGTAATTTTTAAAGCAAAATATTTCTCTTCAAACCAACAGTAATGGTTGGTGTGAGAGTTTAGCATATCTCAGGAATCTACTCTCGTCAAAATGTTTGTGGATGCAAGCTATGGCAACATTTGACTATGTAATTGAGCCTGATGTTTCAGAGCTGTACTGAAGGCGGCACGGTGGCTCAGTGGTCAGCACTGCTGCCTCTCAGCACCAGGGACCTGGGTTCGATTCCACCCTCATGCAACTGTCTGTGTGGAGTTTGCACATTCTCCCTATGTCTGCATGGGTTTCCTCTGGGTGCTCTGGTTTCCTCCCACAGTCCAAAGATGCTAAATTTCCCATAGTGTTGAGGGATGTGTAGATCTGGTGGGTTATACGGGGATGGGTCTGGGTGGTCTCTGAGGGTTGGTGTGGACTTGTTGGGCCGAAGCGCCTGTTTCCACCCTGTAGGGTTTTTATGATGAGGGCATATCGTATTGTTGGAACTACTCTTCCCTGAATTGGGCTATTAACTCAAGGCCCCAACTTCTTGTTCATGTGGTTTTGATTGGATTAAGTGACAATTATTTCTGAAGAACAATTAATTCTCCCAGTGTCCTAGCCAATATTTATCGCTGAATATTCTGCCAAAACAATTTGATAGGGTGATCATTCATTTGCTGCCCCTTGTCATTCATAGATTAACTGCTATCTTAACAATAATTGTATTTCAAGTTATGGGTTGATTGTTGAAGTATTTTAGGAAACCCTAAAAGTGTGACAGCTTTTGTATAACAGTAAACATTTGCTGTGTAATGTGCGTGATATTCAATATGTACTCAGTCACTTGATGAGATAACAAAGTGTGGAACTGGATGAACACAGCAGGCCAAGCAGCATCATAGGAGCAGAAAAGCTTGACGTTTCGGGCCTAGACCCTTCATCTTCTCCAGCATATGCAGTACCTATTGTCTCTCAGTGACTTGATGACGTGTGTTAGCACAGTTGATAAGAATGTGTTGACATGAGTGTGATATTTGCCAGATTCTATCCTTCCCTGTAGGTTCTGAAAACTACATAGTTGTAAATGTTATCTTTCTGTGAATTTGCACTTGGGCATGAGAGGCCTATTGTCTTAGGTCTGCTGTGACATTGCAGGGCTATTATCCTTCATTGTGGAACATCATCTACAGTTAACCAGTCATCCAAACCCGTGCATAGGTTTTTAAACAACAAAAATTAGAAATACAGCATCTGTATTACTCATTTAAAAAGGCACCGTATATAATGCACATATGTGACATCACTATTTTAAACCTGGCTGCAGCTTCGTGTATTTTCAGATTGTGGTCAGTAGGCACATTGATAGATTGTTCGAAACTGCCTGTCATTGTTCCATATTTCAGAATTTTAATGCATGGATTTTCAATTAAACATTGAATTTCGCCACACAGGAGCTGATTGCATTTCCCATCAGCTTTCTGAATTCTGTCCACTTAGTCTCATTCACTTACACCCTTTTAAAATAATTACTTTTCTAACGTTGATCCACTTCCCTTTATTTTAGAAAAATACTTCTCAGCTGACTGCTTTTAATTCTCCAATGGTATATGGAAATTTGGCAAAGCCCGTTCCTCATTGCCCTTGAGTAAATCATATTGAGGTACCTTTTTGAATTGAGTGGCCTGCTAACCATTGCAGAGGGCAGCTGAGAATCAACCACATTTCTGGAACTCTAGAGTCAATCTAAGCCAGACCGGGTAAAGATGGCAGATTTCCCTCCGTAAAAGAAATTGCAACAATTGATGGTAGTGTTCGGACTTTAAACCCCCACAGGCATTTGTTTGGCTCTTTGGATTACTGGCCTATTGACCACTACAGCATCAGTTCCCCATCATACATTTTAAAAAAAAAGGTCGGCAGTACTGATTTATTTGTGTAGCAAGTTACTTGAGGCAGAACTTTAACACATTCTAATTACTTCAATATTCAAATTAATGTGACGAACATTAATTGCTAATGATTGCTAAGAATTGTAACTGTCCAAATTTGTGCCCAGATGCATTCATATATCTGGGTTTTGTTTCAGTAAGATTCAAACACTTTTACCTCCAGATTCCCATGTTACATTAGTTCCCTAATTAAATGGAAAAATCTACTTCCATATGATTCCCATCAAAATTATTTCTAGTAAGTTTTTTAAGCAAACTTGGGGGAGAAAAGAGTTTTTATAATGTTGACCTCATTTTGCCACAGTCAGAAGAGGTACTATGTACAGTAATTCCTTTTTATGAATATTTAGAAATTGAAGGCTTTAGGTATTGTTAAATAATTCTAACTAAATTTTCTCTGTTTTAGAAAACTGGAAAGAAGAATCGTCAATCTGCAGGAAACAGAAGCATGACTTTCACCAGTAGCAAATCAGATAGGTCAGTGTTTTGTACAGGTAGCTTTCACTTAATGAAGTCTCGTCCTTACACCAGGATGTGTTCAGCTTTGTTGGTCATTGGCCACCTATTTGAAGGAGTAATATTGAAGCTACAAGTGTACAGTCAATGCATGGGTTGAGAGCTTCGTGTTAAAATGTGCTCTTATTTTCAAGTGTACACTTCCGACAGAGAAAAGAGCAGTCGTTTTGTATTTTCTAAGTGAAGCCACAGATTTCCCCATTCATAGTAAAACAAACAGAATTACTGAATACAATTGTAAAAACACTGGTATAAAGTCTGAGAGCCTGGTAATTAAAAGCAGGTATTTGACTTGAGTATCCATTATAAGCCTGTCTTCTCAATGAATAAGTGAAAATGTGCTTCACACAAAGTTTAAACAAAATCTCTCTTCCATAAAGCTTTTGAGACTGGGGCCAGTTGAAACTTTCAAATCTGAAATTGACAGATTTGTAATGTACAACTCTGAAGAAGTTGTATCAGACTCAAAAGGTTCTTTGTTTCCCTCCATGCAGATGCTGCCAAACCTGAGTTTCTCCAGCATTTTCACTTTGTATTTGAAAATATACTTAACTCATGACAAATTGCAAATTTTAACCCATTGCTTAGTTCTTCTCAAGAACATCAGAGTAAGAGTAAGCCACTCTGTTTCCTGCACTGTTCTTCCATTTGTTTTATGGAATATGGTCATCCTTAATTAACAATGGGGGATTCAGTGGTAACACCTTTGAATGTCAAGGGATGATGGTTGAATTCTCTGTGGTTGGAGATGATCATTGCTTGGCATTTGTGTGGCGTGAATGCTACTTACCATTTTTCAACCCAAGCCTAATATTGTCCAGGTCTTACTGCATTAGCACATGGACTGCTTCAGTATCTGAGGAGTCCGGAATGGTACAATCACCAGCAAAAATCCTCAATTCTGCCCTGATTATGCAAGGAAGGTTGGTTGATCAAGCAGCTGAAGACATTTGGGCCAGGACACAATTAGATCATGTCTGAGACGTAATTAATTCCAATGACTTTCCTTGGTACCTGAAATCTTAAACAGTCTTGTTTAACAGAAATTTATCAATTTCAGATTTGAAATTTTCAGTTGATGCCTTCCTCAACAATTTAATGGATGAGATTTTCACTAGTCATTGAAAGAAGGAGTGTTATATAATACCTTTGCAAACAACCTAGCTCTACTTTTAATTTATACCCCTCTGTCATGAATTGTCAGAAATTTGAGATCTAGTTATATCGTATCACTACTAATTCTATGTATTTTTCCTATTCTCTGTTGTATAGAGGCTTCAGGCACAGTTGGCCAAAGAGATAGAGCATTGAGATCAGACTGCACTGATCAAAACCACCTTTGCTATCAAGACTATTAATATTTCCATGTCAAATTATGTACTTGATTTGGTTTTAATTTCTAGAATTTCTCGGACATTGTTGCACTGTGAGAAAAGCTTTATACAATAAACCTTTTAAAAAAAAAATGTTAAATTTGGTTTTGGTTGGTTATTAATTTTATCACAGCATTGAATTGGCACTTTCGGGTAACTGCTGTCCATGCATTTAATGTTTGTTTCTCCGATATAATGATTGGTGAGACGTTAAAAAGCTGATTAACAGCTGCTGAGTAATTTTGTTTAAATTTAACAAAATTTCCAGTCATTTATCAATAGAAGAAAGCTTATCATTAACACAGCTTGGCAAGCAGTGCTACCATGTTTATTATATGAGCACCAGAAATACTTGTGTAACCATTTTGCTGCAGTCGGACTCTAGCTCACAGGATCAAAAAGTGATTTGACAGCATATCCGCCCATCGATAGATTTGACCACAGGATATTTAAATGGCAACTGGTGTCAACGTATAAAATAGAGCATGAAAAGGCAATGAAGTATGAAGGTTGATTGCAAATGGAGCAGAAAGGGGCATTTTGATAGATCTGTTTTTGATAGATCTGTTACGAATACAGATTCTGATGGTATTTATAAACGTTAGCTAAAATATCAACTGGACCAAGCTAATAATGTACAATATGAAATTATTCTTGTCACAGTGAAAGTTGTCAGCGGAATGTCTTGTGGCAAAACAATAGGCAAATTGGCTTGACATCTGTTGTGGGAACAATGTTAAAGTCTGTTATAAAGGATGTAATAGCAAAGCATTCAGAGAGATATATAATCTGATCAAGTGGAGTTAGCATGGCTTCAAGAAGGGAGAGTCACGGCTGACCTCCCGGGATAACAAAAATAGATTCTGCTGCATGTAAATCTACTGCAAAAGGATTGTGCAGTCGGGCTGGGCAAGTCAATGGGGAAAATAAAAATGTGGGGCTGAGGCCAACCCCTATGAATCTTCAGATAGCGAGGAATGAATGTACAGTTTTTTGAGGAGGTAACAAAAGGTAGATAGAGGGAGCTGATATAACATTTGAATTTCCAAAAGGCCTTTGATAAAGTGTCGCATGTAAGGTCACTTAATAGCATGAATAGAGTACTAATTGAAGGCAGTTAAATGGGGTATTTCGAGGATTGCAACCTGAAACTAGTGGAGGGCTACAAAAACAGTACTGGATCCACAGTTATTTACATCACATAAACATGGCTCAGATAAGGGAACTGACTACAAAAGTCAAGTTTGTAAATGGCAAAAAGAATAGGTAGGAAGGCAAGTAGTGAGGATGACACGAGGAATCCATGGAGGGGAAAAAGACAAGTTGTGAGTGGGCAAAATCTTGATAGATGGAATATAATACAAGAAAATCTGAGGTTATACACTTTAGGAAGAACACAAGAGCTGAATATCATTTAAATAGAAAGGTGCAGTATCAAGGGATTTGGCATACTAGTGCATGAAGCACAAAAAGTTAACAGGTAACAAGGAAGGCAAATGGAATGTTGGCCTTTATTTCAAAAGGGATAAAATATAAAAATAGTGAAGTGTTGCTTAAAACTGTTCAAGTCACTTGTCAGACCACACCTGGAATAATGTGAATAATTTTAGTTCCCTCAGCTAAAGGAAGATGTACTGATGTTGGAGGCTGTCCAGAGAAGGTTCACTATGTTAATCCTGGATATGGAGGGATCATCTTATGAGGAGAAGTTGAGTAGGTTTTGCTTGTACTTACTGGAGTATAGAAGAATGAGAGGAGACCTTATTGAAATATGTAAGATTCTTGGGGGTATGGATGGAGTAGGACTGGAGGGCCTAATCTCCGTGAAAGGTCTCCCATTTAAGACAAAAGTGAGAAGGGTTTTTTTTCTGAAGATAGTGAATCTGTGGAAGTTTTTTTGTACCGCAGAGGGCTTTAAAAACCTCCAGGGGAATCGAGGTTATTTGGATAAGGTGGGAAAGTACGGTTGAGAATTATCAGATCAGCTTTATCACTGAATAGCAGAAATGCCTCAATGGGCTACATGGTCTGCTTCTGCTCCCAAGTCTCATGGTGGTCTTATGGTTTTAACACCTGGTATTGATGTCAAAATATTTTAGTTCAGATACAAATTCAAAGACTTGCATTTATATTGCACCTTTCACTTCTGTAAATGGATCTGAAAAAGTTAATACTAAGGATGCCAATACCTAACATCATAGTGGTCCTCCTAGTTTCTAACAATGTCTATCATTGTCAATGTAATCTGTAACTAAATTGCTAACATGCAATGAACTGCTTCTTTAATACAAGATGCTGTTCTAGTTAGACTGGTAATTGGATTTTCTCCTCCACGCTAGAATAAGCAAGCCCTGTAGATACCTACATTTAGAGAATGGTTGCAACATACCTACAACATGACAGGGTGTTTAACTGCATATTCAACATTTACAAATACCAGGTGTTTCTAAGTGCTTTACAGTGAGTGAAGTTCTTTTGACTGTAGTCACTGTTGTAAGGAAGGAATTGCAGCAATGCTTATACTGCAAGGTTCTATTAATGTAATTGTAACCAACCAGTTTGTTTTAGCTATAGATTTTCTGCATTGATCATGAGCCTTCACTGATCTATGAAAAATAAAATTAAGATTTTTTTCAACTGCTTTCAGTATCGTTCCCAGTAAATGGTAAATGTACTCATTCTGCACTGGTCCTACCTACATGACAATGCATTTATCTAGGACACATGCTGTCGGAGCCATTTTCAATGAAGCTGTGAGACCATTATTTACTTTGCCTTTACAATGGTACAAACAGTTGAAAAGGAGAGATGTAGGGTTACAGAGAATGGCATGAGACAATGTATGTAGCTCCGGATTCCTCGTTACAGAGACACTAGACCAATAAATAGGCCTCCTGTTCTGTAAACTACAGTTCAATATATTTTCCATTTCCTACAGTACCTCAAGAAACTACCACTTTTAGACCAGGTTTAATGTAGTTTTGTATTGTAGATCCATTCAACAGCTGCTTGGAGGGAGAGAATTTAATTTTACAGCACAGTAAAGTAATTTGAGCATTGTTGCCTGTGACAGGAACTGAGATAGTAATCTAGTTAGTGTCATTTTTCTGACCCAGACAAAATTGGCCACTTTACTGGAATTTTCCAATCAATCGTCTGAGATAGAGGTCTTCCGAACTGATGCATTCCACTCCAGTTCAGTTGTGCACGGCAAACAGCAGAATGGATTGGTTCTGAAACCAGCCCTAACACCTCACTAGCAATAGGTGCCATACTACAGGGTTTAGACATCCCAAAACCACTTTGACAGATAGAGAAAGTAAGTGAAGGAGTAGGGTGGCAGGTAAGACAGACCATGAAACCATTGGATACGGGAGCAGCAGTAGATGGTTAGCACATTTAGCTGGATGGCTGGTTTGTGATGCAGACTGATGCCAACTGCACAGGTTTAATTCCTGCACTGCCTGGGGTTACCATGAGGGTTCTACCTTCTTAACCTCCCAGTTGTCTTCCTCTCTCTAATGAAAGAACAGCCCTTTTTCAACTTTGCCTTGTGATATACTCTAGCCTTTTCCTAATGACAGATGTTAAGATAACTGGCCTATAGTCACTGGTTTTGTTTGACTCCCTCCCATTTTGAATAAACGAGTTACATTGGCAGTTTTCCAATCCTCTCAGAACTTAGGGATTCTTAAGTTACTGCCAGTGCCTCCACTACCTTCGAAGTTACTTCCCTTAAAATCATAGCAAGCACTCCATCAGGTCCAAGGAACTTAGCATTTAGCTCATTTGTTTTCATAATGCTTCTTCTCTACTGTTAGTTAATGTGTTTATTTCTTTCCCCCTCCACCTTTAGTCCCTTTATTATTTAGTATTTTCATATGCTATTAGTATTCTGTACTGTGAAGACTGAAGCAAAGTATTTATTCAATTCCTCTGCCATTTCCTGGCTCCCCATTATTGTGGTCTTATGTAATGCAACATTAAGAGGTTTCTAAATACATTTAAAGCACCAAATTTATTTATCTTCAACCACATACTCTGCTGAACACGTTATTCCTCTGTGCATTCATTTATCACTGCACCACGTCCTACTTTCAAAAATTCTCCCCAGGACTTATCCAAGACACATTTCTTTCCCAATTCATTTTCAAACTTTTTTGATGATTGCCTGTCTTAAATCTGTACTCTTCAGTTTATGGAGAAACAGTAAAAATGACTGGCATGGCAAAGGTTCTTTAAAGCGACAATTTTGTCATTGATGGAATATCTCTAAAGCATTTCTGGACTGAACAGGAACTGATTATCAATGTTACCAAACAGTCAAAGTAGTTTTTCTGCTATAACCTATGTTCCATCAACGTAAATTGGCTGTACCACGACTGACAAATAGGGGGGTGCTATTTCTAAAATGTAAACTTGTGTTGGCTGCAACGCGATTGCATCGGTGTGCGGAGGAGGACGTGACAACATCACATGATCGTTTCACGGGCTTTTTGCTGAATACGTACAATGTTAGCACCGAAAGAGTCTCCGCACCATCACGTGATCATTTCGCGAGCTCTGTCATGAAGTGCTTTCTGTGAGAGGTACAGTACAACCTCCTTCCCCATCAAGGCGGCATGACGTTTTTTCAAGGTAAAGTATTAAATTTACTTTTATTTCATTATTAGATATAAATGAAACATTTATGCAAATTGCACTGTCCTTTGAGCGATTTTGAGTGACTTTGGTGGTCTGCCCCAACCCCACTTTTTGCATAGGCTCCGTTAATTCTATAGTGCAATTTTCTATAACGCAATGTTGCACAGCAATACAACTCCCGCATTATAGCAAAACCAATTGTATACCTTTTCTTTAGTTTCTAATACCTAATTAAGACCTCTTTTTAACACCCTTTGCAGTAGTCAATAGAACCACAGTTGCTTTTGCTTGCACTCCTGAAACTTTGATTATCAATATATTGGAACTCATTCTTCACTTCTCCGTAGCCTTGATACAGTTCTTAACATAGAACACAAAACCTAAGATGCACAATTCTGAGTGCAGTTAAATTAACATCATAGTCAGCATTATATTCAATAAACTTAATCCCCTTATTAGTCTGTAATTTTTTGCTTTTCTTTCCCACTAAACTTATGTTTTTAGACTTCATATGGAGGATTATACGAATGCGTGGTGAGAAAAAGTGTTTTGTTCTTTGAGTCATAGCAGGAATGTAGTTCATAAGGTACTGGAACCAAGGTATATCTATCACAAAGGCTGAAAGCATGCTGGTACAAAACTGCCTTAATATATCTTCTCACAGGTAAGCCATTCAGGTCATTTCTTATTTTACAATTTGCTTGGAGATCATTCATAGGGTCCTTTGTGCTGCAAAGAATAAAATCTCTAAAGAATGCTCAACTGAGAGAAGTCATTCGATCAGAGCTATTACTTTAAAGAGGATTACGACCAAAAGTAATATCAGTAATGTAAAGGTTTCAATGAATGGAAAAGTGGAGATCCTTTGTCTGAATGCATCTCTCAAAAACAGACGTGTGTATCAAAATGAATAGATGAAGAAAATTAGAGAGGAGTTGAAATTGTTCATTTTTTTTTCCCTGTCCATTTTGATTCCATGCTGGGTTTGGATCCAGTGGTGTCCTTACATATGAACCTGCCCCACCAGATTTCCACATAGGTATACAGACAAAGAAAGACACAAATTCTAAAGAAGTCTCTGACTAATGATTCAATGTGGGAACTGTTGTGTTATATCTCAGTTAGTATGCAGTTTACCTTTAAGAGTTATGTTCGTGATAACATCACTGAGTTATAGCATGTGATCTGCAAGTATAAAGGTCCCCCATTCCATCTTCATAAGGGTCACTTGAAACATGATACACTGATGAAAACATAAAAGTTTGCAATACTAGCCCAGACACTGAGGTACCTGTGACTGTAATATGAAGAACTGTAATAAGTTGAATCTTTCAGTGCTGCGATACCCATGTCTAATTATTATATTACTTGAGCTAATATGAGGGCAGTGGGGAGGGAGTATGGGACCCAGGGAGGTAGTGAGGAAAGAGATCAGTCTGAGACTGGTACAGTTGGGCAAAAAGAGCACATCAAACAGGGCAGGCAGGAACAAAGCAGAGAAGGAGGTAGGATTGGTAAATTAAACTGCATTTATTTCAATGCAAGAGGCCTAACTGGTAAGGCAGATGAATGCAGGGCATGGTTGGGAACGTAAGACTAGGGTATCATAACAATTACAGAGACGTGGCTCAGGGATGGACAGAACTGGCAGCTTAATGTTTGGGAAGGATAGAAAGAGGACAAGAGAGGAGGGGGTGTGGTGCTTTGATTACGGCTGTACTTGGGGAGAATATTTTTGGGAATATGTCCAGGGACGTTATTTGGGTGGAACGAAGAAAGAAGAAGGGTGTGATCACCTTATTGGGATTATACTGTAGACCACCAATCAACAACCCCCCACCACCACCACCCCCCACCCCCCCCCACCACCACCACCCCCCCACCCCCACCACCACCCAAAATAGTAGGAAAATGAGAAAAAATTTGTAAGGAGATTTCAGTTATCTGTAAGAATGAGAGGATGGTTATGTTAGGGGACTTTAACTTTCCAAACATAGACTGGGACTGCCACGGTATTTAGGGCTTGGATGGAGAGAAATTTAAGTGTGTACAAGAACATTTTCTGATTTAGTGTGTGGATGTACCTATTAGAGAAAGTGAAAAACTTGAACTACTCTTTGGAAATAAGGCAGGGCAGGAGACTGAGGCCTCAGTGAGGGAGCACTTTGGGTGCGGTAACCATAATTCTATTAGTTTTAAAAATAGTGATGGAAAAGGATAGACAAGATCTAAAAGTTAAAGTTCTAAATTGAAGGAAGGTCAATTTTGATGGTATTAGGCAAGAACTTTCAAATGTTGATCGGGAGTGGATGTTTGGAGGTAAAGGAATGGCTGGAAAATGGGAAGCCTTCAAAAATGAGATAATGAGAGTCCCGAGCCAGTATATTCGTGTTAGGGTGAAGGGCAAGGCTGGTTGGTGTAGGGAATGCTGGATGACTAGAGAAATTGAGGTTTTGGTCCAGAAAAAGAAGGAATCATATTTCAGGTATGGACAGCAGAGATTGAGTGAATCCCGAGAAGAGTGTAAAGACAGTAGGAAGATACTTAAGAGGCAAATCAGGAGGGTAAAAAGGGGTCATGAGGTAGCTTTGGCAAATCAGGTTAAGGAGAATCCAAAGGGATTCCAGAAATACGTTAAGGACAAAAGGGTACCTACAAAGAGAACAGGGTCCGTTAAAGGTAAGCAAGGTCACCTATGTGTGGAACCACAGGAGATGGAGGAGATACCAAATGAGTATTTTGCATCAATGTTTACTCTGGAGAAGAATATGGAAGATATAGAACATTGGGAAATAAATAGTTACATTTTGAAAAATGTCCATATTACAGAGGAGGTGGTGCTGGACGGCCTAAAATGCATAAAGGTGGGTAAATCCCCAGGACCTGATCACGTCTACCCTAGAACTCTGTGGGAAGCAAGGGAAGTGATCGTTGGGTCCCTTGCTGAGATATTTGTATCATCGATAGCCACAGGTGAGGTGCCAGAAGCCTGGAGGTTGGATAACGTGGTGCCACTATTTGAGAAAGGTGGTAAGGAAAAGTCAAGGAACTATAGACTGGTGAGCCTGATACTGGTGGTGGGTAAGTTGGTGGATGGAATCCTGATGGACAGGATTTACATGTATTTAAAAAGGCAAGGACTGATTAGGGATAGTCAACATGGCTTAGTGCATGGGAAATCGTGTCTCAATAACTTAATTGAGTTTTCTAAAGAATTAACAAAGAGGACTGATGAGGGCAGAACAGCGGGCGTGATCTGTATGAATTTTGCGAGGTTCCTCATGGTAGACTGGCTAGCAAGGTTAGATCACATGGAATACATAGAGAACTTGCCATTTGGATACAGAATGGGCTCAACGGTAGAAGGCAGAGGGTGGTGGTGGAGCGTTGCTTTTCAGACTGGAGACCTGTGATCAGCAGTGTGCCGCAAGGATCAGTGCTGCGTCCACTGCTTTTAGTCATTTATATGAATGATTTGGATGTGAACATAGGAGGTATAGTTAGTAAGTTTGCGGATGACACCAAAATTGGAGGTGTAGTGGACAGTAAAGAAGGTTACCTGAGAGTACAACGGCACCTCGATCAGATGGGCCAGTGGACCAAGAAGTGGCAGATGCAGTTTAATTTAGATAAATGTGAGGTGCTGCATTTTGGAAAGGCAAATCAGGGCAGGACTTGTACACTTAATGCTAAGGTCCTGAGGAGTGTTGCTGACCGAAGAGACCTTAGAGTGCAGGTTCATAGTTCCTTGAAGTCGCAGGAAGATAGGATAGTGAAGAAGGTGTTTGGTATACTCTTATCTTTATTGGTCCATGCATTGAATATGGGAGTTCGGATGTCATGTTGTGGCTATACAGGACATTGAATTAGGCAACTTTTGGAATATTGTATGCAATTCTGGTCTCCCTGCTCTAGGAAGGATGTTGTGAAACTTGAAAGGGTGCAGAAAAGATTTACAAGGATGTTGCCGGGGTTGGAGGGATTGAGCTATAGGGAGAGGCTGAATAGTCTGAGGCTATTTTCTCTGGAGCGTTGGAGGCTCTGGGGTGACCTTATATAAAAATTTTTAAAATCATTAGGGACATGGATAAGGTAAATAGACAAGGTCTTTTCCCTAGGGTGGGGAAGTCCAAAACTAGAGGGCATAGGTTTAAGCAGAGAGAGGAAAGATTTAAAAGGGACCTATGGGGCAACTTTTTCACACAGACTGTGTGCATGTATGGAATGAGCTACCTGAGGAGGTGGTGGAGGCTGGTGTGGTTACATTTAAAAGGCATCTGGATGGATACATGAATAGGAAGGGTTTAGAGGGCTATGGGACAATTGCTGGTAAATGGGACTACATTTATTTGGGATAATCTAGTCGGCATGGACGAGTTGGACCAAAGGGTCTGTTTCCATGCTGTACATCTCTGTGACACTATGATTGGCAACTTAGTTCGACCAAAGGCCTAATGGTGCATGAAAATAGTTATGATACAGTAATAATATCCATTATATAATTCTATAACATTACTGTAATATAGTATTATCATAGGTAAGCCTCTTATTAAAGGCTCACTTTAGCAGTAGAAAATTGCCATGTACCACAGAATTGAAATTATAAAGATTTAGAAGGGTATTGATTGATCAATATGGTTTTATAAAAAACAAATCATACTTGAGTACTTTTATTAAATTGTGGTATGGAATGATGAAATTATTTTAGATAATGCAACTGGGGACTTGCCTAACATTTTTTGAAAAATACCACAGGATCTTTAAGCTATCTGGGAGAGACTGATGGAAGTGTTTGCTGTCTCCATCAAAGGACAAGTGCTTGCATAGTGCCATCTTCCCTTGTTGCACTGGAGTGCCAATCTTAAATTATAGGGTCAATTTGGAATGACCTTTCAGAATCAGAATCAAGGGAGCTCAGCAATACCGTGTGTCTCAGTGGTAAAACTTGATATTGAGTTACGGCCATGATTCTCACAATGTGCCCCTCTGCCAGCAACATCCAGTTTAATCTCCTCACTCCACAATGACTCTGTTTTAATGGTTGCTTGTCTGACATTCTAGTCCTGCATGAAATGCAACTTCCTCCAATTAAAAATTGGGAATATTGAAGTCCCGACCTTGGTCTCAACCATAAGCAATGCACTGATCCTTTCAGCCACAGTCTTGGATTGAACCAAACTGTTCTAACCTTGATAACCTACTTGACACCAAACTAAGTTTACATATAAGCATATGTATAAACATATGAATTGGCAACAGAAGTAGACCACTTGACCCCGCAAGTCTGCTCCACCATTTAATAAAATCATGGCTGATCTGACTTGATCTTTGTTTCGAGCCCCATATTCTCTACATGACAAAGAATTCTTACTTCCATCTTCAATTGCTTCCCTCTTTTCAATCTGAAATAGCTCCACTGAAGCAGGTATCCCGTCACCAAGTCACCCTTTATTTAGATGTGGAGAGTCCTTGACACTGATCCAGCTCTCAGTGAGCAGGATGTCTGATACTCCTGTTCTTGTCTGTCTGCCAGGGCTCCCAGATTGGGGCCATTAATCTGGTCCAATCAGGGAACTCGTATTCTATGAGGTCTACCTGGCTGACCTTGTTACAATCATTACACCCCACCCCCTCTCTGAGTCCAAGAACATAGGCGGGTTTTTTTTTTTGTAGCTCCTCCTGGGATGTTTTAGCACCAGGTCAGGTTCCTCCAACTCTGCCTGTGATACAGACGGCATGTGATGCACAGCAGCTCACCTCTTGTGCCTGGAATGTCTCAGAAGAAATTCATTCTCTTCTTTAGGCAGCAAAGTTGTTGAGATGGTTACATCTGGCATGTCTGTCTTAGAATCTGAGATATCGTCAACACTTGATGGACAGGGAGAACCCACGGATTCCGAAACATTTGGAAAGGCTGTCGAGGAGCTGGGCATGTTTTGCTTCCACCCGTTTGTGAGTTTTCAGCTTTCATATGGTCGACGTGCTTGTTCAGGACCGACATACCTACCCGAACTTTGTACATTACTGCATCTAACGTCACACCTACAATGCCTCCTACCCATGCAAGGCCATTTCTGTGGTTTCTACACCAAACTTTACTTCACCCTTGAAGTAAACTGTATCTCTCGCTTAACAGAATCTTGTGTCCAACACTAGAGTTCCTAATGCCTTTCCACCCTCCTCCACCCAGGTCCAGAAGGATTTAACTGGATTCTCCCCATTAGATACTTTGCTGGAGCTATCCCTGTAGTTACATAAGGGGTGGTCCGAAATTCAAATGGGAACCAGGACAGTTCGATGTCTAGTGAAGCTGTAGGCTGTTTCTTCAAGCCTGCCTTCAAAGTTTGGACTGCTGTTTCTGCCAGACCGTTGGAAGATGATGGTATGGAACTGTCCTTATACATCGAATCCCATTTGACTTTAGGAAATACCCAAATTCCCTGCTAGTGAATGATGGCCCGTTATCTATTACCAACACTTACATCAGTCTGTGTATCACAAAAGATGTGTGCAGTTTTCTATCATCCCCATGTTTGACAAATGAACTCTGTGCACATCCAACCACTTTGAGTGGACATCCATAATGACTAACAAGTTGAGCCCATGGAAGGACCAGCATAGTTGACGTGTAACAGAGTCCAGGATTTACTCAGCCATTCCCAGGTATGTGGGAGAGCACCTGGCAGTAATTTTTGTCCTTGTTGGCACTCTGGGCGCTGCCCCACCAACGCAGCTATGTCTGAATCCAATCCTGGCCACCAGTCATAGCTTCTCACCAACACCATCCTTTTGGAAACCCTAGGATAACCCTGGTGGAGTTCAGCCAGTATCTGGCATGACCTTTTTTCAGGACAATCACTCATGCTCCCCACAATAATATGCCATTCTTTACTGTGATCTGGTCTCTCTGCGTCCAAAAGAGTTTTAATTCTGGTTGTGATGGCCCTTAGGTTTCCCCCATCACTGCCAGCTGTTTCAGTTTTGCCAGAACCACATCTTTCTGTGTCCAAAGCCTGGTATTGTCAGCTGTGACTGGAAGCGTATCCAGAAAATGTAAAACCATTACGGACTCTTCAAGTGGCGGTACCACCAGTGGGAGGTGGCTGTACATGACTGCATTTGCTACTTAGCCTCCCAGATGGTCATCCAACTTGTAATTATATGCACTTAGTATTAGAGCCCACTGCTGAATTTGGCCTGAAGTAATGGGTGGCACTGTCCTGTTGTCTTTAAGAAGACTTAGTGGGGGTTTGTGGTCTGTTACTATTACAGACTTAAGTTCATAATGGTATTGATGGAACTTCCTGACTCCAAATATGGCCACCAAACCTTCCTTCTAATCTGGACATATTTACGCAGTGCATTAGCCAAAGTCCTGGATGCATATGCTATTGGACACTCCTTTCCATTGAGCCACCTATGAGTTAATACTATCCCAATGCCATACAGGAGACATCGCATATCAATACCAGATCGCACTTAGGATCATAGTGCGCCAAGACCTTAGAGGGTGATATTTGTTTCTTCACTTCCCTGAAAGCTATGGCTTGGCTATGCAACCAGTTCCAAGGCTGACCCTTTTCTCAGTGTTGATACAAAGGTGACAGGATGGAAGCCAGGTTATCCAGAACGTATTTTTTAAATAATTAACCAACCCAAAGAAATACCTAAGTATATAGACATGGGTGCCAGAGCACCTTTGATTGCCCTCACTTTATCTTTCAGTGGGTGTAACCCAGTCTTGTCACCGTAACCAAGTAGATCGCTTGGGATACTGGAACACATCTTTCCCTTTTAAGATGTACACCCACCTGGAAGAAAGACTATGTCAAAGTTCTCGAAATGCTCCTTATTGGTCTTCCCTGTTAGTAGCTTGTCATCTAAATAAATGGCAGCCCGGGGTAGACCTTGTAAAATGTTCTCCATCATCCGCTTAAAAAATCACACAGGCTGACAATACGCCAAATAGCAGTCTTGTATATTGGTACAAACCCTTATTGGTATTAATTGTGACATACTTTTGGGAATCCTCATCTAGCCACAATTGCAAGTACGTATGGCTCATGTCCATTTTTGTGAAGGACAGCCCCTCTGTCAGCTTTGTGTATAAATCCTCCATGCGAGGGACTGGGTATTTATCTAGATGCGAAAAGCAGTTTACTGTTTGTTTAAAATCCCCACAAAGATGAACTGACCTGTCAGGCTTCACAATTGGTATGACTGGAGCTGTACATTCCACAAACTGGTTTGATGATTCCTTCACTTTCCAGTCTCCTGACTCCTGACACCTTTGCCTGTTAGGCAAGTGGCACTGGGTGGGTCTTGCAGAATAGTGGAATGGCATCCTGGTCAACGTGCAAGGTGGCCTTGGCTCCTTTGATAGTCCCTAGACCTTCCTGAAAATCTTCCGTGTATTAAATTAGAACTTCACTCAGGCAGCCATTTTCTAAATGAAAAATGTTAAGCCAATCTAGGTGAATCTTCTCAACCAATTTCACACCATTAAGCTTGGGCCCAAGGCTTTTACAACTGCCAGTGGAAACTGAACCAGCTGCTCAGAAGAGACCGGAACCAAAGTTGTACCCTTAACCTGGAAAGGTTCCCTGGTATAGGTTCTCAGTCTAGCCAAGGTCTTACGCAAACATTAAGGGTTGGAGTGCAGAGAGAATTTTGTTAAACATTCGTTCTGCAATCACTGAAACAGCCTGTATGAACTTCTATTAGAACTGGGTGACCATTTAACCAGATGCTTATTTTGATTGGTTCTGATTTGCCTATTTCTAAGCAATTTAACTGTTCCAAACCTGATGAAGGTGGACTTTCCAAGGTGTGTATTCTCCAGGATACGAGCGGAGAGTCCTCTTATTCAGTTTAGATCAAGTGGGACTCGTTTCCTGTCTCAAGTCCACATACCAGCAGCAACTACAATTTGAACTATTTTGCCAAGGCTTGGTTTTGTTTTGAGGTTTTGCTGTGGGCTGACCTAGAATCCCTCTGTTCAGGATGTATCCTGTTTGAGGCTATGCAATTACCCTCACTCAAATGGTGTTCTTTTTATTTTTTTTCATTTGGGGAATGAAAGCATCACTTTTAGGCAGCATTTATTGCCCATGCCAGTTGGCCAGAGGGCAATTGAGAGTCAACCAAATTGCTGTGGGTCTGAAGTCACATGTAGGCCAGACCAGGTAAGGATGGCAGGATAACAAGGTGCGGAGCTGGATGAACACAGCAGGCCAAGCACCATCATAGGAGCAGGAAAGCTTGATGTTTTGGGCCTAGACCCTTAAGGATGGCAGTTTCCTTCCCTCAAGGACATTAGTGAACCAGATGGGTTTTTCCCAACAATTGGCAACAGGATTCATGGTTATCGTTAGATTCTTAATTCCTGATATTTATTGAATTCAAATTCCACCAGTTGCCGTGGCGGGATTTGAACCTGGAATGTTACCTTGTTCTCTGGATTAACAGTCCAGCGATAATACCACTAGGCCATTGCCTCCCCAAGCTCAGTCAGACTGGCAGAGTGTCCACTTCCATCACAATACCCTGCATCTCATGCTCCACTTGCTGTGTTTACTAATGCGAAAGCCAGTTGTAGGGGCCTCTTTGAATTCCAATCAGGCTTCAGCTAGTAGGTACTTTTGCATCATTAATCCCACATATTTAATGGTCACTCAGCATCTTATTAAGGGTTAAACCAAAGTCACATGCCTCTGCCAATCGTCTTAACCTAGCCAAAAATCCCGAGACAGGTTCCCTTGGTTCTTGAATTGCCAAGTAAAACCAAGAGTGTCTCAGAATTAGATTAGGCTTGGGTCATAATATTCCTTAATTAAATCTGTCAAATCTCATAGAATTGAATCCCTACAGTGTGGAAACAGGCCATTTGGCCCAATAACTCCACACTGCCCCTCTGAAGAGCATCCCACTCAGACCCATTCCCATGTCTAACTCACCTAACCTAAACATCCATGGACACAATGGGGAACTTAGTGTGGCCAATCCACCTAGCCGGCACATCTTTAGACTGTGGGAGGAAACCGGAACAACTGGTGGAAACCCACACAGACACTGGGAGAATGTGCAAACTTTACAGAGACAGTTGCCCAAAGGTGAAACTGTTGAAAGGTTTCAGTATCTGGTGCCTCAGGGAAAGTTAGGCTCCTAAAAACCAAAAAAGCTGTGGGTCCACAAGCTGCCAGGAAAATTAGTCGTAGCTTTTCATCTGCCCCAACGTCATTTGCCTAGAAAAAATAACACATTCTCTCCATATACTGGGCTCAGTCTTTGAAAGCAGGGTCGAACGAATCAAGCTTCCCAAATAACTGCATGATGCCAGAAATACACACCCTAATTCAATCTGAGCTTTTCCAGTAACTTTGTTTTTGTTCCTGATTTACAGCATCCGCAGTTCTTTTGTTTTTTTTATTCAGATAAGGATGGCATTTGCCTTCCCTAAAGGGCAATAGTGAACCAGATGAGTTGTTTTTTCCTGACAATTGACAATAGATTCCTGGTCATCATTAGACTCTTCAGATACAAGTTCCATCATCTGCCATGGTAGGATTGAACCCAGGTCCCCTGAACATTAGAGATAACAAGGTGTAGAGCTGGATGAACACAGCAGGCCAAGCAGCATCAGAGGAGCAGGAAGGCTGACATTTTGGGCCTAGACTCTTCTTCAGAAATTCCCCCCAATCTCCCCCCCTCTGTCTCCCCTCCCCCCCTGTCTAACCTACGCCCACCCTCCACCCCATCCAGCCCCCCACCACCCCATCCAGCCCCCCACCTCTCCACGCCCCACCACCCTCCCCATCCACACTACGCCCCCACCCCGCCCCACCCCCCGACTCACACCCCCGCCCCACCCGACTCACACCCCCGCCCCACCCGACTCACACCCTGACTCTCACCCCACCCCCCGACACCCCCTGACTCTCACCCTACCCCCCGACACCCCCTGACTCTCACCCTCA
>JAHRHZ010000004.1:28281270-28317752 GCA_024137785.1 Ginglymostoma cirratum
TATCTCACATCAGTTGCTAACCTGGCCCCGCCCTCTCCGCTCTCTGATTGGTGGTTGCCTGCCCGCGCGGGCGGTCCGTGGCTGCTGATTGGCGGAGCGGGCCGTCGCTCAGCCGGCGGCCGGGGGATAAAGTTGGGCGGCGAGGCCCGGTAGGCCCTTGCAATCCCCGTCCGTCAGCCCGCTGTGTGCCCTCTGGCTGAGGGCCGATAGCCGACCGCACTGACTCACTCGCCCACCGAGACCGGCCGTAAGCCAGCCATGGACACCATCAAGAACGGCTGGTTCACCGAAACCTCCAGCCTGTGGCCGGGCCAAGCTATGTCCCTGGAGGTGGATAAGGTCCTTTACAACCAGAAGTCCCCTTTCCAAGATGTGGTTGTCTTCAAAAGGTAAGCAATTTACAGCATATTCTGGGGCATTTTTTTTTTTAAAGAAATGTTTTTGACTGAAAATGTACCCGCTCATGGGGTTATAAATGAGGGCAGATGTACATCCCTAAGGCACAGTCCGGGCCTGTACTGTCCTGACAGATCAGATGGAGTCTTTTCCCTTGTTGTTTAAAGTGTAACATCTGTTTTATTCTCAATTTGCTCAATTTCCATTTTATAAAATAAAAGTCAGTCATTCATAGCTTAGTCTGGAGACGTGCTTGATTTTTGCTCAATTGGCTCTCTCTCTCCCTCGTCTGCCAATTCTTTCATTATTCAGTGGGTTTTCTTAACAGCCACCAAATGAAGTCACTGGGCAATCCAACTTTGGGTATCGGCTCTGCTGTGGGCACACTGGCCACAGCCCCATGGTACAGGGGACGAGTCAAGCTGGGGAGTGGGAAATAGGGAATGCAGTACATGTAGTTGCGGGAGCAGTGTCTTGGCCTGAGTGAAATGTGTACATGGGGAAGGGTCGAGTTCCTATGGTCGAGGTGATAAGTGCTAGTAATGGCTGGGACTAAGGGTGCTTCTGCTGGGGACCTAAACTAAAACACAGAATTGTGATGTTGATAATCTCTAGATTACTATGTGAACCACAAGGCAATTAACATCAAGTCCGTAAGACCTTGAGTTTAATTTGTGGCTCTGATTACTCTTTGAATTCTCTTTTGAATTTTATAGTGTTTACTTGTACTGATCCTTCGTGAGGTGTACTGCAGAATGTAACACCTCAGCAATTTACTTTTCCCTTTCTGTTGCTTTTTGGTACATTTCTAGTTAACTTGAACAAAATAATGTGGATAAAGGAAGGCTTCTGTATCCTCACATCCCTGACCTTTCTGACTGTCTGTTTCTGTTCAAATCTTGGAGAGCAGCAAATCAGTTTCTGTGCTGCTTCCACTTAACTGATATATTTTATTCTTCCTATTGCTCTATTATATTGCTATTGCACCTACTTTAGGACTAATGTCAAAGCCTCAAAGAGTGTTCTCGTTCAATATTGGTCACAATGCTGAAACTGGGAATATCCAGTGATATTTTTGAATCTTCTTTATTTCTGTGCTTTTTATCAGTTTTCCTATCTTGCCTTATCCTACTACATAGATACATCTCAACCTACCCTCCTGTTGTTGCTTTGTCCTTGAACCCCTTTTTCAAAGTTTACTTTGTTTAGTTCATAGGTTGCTTCCCCATTCCACCTTCATCAGCATTAAAGTTTGTTGTTGTTATCCTCTTCACTGTTGAATGTGCAAGTTTTCTTGATTGCAAGCTTTTTGAAATTATCCCTTGTGTGCCCAAATCCATTTCATAAATTTTATATCAAAACACTCTACGTAAAGAAACAAAAACTGTAAACATGTGGAGGGGGAGTAGAAGAAACTCAGTGAGCTTGTCAGGAATGGCACTGATTGCAGTCCTAATTGAAAGAAAGCAGCCGGTTCAGCAGTTGCTTTCCACTTGTGCTTTTGTATGGCAATTTCAGGAAACTAAACTGGAGAACCTAGAGCATGTTAAATAACGTGTAATTCTAAAGTTGTTGCTTTTTAAGAATGTGATGCGTGGTGGTGGATTAAGAAATCTAGCGGTTTCTGGAGGTGGGCTTTGATGGTTCCTTACGACTATATAATCAGTGCTTCCCTCTTTCCATGAGAACCCTGATGAAATTTTTTAAGGAAACCAGTCAGCCTCTGAGTTTAGTTCAAAGTGAAGTTAAACCAATAGAAAAGTGTCTTTCACCAGACTTGGGGAACATGATGGCTCTGTGATTTGCTACTGCTTAATCTTGCTTATATGAATGAATTCTTCACTAGAGGGTCTGTATAATTAATCAATATGGAGTTTTAAATGTGCTCTTGCACCTCATCTCAAAACCAAATAAAATATAGCGTGAATAGTCTGCTTGAATGTTGTGAGACTGCTAAACAACTATGATTAAATGAACAGTATTTGGAGGTCATCATCTCTTAATATAACAGACTGGTTAGCTTTGACATGATGGACAATGACCCTCTTCTGAGCAGTATATCTTTATTTCCAATAATTGACATTCTCTGACAGGTATCTCATTTTACTACAACTTTTTAATTGATACAGTAAATTTTTTGTATTTTTTTAATGCATGTAATTTAACACCTGTGGTATCTGTCAGCATCCTTTTTTTTTAAATGCTGGATTTCCTACACGTGGCATATGATTTTGCTCACTCTGGCAGATTGGAGATGAATCAACAGAACTTATGACTTGGCTCACTTGCTAATACAAACAGTATTCTTGGTTTGGAGTTATTCCAGAGTTCCTGGTGCTATTTTACTTAAATGAGCTTTGCAGTTTTTTTTTCAAAGCAGTAACCACTCAACCTGTCAGCTTTTCCTGTTTTGTATCCTATCTATTCAAGTGATTTACACAGTAACTATGAAGTTTGGTTAAACATAGATCTCATGGAAATAAGTGCAGTTCGACAGCTCTCGGCTGGTCTCCTGAATGTTTCCTGTCATAATACAAGCCCCAAAATGAGACACTCAATAGAGATCCTTTAACCCAGAGTACTGATCACAGTTGCAACACCACCCCTTCATCACCCTTTTACTTAGAGTAGCTAATACATGGGAACACAACCATGTGCAAATTCCCCTCCAAACCACTCACCATCCTGGCTTGGAAATATATCACCTTCATATTATTCCTTCACTGTGCTGGGTCAATGTCCTGGAATTCCCTTCCCAAGGGCATTGTGGGTCAACCCACAGCAGATGGACCACAACGGTTCATGAAGTTAGCTCACCACTACCTTCTCAAGGACCGCCAGGGATGGACAATAAATGCTGGCCAGCCAGTGATGCCCACATCCCACAAAAATGAATTTTTTAAAAATGTGATTGAACCAAACCAGGGGTTTTATAATTCATATTACTCGTTTACACTTGCTACATTTAATATGTGGTTTTTTTAATATTGGGTGCAACAAAATATTTTAGACATATTTCAGCGCTAATCCCAACTTGCCTGATATAAACTTTTAGTTTTTAAAATCTAGTATTTAATTTTGTCAATGTTTTTTGTAGTCTCTTTAACATACAAAATTGAACATTTCAACAAAATAGGAAATGTTGGAAATAAGCAGTTGGTAAACAGCAACTGGGGCCATAACCTTTGTTCAGTCTATCAGAAACTCTCTAATTCACGCTTAGTGCATAGATCTGAGCAGTATCAGTTCCCCCCCTGCCCCCTGAGGTGCTCTTTATCATGTTCTGCTGAAGCATGATGTTGCAAGCACCTATTTACGTAACTTTTTATTTTGCCTGACTGTTATTCAGCTAGATCTTTAAATGTATATTTTAGTAACTAATGTTTCAAAGAAACTCTCCATTGGTTAAACATAAAATTGTTCCTTGATCGAGCATTCAACAGACTATTCTGCAGAGTGGCTTTGAGGACTATTTTCTATTTTGATTTTTATCACCTTTTTAGACTTAAAGACATAGACCTTGTTCGGCCTCATGAACCCAATATATGCTGAGGTGGATCCTTTTGTTACATTAAGTCTAAAATTATGTTCAGTCTCACCTTCGCTTATGGACTTTTGTTTTTAATCACTCGTGGGGCATGGGTGTCACTGGCTGACCAGCATTTATTGTCTGTCCCTAGTTGTCCTTCAGAAGGTGGCGGTAAGCTGCCTTCTTGAACTGCCGCAGTTCGCATGCTGTACATTGACCCACAAAACCCTTAGGGAGGGCATTCCAGAATATCGATCCAACAACAGTGAAGAACCAGCAATATATTTTAAGTCGAGATGGTAAGCGGCTTGGAGGGAACTTGCAGGTGCTGGTGTTCCCATATATCTACTGCCCTTCACCTTCAAGATGGAAGTGGTTGTGAGTTTGGATGGTGCGGTCTGAGGATCTTTTGTGACTTTCTGCAGTGAACCTTGTAGATGGTACACAGTGCTGCTCCTGAGCATCAGTGGTGGAGTGAGTGGATGTTTGTGGATGTGGCGCCATTCGAGCAGCTGCTTTGTCTTGGATGGTGTCAACTGAAGCTGTGCTTATCCAGGCAAGTGGGGCGTATTTCATCACAATCCTGAGTCATGCCTTGTATATGATGAACAGGCTTTGGGGAATTAGGTGGTGACTTAGTGCAGTATTCCTAGCCTCTGACTGGCTCTTGTAGCCGCTATGTTTATATGGTGTGTCCAGTTAAGTTTCTGGTCAGTTGTAATCCCAAGAATGTTGATAGTGGGGATTGATCCAGTGATTTTTTTTAACGCTATTGAATGTCAAGGGGTGGTTGTTAAGTCATCTCTTTATTGGAGATGATCATTGCTGTGCATTTGTTCTGTGAATGTCACATGAGTCTAGTGAACAAATGCACCCAATTTTCATGTTTCTGATCAACATTTCTTTGAACTCTGTTCTTATGGTCAATCACTGAGGAGGAAAAAAGCCACTGCTCAGAGCTAAAATTATGTGACTAGTGGGAAGATACTTGTATTTTTATTCTTCTTTCCAATCCTCTGGCTGGTTCCTGAGATCTGTGATATTGCATGCTAAAATGATCGTTTGTGTTTGGCTAAGCCTACATATTGAATGTAAGTAATTGCAACTGGTCGTGAACTTGCCTGATGCCCCTTGGAACCCTTGCTAACTCCTTTTCCCCTTTTTCCTCCTCCAAGAGCACGGTGACTACTGTAGCCTTCTGACTACTGTCTTGACTCCTGTCATTCGTGTTTGATACAAAACTGATACCTTTTACCCGTTGTGCTTTTATGGAGTTCCGTCCTTTTCTTGACACCCTGGTTACGTTGAGTTTTCACAAGACACCTCTTAACTACAAGATATTTTTCAACTGCAGTGTGACATTACTGCATTAGAATGTAGAGTTTGAGGTACCGTCTAGCAAACTAAAACTGTTTTTCTTTATGGCACAGCAAAACCTATGGTAATGTCTTAGTGCTGGATGGTGTGATACAGTGCACTGAAAGGGATGAATTTGCTTACCAAGAAATGATTGCAAATCTAGCTCTGTGCAGCCATCCTAATCCTAAAAAGGTATGATTGAATTCATTTGATTTTTCTTAAGAATCTTTGAGAATAAAAATGTCACTGTTTGATTTTTAAAGGAAATATTGAATGTATTGTTGGAGTTCTTTGCAGATAATCCATGCCATTTAGAATCAAGGAATGTTGTTTCGAGCCAATTCTCAACTGTCGCTAGCAAAACCAATTATCCAGTGACTTATTTAATTGCTGTGTTTGACTTGTTTGCTGCCAGTTGTCAATTTACCTATGTGACAGAAGTGATTTGTATGTTCTTTAACAATAATTCTTTAAGCTCCTAAAGGTGGGCAAGAATGATGCACTGAAACAGCTGGCACTTATTGAGTAGTGAAATGCATGAAATCTTGTGATACCCTTTAAAATTAAAAGGTGCCCAATAAATGTCTGTTATTATCTGCATTCGATGAGAGAATACGCAACCATTTGTTCAGTCTTTTCTGCAAGTACTGACTCTACCACTCAAACTCCCTGCAAACATGACTCCCTTCTGGTGCTCAATTATGCAATCAGTCCTATTGAAGAAAGGTAACGTAGATCACAGGGAACTGAGCATGTAGTCTTTTTAGTATTAAAATCATATTTAGGCTTCTACTGGCATACAATTTCACTGCCCCGTACACCCCAAGTTTCTGCTAAGAAATGTTATCATTGAGTTGTCCTAGGTTTTTCACCCTAGCAGTACCTGTTTTATTTACCCCGAGTCAACTCGTGACCCAACTTATCTACCCAAATCCATCTTGCATGGTAAACAAGGAGCAGAAATGAGTCCTCCAGTAAAAGTAAAGAAGCACAAAGCTCACTTCAAACAATTTGTCACCACATTCATCAAATAATTGCTGCAGCATGGGCATTTGTTGGTAATGGAGTAATGAAGATCAGCAGGACCTTTTGTGTGGTTATCTGGAGATCACTGAAGGTAGCAAGGCAGGTAGTTAAGAGGGCATATGAGATTCTTGCCTTATTAATCAAGTCAAAGAGCAAAGGGGTTATGCTGGATCTGTATAAAACACTGATTAGGCCACAACTGAAGTACTGCATACAGTTCTAATTAATACATTGGAAGAATGATGTGGTTTTACAAGGCAAGGTGCGCAGGAACTTTTTATCTGTCTGACAATCTGACTACGATTCAATAGGTTGGTGGTGTTTTCATGGAACAGCAAAGGTTGAGAGGGGACATGATAGATATGTATAAGATTAAGCAGGGTGTGGGGTAGGTTAGAAAGCACTTTTTTTCCTAGTTAATAGAGGGGTCAACAACTAGGGACATAGTCTTAAACCTGAGAATTGAGAACACTTTTTTTCACCCAAAGGGTGCTCAAGGTCTGGAAACCACTGCATGAAAGGATGATTGAGTCAGAACCTGTCATAATATTCCAGCAGTATTTAAATATTCACTTGCATTGCTGTAGCCTCCAGGGCTATAAGTCAAAAGCTGGAAAATGGAATTGGTATAATCAGTTCTTTGTCCAGTGTGGATGCAATAGGTTGAATTGAACTGTAAATGTCAGAGTCTATGGGGGGTAAAAGCGGTGCAATAATGGAAGCAGGAATCTGCTGTGAAGAAAATGCCCAGGACCAAATGTGCCATGAGAACAGGGATCAGTCACTGATCTAACCCTGAAGCATACACAAGATCGGAATGAGTCCTCAAATCACCAGAATGCTTATCTTTGCCAGAAATGACACATTTGTATGCACGTTGCTGGATTCCAAGTTTGATTTGGTGCCATTGAGATTTCTACCTGCTACCCTTTTCTTCTATACTGCATGTTAGTGCCATAGTAGGTTTAATGGTCCAGTTTGAATTTTCATGAATGGTGAGTGGGTAAGATGGTCAGGAATGGTTTGGGAGCAGTCAGAAGGCGTAGGTAGTGAGGAAGAGGGGTTAAGTGTGGGTAATTGGCAGGGATCAACTTGTAGTTGCCTAGAAGTTAGAACAAGTTCGTTTTTATAAACAAATTTCCTAGGTACCTGTTCATTTATGAACACCAGAGGTCTCTGACTCTAATACAGAGTCAGACTTTTGCAGGAGGCCCTGGAAAGTGGTGAAAATGCCTGTCAGAAGCTCAGACTTCCTGGGCAATCCCCATGGCATTTGAGTTTGACTGCAGCAGGATCCTGATATGTACCTTCGGTTGTCTCTGATGATCCACTAGCTGGAAGATTTGGGCCAATTTTTTTGTCCATTTTAAAATTTGTTTTGAAAGTAATTTTGTCAATGTCAGCAATTAGGAATGTACTTAAATCAAGTTGAAAATTTGTATTAATGCTGAAAAGATCCTAAAGTACAGAATTATACGGTATTTCTTATTATGAGCAATTTAGCTTACTTTGCAAGTTATTTTACCCAGGGATGTAGCAATATTTCAACTTGTACTTCAGTTTTCTGCTAAGAAATTTTGTAAGCCTAACTCTAGTTCTGATGTTGTTTCACTTAAGTTGTGATTTTCAAGAACATAGCTGATAACTCTTGTATGGAAAGACTTTACCAAATTTACCATTTTCCAACAATCCATCAGACAGCAGTAAAAGCACTAGCACTTGCCACCTCAATGGGGATGAAATGCCCAGGAGCTGAGCTGTGGAGAGGAAAGATTCACACAGCTGTAGAGACAACAGCAGGACAGAAATACAACTTGCACAGCAGTACTCCGTGAATGGTACAAATTTAAAGTCTATTGCAATATTAAACAAAAACTATGCTGAAAATAGTTTTATGCATGTCATGACATGTTGGATGGATGAGGATAGAATGAAATTCTGAATTGTTGTGTGGAATAAGTGCTCTTGTGCAGTACACAACAAAATCTTTTGAGAGCTCTTCTTGAGATTTTCTTGAAGGCTCCTTCTTGGTTTTCAGGGGATCCTTTTCATTCTCACTAACTCACTTGTTTAGGTGACTTTAGGCCATCATGGTAATACCTTCTGCGTTGATGTTAACGTGTGCTATTTGGATTCTCTCAAGCAAAATTTGAAGAATCCATCAATATCCTTCACTATCAACTCTCCATTCAACTAAGTTACGTGACTTGAGGAAAGCATTGTGACTTCTAGTGTTGGGAGTGTGGTGTTTATGGTGTCATGGCCAAAGTAACTCTGAATTTGATGAATAATCTTGGCTTTGAATGCTGAAGACTGTGAAACTGGTTAAAATGATCTGATTTACTATGCTGCAGAAGTAATTAGTTCAATAAAATTTGTAACATCAATTTTCTGGTCTTGTTTCTTTTAATGTCAAAATAGTAGCCATTGATACCAACTATTAGTTTATATTTCATGCTTGGTGTATAAGTCGATCTCAGTTTTTGGAAGAATTTTTGAAGCTTTGAAAGTCAACTTATGCATTTGCATTCATGGGATTTTGGAATTTTATGCCCTGAAGCCCCTAAAACCCTCTAGGTAATCAATGATATCAAAACAACAGACTTGAATTCATGTGCTACTTTCCATTGTGCCAAGATATCTCTATAGTTCTTCATGAAGTAGGCACCATTGCCCAAGAATGTGGTGGAGGTGACTATGGCTTTTAAGAGAATTGATTGACCACTTTGAGGTTTTTTTTTCTAGAATACAAATGAAAGTATTGGGAATTGCATTGGCTATGTTGGTCTTAATGTCAGTGTAGACTCAATAAGTCAAATGGCCTTGTAATTTCTCTGTCACTTCGATGTTGCAAGATACCATCACCTATTTCTGAACAGCAATTCTATTAAATTACCTAAAGCTGTTTGCTGTTGTTGGTTGAGAGTTATTTATGACCAAGTATGACACAATTGTTCATATCTTTCGGGCGGAGTCTCCATTTAATGCTTTATCCAAAGCGGGGCTTCCCAGTATTGCTGTATTGTCCATCCTGTAGTATGTCAACAGGGATTATGTATACAAATCCTGAAGAGGGGCTTGAACCTATGAGTTTATCATGGCTGATACTGTGAACACTAAGCCATGATCTTGTGTTAGCGTGCGCTCCAAGTGATTTTAGATAATCTGTAATTTCCTGAAATTACAGTTGAGTTTACATTCTTGATGGTAGAAGAAATTTGTTAGAAATCTATGCTGAATAGAAATATTATTGCTCAGATTAGCTGCTTTTTCTTAATTTTAGGTACTTATCATTGGAGGTGGTGATGGTGGTGTGCTGCGGGAAGTGGTCAAACATTCAGCTGTGGAGTCTGTAGCACAATGTGAAATTGATGAGGTAATGAAAACAAACAGTTGATTGAACAAGAAACCTTTTTCTTTTCTCTGATTGTACTGCAGTGACCTAGAAATTAGATGTTTTACAGCACAAAACAGACTATTTGACCAGTTAATCCATGGCAGTGTTTATGGTTCATAGAAGCCTTGTTCAACTTCTCTAACTTTGTTAGTGTATCTTTCTACATTATTTTCCTACATATACTATTCCAATTTTTCCCTTGAGTGCATCTGTGCAATTTCCCTCCACCTACTCCTGTGGTAGGAAATTACAAATTTTTATCATTCTGTGCAAACATGTCCAGAAGTCCTCACTTAATATTACCTGAAATACAACTATAATATCGGTTCAATTAAAGTTGCATTAAGTGAGTTGGGTTTTTCCATTTATAACAATGTAAAAGCTTTGGTATGATTTTACAGGACTTATCAGAAAAGAAACTGAGGGATCTGGGTGCCCTGGTGCATGAATCACAAGGCTGGTGGTATGCAGGTGCATCAAGTAATTAAGAAAGCGATTAGAACGTTTTGTGAGGGGAGATGTATACAAAAGTAGGGAGATTATATTTCAGCTATGTAGTGTGCTGATGATACTGCAGATGCAGCGTAGTTTGTAGTACTGGTCTCCCTGAAGGATGTAAGTAAGTTGGAGGCAGTTCAAAGAAGGTTTGCCACTGGAATGGGTATATTGTCTTATGAATCATAGATCCCTACAGTATGGAAACAGGCCCTTTTGGCCCAACAAGTCCACTGCAACCCTCAGAGCATCCTAGCATCCCCCTATAACCCACCTAATCTACACATCCCTGAACACTACGGGCAATTTAGCATGGCCAATCCACCTACCCTGCACATCTTTGGACTGTGGGAGGAAACCCATGCAGACATGGGGATAATGTGCACACTCGACACAGTTACCCAAGGGCGGGATTGGACCCGGTTCCTTGGCGCTGTGAGGCAGTAGTGCTAACTACTGAGCCACCGTGCTGCCCCTGACACAGGCTAGGCCGGTATCCACTGTAATTTGGAGGAAGAGATGATTCAATTGAAACATGTGACCCTGAGTGGTCATGACAGGGTAGATGTGATTGTAGGATGATTTCCCCTCATAGGAGAATCTAGAAATAAGGGTTACTGTTTAAAAATAAGGGGTTGTCATTTTTAAAATGGAGATGAAGCAAAAAAAAACTTAGTCATGAGTCTTTGCTGGACTTTACCTGATAAGGAAATGGAATCAGAGCCTTTGAGTATTTTGAAGGCAGATATAGGTAGATTCTTGTTGAGCAAGAGTGTGAAAGGTGTGAGTCATTATTAAGGATGAGATTGTGGAGACTTGCAAATGCATGGTTAAAAATAGGATTCGGTCAATCTGGTTTCTTCAAAAGGAGGTCATGCCTACAAAGTAACAAGCAAGTTAGATAGGAGAACCAGTGGATGTGATCTATTTGGATTTCGAGAAGGCCTTTGACAAGGTGCTACACATAAAACTGCTAAACCAGATAAGTGCGCATGATGTTAGGGGCAGGGGGCAGGCATAGATAGCTGTCTGGCGGAAGGCAGCGAGTAGAGGTAAAAGGGCCTTTCAGGATCGTAGCCTGTAACTGGTGAATTTCCACGAGGGTGTTGTTGAGACCACAACCATTCATATTATGCATTAACAACTTGGACGAAGGAACTGAGAGCATTATTGTTAAGCTTGCTGATGACAGAGGTAGGTGGAGTAACAGGTAATGTTGAGGAAGCTATGAGGCTGCAGAAGGAAAGACTAGGAGAGTGGGCAAAGAAGTGACAGATGGAATACAGAGACAACAAGGTGTAGAGCTGGTTGAACACAGCAGGCCAAGCACCATCAGAGGAGCAGGAAAGCTGAGTTTCAGGTCTAGACCCTTCTTCAGATTCTCCAGCATCGGCAGTTCCTACTATCTCTGTAACAGATGGAATACAGTTTGGGAAAGTGAAAGATTATGCACTTTGGTCGGAAGAAGAGAGACAGAGTATTTCTAAATGAGCAAAGGCTTTGGAAATCTGAAGCACAAAGGGACTTGGGAGTGCTAGTTCAGGGTTCCCTTAAGGTTAATATGCAGGTTCATTTGGCAATACAACGTCAGCATTCATTTCAAGAGGGCTGGAGTGCAAAAGCAAGGATGTACAGCCTCGTCAATATCGGGCATTTGGTCAAATTGCCTTTGGAATATTATGAGCTGTTTTGGGCCCTGTACCTAAGGAAGGATGTGCTGGCATTTGATGGAATCCAGAGGAGGTTCACAACCATGAACCTGAGGATGAAGGGCTTGTCATGTTGGGAGTGATTGAGGACTCTGGTTCTGTATGAGATAGAGTTTAGAAGGATGAGGGAGAATCTCGTTGAAACTTGCAGAATACTGAGTGGTCTGCATACAGTAGATGTGGAGTAGACTAGTAGGAGAGACTGAAACCTGAGGGGACAACCCTTTAGAATAGAGATTAGCAGGAATTTCTTCAGCCGCAGAAGGCTGTTGAGGCTGAGTTATTGAGTATATTTAAGACTAAGATGGATAGATAGGTTCTTGATTTGTAAGGAAATCAAGGGTTACAGGAGAATGGGGTTGAGAAACGTGTCAGCCATGATCAAAAGGCAGAGCAGACTCGTTAGGCTGAATGGTCTTATTCTGGTCCTATATCTTATGGCCCTATGTTCAAGGAGCTGAGTGGTCTACTTCTCCTAAATATGAGAAATGGGAACAGGAATAGGCCATTTGGCCCCTCAAACCTGCTCCATAATTCAATAGGATCATGATTGATCCAACATTTCTCGTTTTCAGTTTTCTGTGCTTGCTCAGTAACTCTTGAATCCTTTTGCTGATCAAGAATCAATTTATCTATCTATCTGTCTATCTGTCTATCTCGGTCTCCAATATATGCAAGGACTCAAAGCTGTGGGGGTAGAGGAAAGGAGTTCCAAAGGTATTCAGCCCTCAGTAGAAATGCCTCTTACTCTCGGTTTCAAATTGGTGCCCCTTTATTTGGAGACTACGCCCTCTGGTCTTAGACTCCTACAAGGCGAAGCATCTCCAGCATTTACCCTTCAAGACTCCTAAGAATCATATATGTTTCGATGAGATCACCTCTCATTCTTTTAAACTCCAGTTACAATCACTACTTCCTAGGAGATCATGTACTCTGAGATCATTCATTAAACCTGCCTCTTTTCCCCATTACCAAATTCATAATGGTCTGCTCCTCGGTTGACTCCGTGATTGCTCTTGGAAACTATCCCTAATGCACTATGAAGTTGTTATTATAGATATGCTTTCTAATTTGATTTGTCAAATCATCATGTAGATTAAAGCCACCTATAATTATTGTCCTTAATTTTCACAAGTTTCTATATATTGATTTTATAGCCTTGCCCATGGAATTGCTGCTGTTGGCAATCAGTACGTTTACTCCTGCTACTCTTCTTTCCCTTGCTTTTCATTTAAACTCTACTTGAATGGATTCAACATCATCTAAGCTTAAATCATCTCTCTCAACTATCCTCACTTAATTTCTTACTAACAATGCTACCTCACTACCTTTTCCATCCCTCCTGTCTCTCCAAATATCCGTGACAGTTATGTTCCCAGTTTAGATCTTCTAGTAACCATGTTTATGAAATGTCAGTCAGATAATATTCATTTACCTTGATTTGTGCCGTCAGTTTGTCTATCTTGTTCTGAATACTTACTGAGATTTTTTTGAACAAAAACATAAAACATTACATTTCTAAATTTCCATGTTTAAATGAAAACTTTTGAAGTATGCTGATGTACTAATTGTCATCCATTCCTTCCCTTTCTTGAATCAGGAGCCATGAAATGAATAGATAGGAGGGGAACTTTTAAATTGCAAAATAATATAGGCAAACTGCCAGCTGGAAAGATGGTGACCTGGCTGATTTGGTACCAATGTGGTCATTCGACTCTCAGACTTGGCATGAAATTACACTAAAACAAACCACCTGACATTAAATGTGAATTCTGCCCTTATTAACTGACTGATATCATCCATGTGTGAGTGGCTTTATATTCCATCATTTCCAGTAGAGCCTACCCCTTAGTTATGTGGAGGAACAGATTTATAATGCATTTGGGAGGATGGTTGCAAACCTAGCTTGTATTTAAAATAATATTTATGGCTAGCTACATAGCTCATCTTTTGGCAGATTGAAAAAAGTACACTACCCATGTTTCATGAATGACAATGATCCACCCACTTGCAGATTTAAATCCTTTTTACCATTTTGAGGCAGAAAAGTGGTGATCAGTGTTCCATCCAAGTTAACTTTTGATGTAACAAAAAGTATTTTAAATTTTAGAATGCACGGCACTTTATTTATACTTGATCGTTTTGTTCTTTTCTGCTATTTGAGTATAATTTATTTGTGTGACAATTGAGTAAGGACTACTACAATCCTTAATTTCTGTAAAACAGACAATTTATAGTTATATATTCTGTGCACGAACATCTTATTATTTCTAAATTTGGTCAGTTCTGTCACATGAACAGAGATGGTTTATCAGCAAGGGATGAAACATGTATGTAATACAGACCATAGTTTTGAAGGCTGCTGTGACAAGAAAAAACTGTCCCATGGTTCCTCTTTATTTCTCAATCATTTTTGTGGTGGTTTTTTTTTTTTTTTGAGCTGATTTGAACGGACGTCCTTGCTATGGATCTGTTAGTTTTAATTTGACAATTCATTTTCTAATGTCACAAGCTGTTCTTCAATATTCAATTCCCATTTGCTGTACATTCAGTATTTCAATTTTTATGCTTATCAAGCTGTCAAATTACAGTGAGGGGAAATTGAACTGTTCTCTCTTCCCACATCAATTGCATATTCCCAGATTGGATAAAGTGACACAATCTCAATAGAGATAACAAGCATGGGGCTGGATGAACACAGCAGGTCAAGCAGCATCATAGGAGCAGGAAAACTTGACGTTTCGGGCCTAAACCCTTCATCAGAAATGGGGGAGGGGAAGAGGGTTCTGAAATAAATAGGGAGAGAGGGGGAGGCGGATAGAGGATGGATAGAGGAGAGGATAGGTGGAGAGGAGGCAGACAAGTCGAAGAGGCGGGGATGGAGCCAGTAAAGGTGAGTGTAGGTAGGGGGGTAGGGAGGAGATAGGTCAGTCCAGAGAGGACGGACAGGTCAAGGGGGCGGGATGATGTTAGTAGATAGGAGATGGGGGTGTGGCTTGAGGTGAGAGGAAAAACAGGTTAGGGAGGTGGAGATGAGCTGGGCTGGTTTTGGGATGCGGTTGGGGGAGGGGAGATTTTGAAGCTTGTGAAATCCACATTGATGCCATTGGGCTGCAGGGTTCCCAGGCTGAATATGATTTGCTGTTCCTACAGCCTTCGGGTGGCATCACTGTGGCATTGTAGGAGGCCAAGGATGGACATGTCATCTGAGGAATGGGAGGGGGAGTTGAAATGGTTCGCGACTGGGAGGTGCAGTTGTTTGTTGCGAACTGAGCGCAGGTGTTCTGCAAAGCGGTCCCCAAGCCTCCGCTTGGTTTCCCCGATGTAGAGGAAGCCACAACGGGTACAGCGGATGCAGTATACCACATTGGCAGATGTGCAGGTGAACCTCTGCCTGATGTGGAATGTCTTCTTGGGGCCTGGGATTGGGGTGAGGGAGGAGGTGTGGGGGCAGGTGTAGCACTTCCTGCGGTTACAAGGAAAAGTGCCTCGTGTTCCACTCAGACTTTTAAGAACCAAAAGATGTTAATTTCATCAAACCTGATCCCAGAGCTAACAGGACAGGGTGTAACACATCTCGTTTTCATCCTGCCTTTCTCTTATTTTACCTCTGTAACGTTATGGTGAAATTTGTACAGGCCATTTAATGAACACTAATACTGTAATGCATACCTGAATAATTTGCATTTTTTTCAATCTTTAGGATGTAATAAAAGTTTCTAAACAGTACCTTCCTGGTATGGCAGTGGGTTTCTCGAGCCCCAAGCTGAAACTTCATGTTGGTGATGGCTTTGAGTTCATGAAAGAGAACCAGGATGCATTTGATGTAATTATCACTGATTCCTCAGATCCAGTAGGTACGAACTCTGATAAGCTCAGTGGATATTGAGTGATGTTAACTGTCTGTTGGATTTTCAGCCAGATAACCAAGTGGAGATATTCACAAATGTTGTGAAGTCTTAGATGTTTGATTCATAGACTAAATGATTATTTTATTACTGCCAACTGTTGTTGATCATGAAATATTCCTGTCAATCTCTTAGGCTTTTAAAGCTCTGCATAGTTGACTTTTTGTTTGTAAGAAAGCTTCTTCAATCTTATAGAGTAGATGATTGTAAATAGGTAATGAGTCTGATGCCCTGAAAGCACTCGATATACGTGTGCAAAGTGCACATGTCTAGTGACGTCATTCTGTTCTGTTTGCTCACTTATCGCGCTTATTTGGGAATTGCCATGCTTTTTACTGGCAGAGCATTTCAGAATGTGTGCGTACGCAGAACTTTGCACGTACTTGAACCTTTCAATGATTTCAGGAGACACTGCCTTGTAAACAATGGACTGTAAACTAGAAAAGTGAATTCACAGTTACTTCAAACAAAAACATGAGAGAACACGCGAAGTGGTAAAACAAAATCAAGTTGGCACTGATTCCAGGAAACTGTGTTGTTCAGACAGCAATCAGCATTTGGAACAGATTTGTGGATATTTATAATGTTCAAAGCATGGAATTATTTGAGAACATTTGAGTGTGGGGTAGGCGAGACACTGTTGGACCTGGAGAGTGAAATAAGATTGGTCAAATAGTCTGACTGAGCTGAGATGTCTTCCAGCTGTGATGACAGCTCTTTTACCTTTTTGGTTCTTTAGCAGGGTTAAACAAAGTGTTGGTTCTGATCACTCAACAGCACTTTCAAAACAAAAAGGATTTTACTACACATTTCCTGCTATTTAACCCTTTGAATATAGCTAACTATTTTGTTAATTGTACAAATATCTTCATTGTGTTCTGGCCTAAACAAAACTTATTTTGCATGGCACAATTGCACCTGTACCAGCAGTTCCTGAGACTTGGTAAAATGAGTTTTGGCAACCTATTTTCAGGTCTTCCAGGCCGATTCGTGCCTGTGATTCCCAGTTTTGCATTCCTTTACAGCTGTTTTGGTTAACCCACTTTTCAAGGACTGGTGATACTGTGCTAGATTGAGTTATGTGGAATCTGCTTAAGACATTTTTGAAATGCTCATGGTTACTGGGCTTTCACTTGGAGATCTTTGTAAATTTTTTTTTTTTTTTGAGTTTTTTTTGTGTAGAAAATTGCTGGTCACAGCTGCTACTAACAATTTAGTAACCTGATTTATAAATGAATGGAAGAAATCCAAAAGGTGAAAATATAAAAATGAAGTGGATGAGTTATAAAATTGGTTCTTCGTTTGTATCGTACAGCCTGCTTATAATCTTTCCATTTTTTTTTTTTCCCCCCCCCCTTTGTATCTCCATGGCTCCTGTCCTTGCCCCTGTCTTTCTGTCTAACATAAAGGGCCTGCTGAGAGTTTGTTTCAGGAGTCTTACTACCAGCTGATGAAAAATGCCCTGCATGAAGATGGGATCCTTGGTGCCCAAGGTAGGTGTTTTTTGCTCTGGTAGCCTGAAGAATGTTCCTACATTTGAGCAGATTCCCCAGTATTTGGAGACAAGATTTTCACATGTTTTATTAACAACTTATGCAACCTTATCTCAACAGTTGAACAATTTGTTCAAATAGCCTCCTCCACCGTTTTTTAGAATTGTATCCCTTTTGCATTGCTTCTCCTTGTTCTTCCTATCAAAATGTGACATTTCTCTACATTAAATTTAATTTGATGCATTTTCTTATTTATTAATTCCTGCATTGTGGATGCCGCTGGCTAGGCTAGCGTTTATGGCCCATCTCTAATTTTCTTGAATGTGATGGGCTGCTGCTTTGAGCCATTGTCATCCCAACAGCCCAAGGATTGCAATGTACTTCCAAGTCAGTGGCTAAGATGTCTGTCTGTGTTTGTTTAATATCAGCAACAGTTTACACATGTCCTTCCCTCTTGCATGGCATAAATTTAATATCCTGTCAATATTTTGAAAGCACCAATGTAAGATTAAATTTCTACTTCTGACCTTTTTTTTTGAGATATCCTACTAATATTGTAGATTCAAAACCTGTGCCATACACTTATAATGCAGTTAATAAAAGATGTGAATTGCAGTGATAAATGTACTATAAGACATGAATGCTTCACATGTCTGTTCCCTAATATGTAAAAGTTCTCACCATGAAATGAATCCATTTCTTCCATATAGAAACAATGCTGCCTGCTGAATTAAGGAAATGAGCCAGTTTGATCTTTTGGCCAAGGGCACAACTGATATCCTAAGTGGAAAAGGCAATTAAAATTTTAAGCCTGTAAAATACTAGGCATTTGTATTTTTTTTTTTTAAGTGTTTGCTTTAGAAGTGCAGTTTATGTTAACACTATTCAGATGAGTTATGAGCCGTACAAATTGGGAAAGTTTCAGGTTTCATCTGAGAATGAAGCCTCTACTGAGATTAGCGATGACCTAGAAATAAAGATCAAGGCCAAACTAGTTTTGTGCTTTTAATGCCCTCCATGTGAATTTGAAGCATGATCAGATGCCAGATTGTGCAAATTGAAGGGGTATTGTTGGAGAAAAAAATGTTTTACAAATTGACAATTTTCTTTAAAGGAAACCTGGATTTGTCGCTGATCTAACTGTGATTTCTGCAGGTGAATGTCAGTGGCTGCACCTCGAACTCATAAAGGAGATGCGGAGATTCTGTAAATCTTTGTTTCCTGTAGTTGAATATGCATACAGCACAATCCCTACGTACCCCAGTGGACAGATTGGTTTTATGTTGTGCAGTAAAAATCCAGTGAGTCAAGTGCCTTTCAGTTACATTTGTTTCTAATGTTAAATTCTAGATTGTTCTGTCTGCTGTCAGGTAGTGTATGAAGCAAATAGTGAAAATAAAAGGCTAGAATTACTCAGGTCAAGTGGAACCTTTGGGAAGAGAAATTGAGAAAACATTTCAGGTCAATGACCTTATTTCGCAACTGGAAACATTTAGAAATGAAATCCAAGTTTGAATTACAGAAGCAGGCGCGATTAAATGACAAAAAGAATGGTGCAAGGCAAACTGCAAGATAGTTGGAAAGGAGAAAAGGCATGAAATGGGTCTAGAGGAGCTGCAAATGGCATCACTAGAATTGTTTTCAACAGCACCTTTCCCAAAAAAAAAACAGTATCTTTGTTTGGAAGATTGTAAAGGTCCTGCTTGAAAGATGTAGTTTGTTTTAGCTTTATTTAGGATTCTAAGGACTGTTCAACAGGGAGTGGGATGAAAAATTAAATGACAAGCATCTTTGCTTGGGGAAACCAAGCCATCATCATCTAATCTGCAAACATGACCCAAGCATTATAGAATAATACATTGCAGAAGAAGCCCACCAAGTCTGTACCTTCAAAAATATACTACTACTACTTACACTGGTCCCACATTCCCAATCTACGCCCATAACCTTGAATGTCACGACACTTTGTTTTCATCCAAGTACCTTTTTTAAAAGGTTGAGAGGTTACCTGCCTCAACAATCCCCTCGGGCAGTACATTCCAGATATCTGCCACCCTCTGGGTGAAAAGGCTTTTCCTCAGATCCCTTTTTAAAGTGAAATGCTGTAGGTTTAAAGTATGCATCTTTGTTCTTGACCCTTTGACTAAGGGGAACAGCTGCTTTCTAATCACTATGTCCATGCCACTCGTTTTATACACCACTACCAGGTCCCCCCCTTAACCTTCTGTGTTCTGAAGAAAAAATCCAAGCTTTCCCAGCCTGTCTTCATAGCTGAATTACTCCATCCCAGTAGCATCCTCATGACCTCCTCCACATCCTCTCTCTAGTGCAGTCAGAGCCTTCCTATTGTATGCTGATCTTCTGTACACAATACTCCAACTGTGGCCTAACCAAAGTTCTCTGCAGCTCCAGCGTAACCTCCCTGCTCTTATCTGTGCCTCAACTGAGGAAAGCGTCCCAATTTGACTTCTTAACCAAGATCCTTCTGTTCCTCCCAACCTCATTGTTCCCTGGCATTCTTTGAGTATCCTATGGTCTTGTTCCTTCTTCTGAAGTGCATCAGCTCACATTTATCAAGGTTAAATATCTGAGAGAAGGGCAAGGGTAGTAAGTCCAAGGAATCCTAGATGTTGAAGGATTCAAGAGTTTGATAAAGGAGGAAGCATACATTAGATACAGGACGCTAAAAACAGGAGACCCTTCAGGAGTATGAGGTGTGCTTAAATAAAGAAATTAGGAGGGCAAAGAGGGGCCATGAAATATCTTTTGACAGATAGAATTGAGAAAAACTCCAAGCATTTATAGCTGTATTTAGAGCAAGAGGATTTCCAGGAAAAGAGTGGGGCCTGTTAGAAACCATGGAACAATCTGTGCATGGAGCTAGAGGATGTGGGTGATGTCTTAAATGAATATTTCTCATCTTTCTTCACAAAAGACAAAGACCTTTTTATAGCTCCGGATTTCATTTGGGATGATGAGGTTCTATAGCATGTTAATATTGGTAAAGAGGGGATATTAGATGTTTTAGCAAGCGTAAAGGTGCATAAATCCTCTGGTCCTGATGAGATGGGAAAGGCTGGAGAGGAGAGAGGATGTTGCTCAGGCCCTGGAGGAGGTATTTAATACTATGCTGACCACAGCTAAACTGCCAGATGACTGGAGAATAGCTAATATACTTCTTTAGTTCAAGAAGTGCACCAGGGATGGGCTAGGTAATTACAGATCAGACAGCCTGACATCAGTGGTAGGGAAGTTATTGGGAAAATTTTCTGAAGGACAAGATTAATAACAATTAGAAAGGCAGGATTGATCAAGAATAGTGCAATCCTAGGCAAAAATTGGAAAACCGGATCCTAGTCTAGCCACACAAACAGCCTTCTACTACTACCTCTTGTCTCCTGCCTGTAAACCAATTTTGGATCCAACTTGTCAGGTTACCCCGTATCCCATTAGCTTTTATCTTTATTAGTTTCCCATGTGGGACCTTGTCAAAGGCCTTGATGAAATCCAAATAAATTGCATCAACTGTCCTACCCTCATTGACACACTTGGTCATCTCTTCAAAATTCAACCAGACTTTTTAAGTATGACCTCTCTCAGACAAAGCAATGCTGAATATCTATGATCAAACCTTGCCTGTGTAACCTTCACTACTTTCTCTAATAGATTCCCTACCACTGAGGCTCGATGGTCTATGGTTCCCTGGTCTACCTCTATCTCCCTCTTGTAAAGTGGAACCACATTAGCTGTCCTTCAGTCCTTTGGGACCTACCCTGTGGCCAGAGATGATTTTAAAGATTTGGGTTGGAGCATCTGTTATTTCCTCCCTCATCTCCCACAGCTGCCCGGGATACTATTTTTCTGGACCTGGTAATTTGTCCACTTTTAAACCTGCCCAAGCCTCCAGTACTTCCTTGCTGCTTATGTCAATTTGCTCAAGAATCCTGTACTTGCATCCTCCTCCTCCCAAGTAAAGATGACATTTGATCGCTGCAGTTTAATTTCTCTTGTTTTCCACCTTATCCCTCGTTTTGTTGTTTGTTCCCCCAGCACTGTCTCTATTTGCATGATTCATATCTGACTGTTCTGACTTTCAAAAATACATCAATATGGCTTCTTGCTTCACAAATGCAGCCTCCATATTTTGCTTTTTATTTCAGATTTCTAGCATTTTGCTTTTGTGAAGTTTAATAAAAGTCAGGAATTGTGCTCATTTGGTGTGAGCTGAACATGGCTGTTTCACCATCAGATGCTGATATTCAACTGTCTCTAGTTACTATTTGTATTGTAAGCGGCACTAATAACAGCAAGCACTAGCATTTCACTCATGGATTATGATAGATCTGGTATGACTCTCCACCAACACCAGCAACTAACATATTTCCCTTTTTGTTTGAGAATTAAACATTTAACTGGTCTCAGCAACATCACTACCTCAAGTATTTTTGGGGGGTGGAGGGAGAGGGGAAACTAGCAGCTGAGGGTGCAGATTTTCATTTGCGTGGCTTATCACATTTTACACTGAGTTTGGGTGTTGTTGGTCTCTGCAAGCCTTCAAACATTAGGACATATCTGCAGACAGGATAATGATACCATGATTTTATTGTAGCTGCGCGTACTATCCTCCTGTATAAATGATGAATTTGGCACTAAGATAACTTTGGAAGTGAAAGTGGACATTATTTGCTGATCTATCAAACTAACCACTGCCTGTTTTACAGTGAAGATTGTTAACCTTTGCACTTCTCATTGTTCAAAATTAGAAAATAATTTACAAGCTCATTGCATGGACAGACCAGCAGGAAAAGTGGCGTTGAGTGCGTGCAGAAGCCATTCGATTAAGAGTAGCAATTACTGGAAATGATACACATGTACATTGTGTAACCCTGGCTTACTGATGTAAAATGTTTTACCAGGGATTCATTTTCAGTTTACTAATTAGGTTGTATTTTATAGGACACTAATTTTCGTGAACCTGTGAGACAACTGTCAGCAGAGGAAGTGGACAGAATGCAGCTGAAATATTACAATGCAGAAATGCATCGAGCAGCTTTTGTTTTACCAGAGTTTGCCAGAAAGGTAATCTGCCGTGATTAGCTAATTCAAATAAGCTTCAAGTTTAGAATGATTTGTTTTTAAATTTTTCCTGTTCCTTTCCATGTCGTGAGCACCCTCCTCATCGCAATTACTACTAACTTTGCTAACCAAATCTGATGAGCATAGTTAATGTTAAATCCTATTTTCCAATATGCTTTCACTTGTTCTTTCAATGTAGCCTTCTCTTGTTGAGAGAGTAATTAAATTGTTGCCTGTTCTGATGGCCTACAAGTTCATGTTAGATATACTTTAAAAAGCAGACTTCCTGACCAATGTTTACGGAATGTTGTGGTGCTTTACATTAGTTTGTCATTCATGTGTGAAATGCATTCAGCATATGAATGTAAATATTGGTAGGTCACTTTTGCAATAACTAAATTAAATCTATTGTTATTAAAACACGTAAGCATTGTTCTTGAGCTTATGCCATCAGTTTTATTCAAACCGAATGAGATCAAAGCAGAAGTCTCTTTGCAACAGGACTGCTACTTGCTGTATTCCAAAAGCAACATTTTGTGGTAATTGAACTTCCTTGCACAAAATTTCTGTATTTTGGGATCAAGTCCTGCAGGCCTGGCCCTTTTATTTACAGCTTTTGAAAACTGAATTCTTGCTCAAGAATTAAATGTGTTTTCTCCTTTTTACCCTGCAGGCACTTGATGCATAAAACCAACTCTATATTGCCTGATGTTTGTCATCAATACTGGAAAAAGTTTTTACAAATTCTATCATCGGTTTATAATGGGCCCATAATGTACCAAACTGAAATTAACCCTTTCCTGTCTTCAAAGAGGAAAATTATCCTTCGACTGCCCAGGAAGCCAGGAAACAGCAGCTCTTGTTGGGAATAAAAGGCCACGTTTCAGTTCTTTTTAAAGAAAGTCAGAGCTCTGTGAATTTTCTTTCCCCACACCCCACCCCCGGATGGTTGGGGTGATCTCTGATTCTTGTGGAGTTGGCCAGGTGTGCAGCGGACCTCTAGACCTTGTAAGGTCAGCTGACTAACCAATAACCTCCATTTTAGATACTGCACATGGCTGACAGCGTGGACCACTGAGGCCTTAATCCATGATGGCCCTAGACTGGAAAGGGTTAAAATTTTAAAGAAAATATTAATAAAAATGCAACCAGATAATGCTTGGAACTTGAACTTGTGTGAAAACTTTTGACATGAAGTACTTTCATACTGAGACAAAAAGGGACACAAATTTCCGATTGGACATAAATCAAACAGGATGCTTGTGGTTTAAAGTGTGATGCTCTCTTCAATAGGATTCACTACTGTTGTGTTGAAGTAGCTGCTTGCAGTTAACTCAATGTGGAGTGAATTGCATCTATTCTTGAGCCCCTGCTTTTCATTGTTATTTTTCCTTTTAAGCACCATCTTTTTACTTTTCTATCACTTATTATCTTTTTAAAAATTCTCCCTTTTGGGTAGGCAAGCACATACAATGTATGAGTTTGCCTCTTTCTTCTCCCCACCCACCTCACCGGAAACTGGCCTTGTTTGTACTGAAATATTTCAAACCAGCTAAATTAGTGACTTCCATATTTAGTATTTTTGTTAATGTACCAACAGATTCTGAAGGGGCTTGTCGAGCTAGAAAATAAGCAATTGTTTCTCCTGTCTGGAGAATCTGGAACACAGTGGCACAATTTCAGAATTACATACTGATTGTTTAGGACAATGTGGCAAAGATGAGTGGCAAATCGGGGGAATGTAAGTATTTCGGAAGCCAGCAAAAGATTCTGGAAAAAATGAGTGAGTGAATAATCTAAAGGCAAATAAGTAAGATGATATTAAGAGCTGCTTTAAATATTTTAAAAGGGAGAGATTGGCCAAAGTGAGCATAGACTCTTTAGAGAGCAGGGCTGGGGAAATAATAATGGAGAAACAGGAAATTGTAGAGGAGTTGAATAAATACTTGTGCACTAGTCGTCACAGAAGAAGGTACTAAAAGCAGAAGGGGGAAGGACAAAATAAACACAACTATCACTAGAGAAAAAGTAGAAGGAAAACTAATGGGGTTGATAAGTCCCCTGGACTTAATGGGTTGCAACCAAGAATCTTAAAGAAAATAGCTGCAAAGATAATGGATGCACCTCCATGAATCCTGGGGTGCCGGGGGTGGAATAAATCCCAGACAATAGCAAAACTGCTGATAAAACCCTCCTTCAAAATGGATGAAGATACAAAATCAGTAATTATAGGTCAGTCAGCTTAACATTTTTCATTGGGAGCACGTTAGATTCTGTTATAAAGAATATTGTAGCAGAGCATTTAGAAATAACATTATCAAGCAGTATCAGCATGCTTTCATGAATGGGACTTCATGCTAGACAAATTTATTACGGCTCTTCAAGGAGGTAACAAACAGGACAGATAAGGGGGAACCAGTGGATGTAGTAATTTATCTGGATTTCCAAAAGGTGTTCGATAAGATCTCCCACGTAAGGCTACTTAATATAAGCCTGAGGTGTTGGGGGTAGTATGTTAACATAGATGATGGACTAACTAATAGAAGACAAAGTTAGGGTAAAGGTGATATTTTCAGGATAGCATCCTGCAACTTGTGGAGTGCCACAGGATTTACCTTTATATTATTGATTTGAATGAAGGAAGTGAATGTACTACTGCAAAGTTTGCAGATGACTTACGTGATTTGGAAGGCAAATGTGATTTCCTTACTAGAGGGATATTGACAGGTTCTATTTAATGGACAATAGCTGACAGATGGAATATAATGTGGGGAAAATGTAAGGCTATGCATTTTGGCAGAGAAAACAAGTACTGAGTATTCCTCAAATGGGGAACAACTGCAGAAAGCTGCAGCAGAATGGGATTTAGACATCCATGTGCATGAATCTTTAAAAATCTAGCATCTGAGTGCAGCAGGTAATAGGGAAGGTAGATGTACTGGCCTTGTACTTTTTTTTTTGGAAATAAAAATAAGAAAGTCTTGAGTCAGACCATAGCTGGAATATTCTGAACAGTTTTGGCCCCCCTTTTATCCAAAGAGGTATATTGACATTAGAGGCACTTCAGCAAAGATTCACGAGGTTGATTCTGGGTATGGAAGGGTTTTCTTAGAGGTTGAAGAGATTGGGCTTGTAGTTACTGGAGTTTAGAAGAATGAGAGGCTACCTCATTGAAACATACGAGACACTTAACCTCCCCACATCTACCTAGTCAAGTCTATTTTCCTCCTGTAGACAGTACCATTCCAACCCTGCCCCTTGCTTGAGGCATGGTAACCATAAACACCTCACCAATCATTTCTGAGAACAGCCTGTGATCCTCTGATACTATGGTGACTTTCACTTGCCTTTCACATTAATGAAATATTGAGGAAAGGAACATTAGTTAAAGGGAGGTACCAGATGAGAACCCTGAATATTTCTATGGTCTTTTAGATAATAGCATTCTGGTCAACTTGTTAAAACTTGTCAGCACAGGCAATTGAATTTCAGCATTTTCTTAGGTCACCTAGTCTTTAACATCGTTAGTCTTCTGATGGTTCAGTACTTCGACTCAGGGCTTGCAGTCTGAACATAACAGTTCTTGGTTCCTGTTAATTGCACATCTTTGGAGAAGGGATGCTCCAAAGGTGTGTGCTTTTTTTTTAAATTACCCAGTTGGTGACTGACTTTTCTACGGTCTGTCAGCCATTGATCAGCTCCCAGTAATGATCACCATTGTCATTGTATTCAGTTGTGGTACTTGTCCTCTATTGTGGAATGAGGAAGGTGACTGATTTTCTTTTCAGCCTTCAGGTAGAGATTTGACTTTTTTGAAAGTATTGAGTTTTGTGCAATATTCCAATAGAATCCTCATCCACACTGCTCATTTTATAAAAATAAAAATGATCTGCAGTATGCCAGTAGAAATTGTTATAAACATGTAATTTGACTTGGGACATTAATTTACAGTAAGTAATGACTTAATGCACTATTTAGTTACTGCCATTGGTTTTCCATTTTGATGGGTGAACAAATTGTAGTCAAAAAGATATGCTTAAACATCTCAAATATAATTAATAATAAAGGAATTTTAACCTACTATGTAAATGAGCAAATCAGCAGAAGTATGCTGTCCATGAACATAACAGCAAGACCTGATTATGTAGGGTGTCTTTTGTTATTTAAGCTAAACTTCTAAAAGAAACACAACATTGTTTACATTTTCATAGGTGTTCAGCAATTGGAAGGTTTTGCAGAATGAAATTTGTTTTCAGTAAACTTTTTTTACTTTTTAATATATAGAACTGTTCACATCTTGTGCCACACTTCTGGAGCAGGTAGGATTTGAATCTGGCCATTTTGGCTCAGAGGTAGGGACGTTATCATTGTTCTACAAGGACCCTGAGAGGGGCACCAATCATGACAATTGAAATAGCTACAACAAGCCTTTTTAAAAGGATAGTCTGAATAGCAGGCCTACAATATCATGCTCAAGCATTCCTAAGAGGAAGTAACTGTGATGTTATTAAAATATTTCCAATATTAATGGTACTAATGAAGAACCTTTATGCACCTTTTTTATGAATTTCGAGAATCTACATTGCCATTTCAAAAGCCATAGTTTGGACAGAAAATTAATTGCTAATCTGAATTTAGCACCAAAGAACTGTCATGTAGGAATTTTCTATCACTTTGGGGTTCTAACTCAGTTTATTTATGACAATTTAAAATAATTTAACTTATAATTTGAATTATGTATTTAAGGATTAATGTTTGTGAAATTAGCCTCAAACATCAATCAGCAGCCTTTGATGAAATCTGATCTTTAGTCAGGAACTTTCTTCATCTAAATGGAGTATAATTGCCATTACATGCAATTTCACTGAATATTTGAAGTGTTTTTTTTTTCTCCAAATTAGAATTGACACTTTGGATTCTGTTTTATGGTTAGTAGCATCTGTTGGGTCATTGTAACAAATGTATAGTTTCACTTCTGGGCCTTGGGTTTTAATCCAACAAAGTTCAGTATTTTTCTGCACTACAAATGTTACATTTGGCACGAACCTCCGTATCCTGCATTAAGTTTGGCATCAAAATATATGCCTTTGGGAGGCTAGAAAGCTGGAATTGTTCTCTAATGACCTTTAGGGAGGGAAACTGTCATCTTTACTTGGTCTGGCCTCCATGTGACTCCTGACCCACAGCAATGTGGTTGACTCATATTGCGCATCCCCTAGAGGGCAACTAAATGATGGCCTAGCCAGTGACATCTTCATCCCGTGAATGAATTTTTTTAAAAAAAAAAATGCGTCTGACCGAGTGATCGTACAAAGATCATTGGGCAAAATAATAGGACCATTATTACATCCCATAGTAAAGTATCTGACCTGGGAAATGCTTGATTCTGCCAGCCAAGTATTCCTGCCCTAAACATACTCCCTTCCTAAATGCAATTCATCTTAAAGGGACCCTGCTTGTCATTGGTTTTGGGCTAATTTTTTAAGACTTGAACTTTGACAGCAGTGTTTAATCTCTGATCATGAGGAGAAAGAGGACTTAGTAGAGATTATTTAAAGTTTTAAAATAGTAAATGAATCTAGTAGAAATGCATAATAAAAATGAAGACAATTTCTGACAAAAGTGGCCTTTTCGCTGACTTGTATTTCTAATATAAACTTAAGTATAACCTACACTCTTCCTAAATGTTGTTTATAATATCTAATTTCCCTATACTTAGTGATTTAGTGTTATACAGATGATTTAGTATTTTTACAAAGGATTCTGTCTCATTTAGGCTCAACAAAGTCTCTTGTTACAGCGATTTTAATTTTGGCTCCAATTTATTATTTTTCTTTCTCTGTCACTCAATGGATGAATTAATTCTTGACCATTATCCTGTTGAGCGTAATCATGTAAATTTGAAATGGTTTGGTAGTCTCCCAATTTCTGCCAGTCTGAGATTGGGGGTGCCAGGTAAGTTAAGAGCTGAATTTGGAAAATCTGAAATACAGCATACTAAAAGTACAGTACAAGTTTTAGTCTTTGTAGAACAAAGACTGATGTTTTATTGTCCTGTTGGAGGATACTGATGTTTTTTTAATAGATGTTGAATAGTCTGGTGTTTTCAGCATGTTCTGGTGTGTATCTTTTATTACTGATGAACAGGAACTGCTTCTGTTTAACAACTAACCCTCAAATGTAAGAGGCTATTTTTAGTCCCTGTTTTGGCTTCAACCATCCTACAACTTGTTCAGGTTTTAGAATTAACTACTCTGTCGAGGTGTGACTTCTATGTGGAAATTCATGGTATATGCCCACAATTATTTATTGGTTTGGATTTTTAACATCTGCAACTGACATTTTGTTGTCTTGGATTTTCAACTTAAATTGTTCAATTTTTTGATGTTATTCTTTTGAGTGAGATTGGATCAAAGCCTTTAATCCCTCCTTTGTTTGATCATGAGCAGTGACTTGACATTCCAGTGAGTCTAAAGAAATGAGCACAGTTTCCTCCTGCTGTATTTAGTAACAAAGTTTGTAATTCCATTCTTTAAGTGATAGACTATGTCCTCACAAATTAGTTTTCACCAATGTTGGAATGGTTTTGATCACCATGGCATCAAATTGACATGGAAAGAGGTGGACATCCAAACAGTTTTGCAAAACATGACCCAGATAATCCTTTATCTTTATCTTTATCTTTAACAGCAACTTCTAGCCATTGCTTGTTAGATTTTCATCTAACTAAAGGTTTAGTGCTGTACCATAATTTTGTTTCATTATTTATTCACTTGACTTGGCAATGTATAAATCTTTTTCATGCTACAGACATTAGTATTAAGTTCACGAGAAAGTAAAACTTTAAATACTCCAGCTTTTTTAAAATTTAGAATAACTTTATTACATTGTTCTGTGCCATTTGAGGGGTTATTCCTCAAATTACCTCAAAACTTCGCTTGCGATATTTGATCTGTACTTGGCTTGCAGATTTGCCATGAACAAATGGTGAGGACATTCCTATCAGTACTAACGCACACCCCAAGGCCTCCCCACAATGACATATTTCTGGGCCATTACAAGAAAATAATGGTATATATTCAAAATTTGCTGTTTTATATACACCGTGGCCCAGGCAATCTGATCATGTTTATTCTGAAAAGCTGTTGTGTAACAGGTGCTCAGAATGATTTTCTGATAATTGCTAAACTTGTTTAATATACACTAACAATAAAAATGTAATTTTAATCATCAAAATGGACTGTTAGGTTCAATTTGATTTCAAGCTGATTTATTCAGTGTCCAACCATTGAAATATTTGCTGCTTTCCTTCAGGTATTTGAATACAGACTTCCTAAAGAAAAATCTTGCCAGCTTGTGCAAAGTCTGTTTCTCAATTCTGTTGTGGCATTTTGCTATTTGAACTTGAGTGACAAAAGCTTTAGATGAAGTAATGAATCCAAAAGAAAAGGAGCTAGACTACATTTTCTCTCCAATAGTTTCTGATTTTTAAATGCAGTATTCTGTTGAGCTAGGAAGGGAAATCTCTTGGTTAATGTCGTCATTTTTAACATTAACCAGATTTTATTCCTTTGCCACAAATTTTGACATTGTGCTTTTGGGAGTTCTTCTTCAATTAACAGTTAGTCATTGTCAATTCCATTAAATATATCAAATGGAACATATTCTATATTTGCTCATGTCCAGCTAGATTGTGACTGATGCCCCTGATTAAGAAAGTGAGCATTTTACTTGTGTGCTTTCCATGATGCCATGATGTTGTGGTTTAAAGATTGGTATTTTCTATCCGTGTTCTCAACCAGAAGCTAAATGCTGGATTCTACGCATGAAATAAAAGGCTAATGACCTCTGTGCTCATTTTCAGGTTGTCATCTGCTACTTTAGCACGTTCTCAATGAAGTTTCAGGTGCTTGGATGGAATTAGATCTGCTGTATAAAATACTGTCTTTAGGATGGTATCTTACAAAGTGGATCTTACAAAATCCTTATAGTGGACCACATAAGGAGACTCAGGATCACACAATTAACATTATGTTCTATTTTTAGTAAGCAGCATTTATGAAAATGCAAGAGCAAAGACCATATTTTCCCAATCTGAAATAGTCTTGTCCAAATCTTGCTTTTCTATCTCACAAATGCTTTATCTACAGGCACTTGTATGGTTCCTATTCCTGCAGTTACACTAGCAATATTAAAACTCTGACCGCCGCCATCTTACTATTTGCATCTATTTCTGCTTCTGTGTGTGAATTGCAACAGGATTGTAAGATGGCTAGGTACACTTGTGTATTGGGTTTTAAGCATGCTTAGATTACATGTTGTATCTCTTCCTGAAGAATTCACTGAAGCCTGTTCGACTTAGCTATCTTTAGAACTGGTTAAAAAGCTGCACATAGACTCCTGTTCTGAGATTGTCATTTTCGTCATCTTTTGGCAAGCTATCAGCTATACAGTTCGGTGCCTTCCTTGCTAATTTTGAGTGGAACCCTGCAAGATTTAAGGTCATTTAAAAAGAACCTTGATTGTACCTGAAGTGCTGTAATCTACAAAAATAGGTACTGGGAAATGAGACTTGGATGGATGGCCACTTCATTCATCTGGTGCAAGCATGGGCTGAATGGTGTCAATATGTAGCTTTCCTATGGTTCTATTGTTGCCTGTATCTGATTGCTCAAACCTGTGCTAGAAGTCAGAGTTAGCCATATTTACAATAGAAGCTGAGTTTTCATGGAAGCTTTCCAGAAAACAAATTATTTGTTCATACTTAGTTTGGCAACTGTTGAGAAACGGGGGCCAGATTTTTATCTGAGGTGGAAATCATGAATAGTCTGGCAGTGACCACCCATGCTATTTTCATAAGGAAAGGGCAGGGATTTGCTAGAATCTAGGCCAGCACCTCCTGAAGTACAAGGCAGACGCTGAGGTGAGCTAATGCAGGCAGGATATAGACCCAGAGGTGACAACGTGTACACCTGGATGAACACAGCAGGCCAAGCAGCATCAGAGAAGCAGGAAGGCTGATGTTTCGGGCCTCGACCCTTCTTCAGAAACCAGCTCTACACCTTGTTATCTCAGATTCTCCAGCATCTGCAGTTCCTACTATCCCTGAGGATAAAGACCCAGTTTTGTGAGAAAATGTTAAGCACCCTATAGGCGGCACGTCTTAGCCCTATAAATGGCAAAATAAACTGTCATTCACCTTGGTTGGAAACAGTGTAATCCTTCTGGAGCTTCTGAAACTGTCAATCAAGATAAAATCACAATTACACTAACAGCTGAATTAACAGCCACAGCTGAGATAAATCCAGGAGTAAGATTAGGCATTTAGCCAAGCATTCATAATGAAATTCCTTTGCACACTGTTACAAAAAGCCTCCAGAGTTGAATATATTGAAAGTTGTTTTTTTTTTTAAGCAGGAGAACAATAGCTGAACCAATAACAAACCAATTAAAGAACTCTACCATCTATTCCAGTGCCTCAAAGGTTAAGTGCGGGCCTGAACTATCATTCAATGATCAAAGCACGTGGCTCTATAAACAACAAAATCTGAATCTCAACACTTGGATGAAGAGAAGCAATTTATTTAGCAGTTAAGGTGCTGTAAAGCATCTGAAGTGATATCTATATAAATGCTGGTTAGTGTTGATTTATGTTTTATAAACCAAGTTTTATCAACTCACTAAGAACTATTTAAATGATCATGTACCATTAAAATATTGCATGTGACATTGGCATCACTTCAAACTGGTTCAGGAATCCTCTGAGATGTGCTTTAACTATATTGGCCATCAGGTGGGCCCATGTTCGGGGAACGAGTTGGGTGTCTTAAATGGCAACCATCCCACAATGGAATCAACAAAATCAAGTGTACCAAGTGTGGGCTAATTATCAGCGTTCTCTCTAAATAGCTTATCCTCCTAGGACCATGTGTGGCAGCAACTTCTGGAACAAGATGTCAAAGTTATGATGAGTGTGCCATTCACCATCAGTAGAGCATTGGAGTACAAGCTACCACAGAGCTTAGAGGAAACATTGTTCATTACTTAATCCCTTTTCATGCACCACTGAACATAATGACAGGAATGGAACAAGAATCTCAGAGTCAAGTTCCACCTTTTGAATTATAAAGTTTGCCTCAGGATGGATTCCTGAATGTCATGCAAGGGAGTTTGCGGGTAGTCTGTGGTCAAAATCATGTCACCAGTTCAACTTAATTCAAACGTTGACTGCTAATATTTTGAAAGAAGGACAGGCTTGAAAAAGGCACCAAGACATGTCCAAATAAAAGAATGTGATGTGAATAGATCCATTATGCACATTACTGGTAGCTGCTTTTGTTTTAGCTTAATTATTCAAATACAATGAGGGCTGACCAATATTTAGGGGATATTTACATGCTTTGAACTGTTGTAATCTTTAAATAGCATTTAAATAGTAGGAGTCTCAATAATTGGTTACTTAATTTATTTCCCATTTTTAAGACCATAAGAAAAGAATGTTGTGAATGTTGTAATTGTACATTGATAAAGGGATAGTCTAACAAACAAAGTACAATTATTTGCTTCCGGACTTTTTTTTGAGTCGCTAGGAGAAACATTTCCCGAAGAAGGGTCTAGGCCTGAAATGTCAGCCTTCCTGCTCCTCTGATGCTGCTTGGCCTGCTGTGTTCATCTAGCTCTACACCTTGTTATCTACAATTATTAGCTATTGTTTGGAGAGGCCTATTTACTGTTAAAGTATGTATTATCCTACTCTAGCCATTACCATTCATTTATTAAACTCCAGAGCAAAATCTGATGTCATGACTTAATTGCTTTTCAAAAACAGAAGTGTTTCTTAGAAACTACGGGGTAGTTTCTGTAGATGAAGTAATTTATAAGCAAGGTTCTCTATTTACCATGTTCGACATGTGACTAAAACTTTATTTCTTCACTGTGCTTAGTGCATCTTCACTGGCCAAAATTTTAGAGTGCAGGGATGTGAGTAATCTCTAATGTAGAACCTACTGAAGATGGATGGAAAAGGCTCAAAAATGCAACTGGCTTTGACTGGGAACTTGTACACCTATCTAGCTCTAAGTGGTGCTAGCCTCTCAATTTTGTATTCTGTATTTAGGTGTGCAGTTGTCGAGGAGCGCAGTTATCACTGGCTGCAATCCGTAATCACAGCAATGCACAAAGAGCATGAAGTTCATATGCTGTCTACGTGGGAAACAAAGAGTGCTGTTAATTGCACAAGGTGTTCCGTAGGTCTGTTTTGTGAGCAAATCAGATTTTGTGGCAAACTTATTTAAAAGGTACCAGTAGAGGGATAGACTATGATGCGAGAGGATGCCTCTGTTTCACATCTTATTTGAAACTACACAGTACCAGTCCTCCCTCATCTGCCTTTTAAAAGTTGATAACATTGGACAACAATTATCATACGGGGAATACAAGTTATGCATCATATTTGCTCTTTCATTAAATCTTCTGTTTCATTTAATCTTCTGTTTCATTTTCTTTCAAAAGACTTGTATTATGCACTTAAAGATATTTAAGGACATGTCAGCTGACATAAAAACCGAGCTGCCCATACTTGCCTTTATGTTACTAGCTGTACCTACAGTGCCTGCCGCACCTACTTCGTAATGGCTGAAGGGAATTAATTATGCACACTCCTGATCCAATTCAGGCTCTGCCATCAGCTGTGAAGGCAGCCATAGCTAATCGCTAACATGCAATCATCTCCTCCCATTTAAATAGCTGATGCAGCTGTACACCAGAACAAGCATTTCCATCGTTCAATAACAACCATAGCATAGCACAGCTATTCAATTTAGATTGCATTTCTCAAACTTCGTTAGTGGTGATGTGGACACTGTAATTCATTGTTTACGTCAATAGCTCAATATGAATCTTGTAGCTAGAGTGGGAAGGGTTTGCTATGACAATGTCCACTAGTTTTGCAGTTAAATTGCACCCTGTACATGTGTCAAGCTGCTGCCTTTGCATATGTTGTGTCTTTAAAAGCCATTTTGCGTCCTCCCATGAGGGTGGCATTGTGGTTCAGTGGTAAGCAGTGCTACCTCACAGTGGCAGGGACCTAGGAACAATGCCAGCCTCAGGCGATTGTGGAGTTTGCACATTCTCCCTGTGTATGCGTTTCCTCCGGCTGCTCTAGTTTTCTTCCAGAGCCCAAAGGTGGGCAGGTTAAGTGGATTAGCCATGGGAAATGCACGATTGCAGGGATAGGGTAGGAGAATAGCTCTTTGCAGGGTCGGAGTGGACTCAATGGCTGAATAGCCTGCTTCCATACTGTAGGGGTTCTATGACTCTAACTTGAATCTCTCCAATTAGATTTCTGCCTCTACCACAGCACTACATGCTAATGTTATGAATGATATTTTTCATGCCTTTGACTGCAGTGTATTATTCCTATTTATCAACATCAACATTTTCAGCTTCGATAAGATACCTGATCTTCCTGCTTCAAAATCCCTGATTCGGTTCCCCAACTCAGTGGTAGGGCCCATTGCTCAGTGTATTAGTTGTAAGCCTACATATCATTAATAGTCCTGAACATAAATCACCCAAGCTCTGACATCAAAATAGATTCAAATGTATGTGTGTTGAGCTCTTCCTTTATTTCTAATCCCTAATTGTGTTGAGTTGGTTCAGCATATTACTATCTCTCATAAGAAGCTAAGTACTGAAAGGACACTGACAAACAGAAGCAGTTCAATGCCAATTCACAGGATATATTCATGTGTTTTACAACTGCATTACTAAACAGTGATACGCATTCCACCTAACTATGATCAGGTTCCCTGTTTCTTAACTGAATAAATAACAGGCTAAAAGGTTTTTCAATCACGAGAAAGCTAATGCATTATTCTAGGGCTCACTTTTATAATGCACTTAACTGGAGAGGGTGTAGTGATGCCTGTTTGCTAGTGTCAGGATCCTGCTGCTATCCTCGTGATTTATGTCAGCAAAAAAAATTTCATATTGAATCATAGACATTTGCACTATAGAAATAGGTCACCTGATCCACCAGAGACACATTTATAATCTGCCTAGCTGCCAACCTGGGGAAGCTGTAACCCACGACTTTAAGTATGCTAAATAGAAAATACATCATGGACAGAGCTGAGTAATCTCACAGATCAGTGCAAAGCTCTGCAGAACAACTACGTTGGGTAGTGAGTAAGGACTAAAAGAAATGGGAGCAGGCGTATGACCCCTTGAGGCCAGCTATGGCTTTTGTGGAACATAGAATCCCTACACTGTGGAAGCAGGTCATTTGGCTCTTTGAGTTCACACCAAACCTTGCCCCACACCCAAACCTAACTCCACCTCCTTAATTCCACATTTCCCCTTGCCAAAACCAACTAGCCTGCACATCCCTGGACACTATGACAATTTAGCATGATCAATCCACCTAGCCTGTACATCTTTGGAGTGTGGGAGGAAACTAGAGCACCTGAAGGAAACCCACACAGTCGCCTGAGGTTGGAATCAAACCCAGGTCCCTGATGCTGTGAGGCAGCACTGAGGTACCATGCTGCCCTTTTAATGTCATCACATTAGGTGATCATCAATTTGATCTCCACATTCATGCCCATTCTCTATATCCCTTGACTCCTTGAGAGGCCAAAAATTGCAGTTTTAAATGTGTTCTAACAATTGAGCTTGACCATTCTCTGGGGTATGCCCTTTGGGTGAAGGAACGTCTCTTCACCTGAGTCCTAACTGATGGGCCTCTTATCCTGAAACTAAGCAAAGAAAACAATTTGTCAGAGTCGACCCTGACAAATCTCTTTAGAATTGTGAACTTTCAATATTTCTCTCGTTCTTGATCACCTTTCATTCTTCTAAATTCCAAAGAATGTAGAAGCAATTTATTCAGCCCCTCAGAATGGCTTCATATTACCCATTGTGTACATGTAACTTGAATTTAAATTCTCAAGCTCTGGAAACTACAAAAGTCAGAACAACTGGAGTAAAGATACCGAGGTAACAAGGTGTGGAGCTGGATGAACACAGCAGGCCAAGCAGCATCATAGGAGCAGGAAAGCTTAACGTTTCGGGCCTAGACCCTTCATCAGAAAA
>JAHRHZ010000004.1:28317852-28330531 GCA_024137785.1 Ginglymostoma cirratum
TGGCCTGCTGTGTTCATCCAGCTCTACACCTTGTTATCTCGGATTCTCCAGCATCTGCAGTACCTATTGTCCCCTGGAGTAGAGATACATTGGTTTTACAATCATGTAATCCTTTAACTCTCTCCTCTTTGGTTCTTCCCATGTTTTACCACATCCAAATGGTATGCCTAGTGTTAGTTTTCCTTTTTTTCCATCTGTCTACTTCTAACATCAAAACCCTGACTGGTGTAGTTGAAACACTCCATTAAAACTGAAGGGATTGAGAAAGTTGACCAAGCAAACAATCCTGTATTAAATCACCAGGCATCACATCATTAGTCACCTCGTCTCACAGAATCATAGAATGATACAGCACACATTGGCTCATCATGTCTGAACTGCCAAAAATAACTCTAAATCTACAGTAGTCTCACTTCCCTACACTTGGCCCAAAACTTTGAATGTTATATTTTAAGTATTCGACCAAGCACATTTTAAAGGTTTCCCACCTCAGTACCTTTCAGGCATTGTATTCCAGATTCCCACCACCTTCTGGGTGAAAAGTGTATTTTTCCTTAGATCCCCTCTATACCTCCTGCCTTTCACCTTAAATGTGTACACCTTACTATTGACCCTTCAACAAAGGGGAATAACTGCTTTCTATCCACACTGTCCAGGCCCCTCATTATCTTATACCCCTCATTATCTTATACCCCTCAATTAGATCCCCTCTCAGCCTTCACTTCTCTAAAGAAAACAAGCAAGCTTACTAAGCTTCTCTTCATGGCTAACCTGTTCCGTCCCAGACAACATACTGATGATTCACCTCTGCACCCCTTTCAGTACAATCCTTTCCATAGTGTGGTGACCAGAACTACACACAGTACTCCAGTTATGGGCTAAGCAAAGTTTTGTACAGCTCCAAAATAACCTCCCTGCTCTTATACTCTATGCCATGACAAAAAAAGGTGCCCCAATGCCGCCTTATCTAGCTTATTAACCTGTCCTACCACCTCTAGGTATCTGTAGACAAGCACCCCAAAATCCCTGTGTTCCTAAGAGCTTCCTACTGTCCTGATGTTTATTGAATGCTCCCTTGTCATGTTACTTCTTCCAAAATGCATATATACAAAGCTAAATGAAGGAAAAATCTAACAAATCTCCAGAAAGATCAACCAGTTTAGAAACCTGATTGTAAGCCCATGGCATGAAAGAAAAGCAGTCACATGGGATTGAAACTTAAACTGTTCTAATCCAAATATTGGAGCAAGGACAGACGTTTTGTTGAAATCAGAAGTACCCGTAGGGCCTTTGCTGTCATAACTTCAGCAAAACTTTGGCAGAACCTTTGTAAGCACACAAACAGAAACTCGATCAAGTTGTGATAGTGGGCCACCTAGAAGCTCTAGTGAAATTCAACTCCATGATCAGGCTTTTTGAGAAATCTCCCTAGTAAAATTAGAGTTCTGAAACTTTTTGAAAAGTTCTGAAACTTTTATTCCAATATTTCAGAATCTACAATGAACATAGAGACTGCAGTTTTGCCATCTATAAAAAAGGACATCTTTAAATGGAAAAAAACTGCAGAAGGCTGCAACATAAAGGGACTTGGGGTAATTCTTCACGAAGCACAGAAAGCCAGCACATAGGTACAACAGATAATCAGGAAGGGAATGTTGGCCCTTACTTAAAGGGGTTGGAGTATAAGAGTAGGGACGTCTTACTGCAACTGTACTAGGTACTAGAGAGACTACATCTGGAGTACTGAGAGTAGCTTTATGCTCCTTTTTTTAAGGAAAGACATTTCATTGAAAGCAGTTCAGGGAAGGTTCACTATGATCAATATATATTATGGAGGAATTGTATTATGATCAAAGGCTAAACAGGGTTAGGACTCTACTTACTTGAGTTGGAAGAATAAGAGACACTCTCTTTGAAGTATTTGGGATTCTTAAGGGGCTTAACATGGTAAATGCTGTGAGAATGCTTCCCCTTATGGGAGAGTCTAGGACCAGAGAGCATAGTCTCAGAATAGAAAGACTATGGCCAATTTGAGACTGGAATTAGGAGAAATTTCTTCTCTCAAGTTGTATGTCTTTGGACCTCCTTGCCACAGAGAGCTGTGAAGGCTTGTATGTATTTAGGGCTGGGACAGATAAATTATCGATAAGTCAAAAATCAAAGTTTACAGGGAAAATGCAGGAAAGTAGACGTGAGGAATTCGGATTAGCTGTGATCCTATTCAGTGACAGAACAGGCTTGAGGGGCTGAATGGCCCACTGTCCCTAGTTCTTATGGTCTTGTATGAAAAGATGAATTACTCCTGATTGCATTTTAAAGTATTCAACAACAGATGAATCACAGAATCCCTACAGTGTGGAAACAGGCCATTCGGCCCAACAAGTCCACACCACACCTCAGAACAGCATCCCACCCAGACCCATTCCCTTACCCGTGCATTTCCCATGTCTAACCCATCTAATCTAAATATCCCTGGATACTAGCCAATCCATGTACCGTGCACAACTTTGGACTGTGGGAGGAAACCTGAGCACCCAGAGGAAACCCATGCAGACACGGGGAGAATGTGCAAACTCCACACAGACGGTTGCCCGAGGCTGGGATCGAACCTGGGTCGCTGGTGCTGTGAGGCAGCATTACTAGCCACAAGGTGTAAAGTTTTTATTTGTACTTTGAAAATAACTTTGTCCTTTCTAGTCTATCCTCAGGTAGATAGAGAGAGAAATGGTTAAAAATTGCATGGGAGTGAGCATGCCAGCAGAATGAAAATGCCCAGGTGGTTCACCAGTCAGAACAAGTTTGTTTGTAGCATGAGATTGATGAACTCTTCCATGTCAACTGTACCATCACCATTCGTGTCCACTTCTTTGATCATCTCCCGCAAATCCTGGTGTGAAAAGTAGACACCTGCAGATTTGCAAGCATCTTTGAGATTGTCAAAAGTAACCTTTCCATCACCATCTGCAAGTAATCATATTGAGACACTTATACAAAGAGCAACATCTCTTTTTGATTTTTGCTTTCGTTATTTTTCTTAGCAATCTTGTGGTCAGGGAGAGAAGAAGATATTTGTAACAGATACCTTGTTCCTCTAGATCTGCTCAGAAACTGACGGCAGGACCTTTTATGCATAATTTAAGTATTTGGGCAGCAAATCACACCACAACATCAAATGTTGACATTTCTGGAACGTTGCACTGCAAATGTCAGTGAACCTAATTCTTCATAATTGCTCAAAGCTACAGAAAGCATTTCTGCTCTGTCTTCCTTGACAAGGGAAGGGTGTATTGTATGGAATTGCAATCGGCTGGCAGGATTTATTGACAGGGACAGCAATTTGAGTGAGGGATTTAAAAAAACTCCTCCACGTGAAATACCTGCATGAGTAGTGGCTTTAGAGCTGAAAGGAGGAGAGAAAGTAGAAAATGCTGACGTGACATTTAGTTTACCAAGTGAAGGAATGCCTAATAGGAAGACATTGATAGTTACATTTGATGGGTTGAATTAAATAGTTTAGATAATAGACAGCAGTTTGTTTTTGTAAACAGTCATTACTAATACTACTGAGTTGCTGAGTATCACTTTGAAGGTTAGATAAGCAATGGTGATATCAGATTACTATATACAAAGAGCTGGCAGAATAACATAAACTTCAGTTGAACTACACAATCACTAGTTACATTCATGTAGCTATCACTATTTAAAACAAAATCTCCCAACATGTATTGTAAGGAAGTATGATATCAAAAAAGTTATGTTACTGGGATTAGTAATCCAGATGTTGGGCTAATGATCTAGTAAGCATGAATTTATATCCCACGAAGAATTTAAAATCAATTAAATAATCTTGGGGAAAAGAAAATTTCATATCAAAAATGGAGATCATAAAACTACTGGATTGCTGTAAAACCCCAAATGGTTCATAACAAAAGAAAGACTATCATTTATATACTGCATTCATGATTAACTGACATCTCAAAGTGATTGAGATAAAGGACATTTTTAAGTTGGAGAGAGTTCAGAAGAGGTTTACTAGTATGTTGCTAGGAATAGACAGTTTGAGTGAGGAGATGCTGGATAGGCTGGGACTTCTTTTCACTGGAGCACAGGAGGCTGAAAAACCTTATAGAGGTTTATAAAATCATGAGGGCTATAGGTAAGGTGAATGGCAGGTGTCTTTTCCCGAGAGTGGGGGATTTTAAGACAAGGGGCCATATTTTTAAGAAGAGAGGAGAAAGATTTAAAAAAGACACGAGATGCAATTTTTTTTACACACTGTGGTTTGTGTGTGGGATGAACTTCCTGAGGAAGTGGTAGATGGGGTTACAAAGTTTAAAAGACATTTGGATAAGTACATGAATAAGTAATGTTTGGAAGTGATATGAGCCAAGTGCAGGCAGGTGGCATTAGTCTATTTTGGGATTATGATTGGCATGGACTGGTAGGACCAAAGGGTCTGTTTATACACTGTACGACTCGATAACTGTAAGTACTTCAGAGCAAAATGAAATATTTTTGAAGTGTAGTATGTTGAAACCCAACAGCCAGTTTACACACAGCAAGATCATAGAACCAGTAAAGCAATATTGACAAGATTGTCTATTCTTGGATTATCAATTGAAGGATTAATATTTGTCAGGATATCGGGGATTGCTCTTTTGCTAATCTTTAAATTTTTGCCATGGTTTTCTTTTCCAATTAGACCTCAGCTAAAAATTTAATGCAAAAGACAGATGTTCTTTAGTGCAGAAGATTACTATTTTTTCATTCTGTATTACTGTGCCATGTTGTATGCTTCAATTTTTGGTCTGGTGAAAATTCCTGCTCCAGTTTTGAAATTTGATCTCATGTTACTTACCGCAGTCAAAGAGACTAACTCCCAGTTTAATCTCCTCATAAGTGTCTCTGGAATCTCCCTGGTGCTCCATTACAATCTGAAGGAAATCAGAGAAACTTACTCTCCTGTGGCAAATACAAAGTTCAGTAACTAGTGAGGTTTTCCAAAAAAAAAAAGAATGCAGCAAAAAAAAATTGCAACTGAAGTAAGACAAAGACAATTGAACCATAAAGAAGGAAGATGGAAGCTATTAGCTTTCCGATTTTCTCAGTAAATGGGTGATATGCGGTAGTGCACTGAACAGATAAGCTAATGTGGTCCTTTCACCTCGTCTGTACTCATATCAGACAAGTTGATATTTGGCTCCTGTAGGTCTGGATTATGAAGGGGATAATATCAACCAAATTTCCACTCCTGAGCTGCATATATTGGCATCAGCAACAACCTGCACAAGCTGTGGATATCTTAGAAGCACAATGGTTATCCCTACTGTCAAGTAACCCATGAAATTTTCCACCTTTTGTGCTCCCCGAAGTGAAGATCAAATTTGCAGGTAAGGATTACAAGAGTCATATAGCCCGAAGCAGGCCGTCCAGCCTAACAGGTCCATGCTAACCAGGTTTCCTAAACTGAATGAGTCTATGTTTGACCCATATCGCTCTAAACCTTTCCAATCATATACCTGTCCAAATGTCTTTGAAACATTGTAATTATTCCTGCCTCTTCCGTGTCCTCTGGCAGTTCATACCATATATGTGCCAGTTGGTACCCATTTAAACCCTCACTAACAGAAGTTATCACTTTCAGAAAAAGTGTAAAATAAAGGGGAGCAGAAAGCAAATGCCTGATTGTGTAATACAAAGAGAGCTGGAATCAGAGTGTTAATTGCCACAGGGAAATGCGGCCATAATGACACTTACTCTTCTTTCAACATTCTCAAATTCCTCATCGTTTTCCTCAGCTCTTGATGGTTGACAAGAAATCCTAGGGTCTGCAGAGCTGTACAGACTTCATTTGAACTGAGATACCTGAATAAATTAAGTAATTAGCATAGGTGAAGCATTTTCCTCTTAGATAAATTAAAGTTCCATTAAATTCTGACTTGTTCACTGTTTTCAATATGTGTGGCTCATTAGAATTGATCAAAAAATCATTCTGCTTTAGCAGAAACGGCAATATGCATTTCTATAGCGTCTTTAACATAGGAAAATATCCCGAGATGCTTCATCACCAAGCAATATGAGATACTGAACCACATGAGAAGGTGTTAAGGAAGGTGATCAAATGCTTGATCAGAGAGATCAGGTTTAGGTGCATCTTAAAAGCAGGCAGAGAGGTTTGACACAGTAAATTCCGGAGCTTCATTCCAGATGCTTGAAAGTATTGGTGGTATAATTAGAATCAGATCAAATTGGTAGCACGGATATCTCCTAAGAATTAGGAGCAGAAGTAGGCAGCTCAAGCCTGCTCCACCATTTGATATGATCATGGCTAATCTCATCTCAGAGGGCTTTTAGAGCTGGAATAGGTTACAAAGATGGAGAGGAGTAATGTAAGGAGGAATTCAAAAATGAGGATGAAAATCTCAAACAGGAACCAATATAGGTCAAGCACGGATGAATGGAAAGGAGGTAAGATACACATGTGAAGATCCATTATTTGCAAAAATGGCTAGTCACAGAGGGTGAGAGGTTAGTAGTGCTGTTAAGGACTCTTGGTTATCCACAACATACCCACTAAAGAATACAATTGCTTCTATTTACTCTGGTATTATTGGTCCCTTATACCATCACCAATAAGAGATAATCTAACCACCGCCCCAATGGTGTTCAATGGTGTTACCATCACTTAATCCTCCGCTATCAACATCCTGGGGGTTACCATTGACCAAAACCTCAACTGGACTCACCACATTAACAGAGTGGCTACAGGGGCAGGCCAGAAGCTGGGAATACTGCGGTGAATAACTCACCTCCTGACTCCTCAAAGCCTGTTCACCATCTACACGGCATAAGTTAGGAGTGTGATGGAATACTCCCCACTTGCCTGGATGGGTGCAGCCCCAACAACACCAAGAAGTTTGACACCATCCAGGACAAAGCAATCCACTTGATAGGCACTGCAACCACAAGCATGCACTCCCTCCACCACCATCGCTCAGTAGCAACAATGTGTACTATCTACAAGTGCCCTGCAGAAATTCACCAAAGATCCTCAGACAGCATCTTCCAAACCCACGACCACTTCCATCTAGAAGGACAAGGGCAGCAGATATATGGGAACACCACTAAGTTCCCCTTCAAGTCACTCACCATCCTGACTTGGAAATATATCACAGTTCCTCCACTGTCGCTGGGTCAAAATCTTGGAATTCCCTCCCTAATAGCATTGTGAGTCAACTCACAGCAGGAGGACTGCAGCGGTTCAAGAAGGCAGCTCACCATCATCTTCTCAAAGGCAACTAGGGATGGGCAAGAAATGCTGGTCCAGCCAGCGACGTCCACATCCCACAAAAATGAACAGAAAAAAAAACTTATGTCTCTCTCCTTCTCTCTCACACACACATTAATCTCTGGGGTGAATTTGTATTGCAGGTTTTTAAAATGTAGATACATTCTATTTTGTTCAAACGGCACACAATTTGTAGGCAGTCAATTTGGCATTTCATAAATTCCTACTTTGGAAATAAAACCAGTCTGACTCCAAGTTGATACACATCCAGGCTCTAAACAAGGCCTCACACCTAAAATGCATTGTCTGACCTGGAATGTCACCTCTTGTATACAAAGGGAACTGATAAGACCTTTAGTTGTCATGGGACACTGACTTGAAAGAAATTCTGGAATTTTGCATATTCATCCTTTCTAACTGATTAAAGATTTAACAGACATCTTAGATTTGGTCAACACTGCATCAGTTCTATGACCCTTTGATCTTTTGCTTATAACTTCTGCGTCCGATGCCACCTCTCTCACTGACACCTGAGAGAAAGAGCAACACTCAGAAAGGTTGTATCTTCAAATAAACCTGTTGGACTATAACCTGGTGTCGTGTGATTTTTGACCTTGTCCATCCCAGTCCAACATCAGCACCTCAATACAATATGTAGACTCTTCATTTGCAATATTTCAATGGGCAGCCACATCAAAATAAGTTACTTCTGCTCCTGCTTACACGTCTCAGGAAAATATATCCACCATTAGGTGTGATTTTGTCATTGGAAGTCATTTGTTAAATAATCCAGACTGTGCTGAGAATTATTGGAAGTCAGTTTAAAATCAATAGTTTATGCTGTAAGAATGAGAAGTCACACACATAAATACATACTAAACACCAAAATTCCCAGTATTTTGTATTTTGCTTTGAGGTCCATGTATGGCAGCAACTTCCAGAAGAAGAAACCGGGAACTGGAACACTCATTTACATGGGTAGAATTTCCTGGCATCTGTGCATTTCCATAGGCAAGAGCATTTTGTACATACATTGTATCTGTTTCATAAATAAGGGGCATGGAGTCAGTTAACCTCTGCTGCAACTCCTTGGCAACTTCTGGAACAATCGGAACCTACCCACATTGTATGAAAATTAGATTGACAGTTAACTATTCTTACTGTATCTCCATGCCAAAAATGGTGTTTCTTTCTTTTCAAGTCTGTTTCCTTGCTTCCTAGTTCTGATGAGTGTAAACCAAAAAGCTTCAACTTCTGCTCTCCTTTTAGCAATGTTTAATTAAACAAGTATTAAGCAAGGGGGTGGGTGCGGGGAATGAGCTCTATTGCAGTAGACAAAATGTTAGGAAGATTTCACTGCAAACACCAAAAAATTCAAGTCACACTTTTCATTTTATCCTAGCAATGCCATTACCTCAGTGAAGAATCATCACTATCTCCACACCAAGGATTCTTACTCACGGTGGCATAACTGTAACTAGTTTCCTTTCTGTGCATTCACTAGATTCAATTATCTTCAGCTGATATCTCCCCAAAACATAAAACAACAACCTACAAACTAAACTCATTATTAATTTAACTTCAGAGCAAACATGGGTGCCCCTGATTTCCGTTTCTAATAGTTTTCTTGCTAGATTTCTTACCGGAGAGTTTAATAGTTCAGCCTCATCCCTCTAACACACCCACACGGACTGACTTTCTGGATTGTTTTGCTTTTCTGCGTCACTGGGCAGCTGTTGTTATCTACATTCTCTTTAACTTTTCCTTCTGCTTCACTGGCCTCTGAGGTCCATACTTGGCAGTGACTTTCAGAATCGGAGGTCAATGAGTGAACATGTGAATTGGCTTTGTGGACCCTCTGAGCAGAGAGGGAACATCAGTTGCTATGAAGCAATCAATAACCTTTTTTATTAATACATTGAAATATTAACCCTACCTCTGCTTTCAGGTTGTAATACCTCATGAAAATGCATGTAAACAAAACATGCTTCCAGACTACTGTCACCAAAGTTCACAAATGAAACTCTAAAAATGACTGAGGTTGTTGACTTGCTCACCAAGCTGGCTTGTTTTTGTTCAGACATTTTGTCACTATGCTAGGTGTCATCATCAGTGGAGCCTCCGATGAAACGATGTTATTTTACTCCGCTTGGAATTTACACTGTCCGGTCTGTTATGGTGAGTGCTGTCATTTCTGGTTTTGATCTGTATGGGTTTATATATGGGGTCCAATTCTATGTGTTTGTTGATTGAAGTATGGGTGGAGAACCATGCCTCTAGGAATTCACACGCGTATCTGTGTTTGCTTTGGGCTACTATGGTTACCTTGTCCCAGTTAAACTGATGGCCTTCATTGAATGTACCAATATTAAAGAGAGTTTATCATGCTGGTTTGCTGATAGCTGATGTTCGTGTATTTGTGTATATCAGCAGAATGGCACGATGAACTCTCCTTAATAACACTGCTTCATTGGAGACTCCACTGATGATGTCACCTAGCATGGTGATGAAACATCTCAACAAAAACAAGCCAGTTCGGTGAGCAAGTCAACAACCGCATCCGCAACCTGAGCTACAAATCTTTGCCGATACTCTAAAAATGGCTCTCTGTTTTCTGCTTCTTAACACACAAAATACAAAAATCTGAAATAACTTTGTTATGCATCGTTCTTAATTGCAACATATAAAATGTTCCTGTATATATTCTGTGTTGAGTATAGCAAGAGACACAGCTAACGTTCAGAGACAGTCTGTTCCTGTTAGGGTGAAGGGCAAGGCTGGCAGGTGTGTGGAAGCTGGATGACTAGGGAAATTGATACTCTGGTCAAGAAAAAGAAAGAAGCATATATCAGATTTAGACAGCTGGGTTTCGAGTGAATCCTAGATGAGTATAAGGGCAGGAGGAGTATACTTAAGAGGGAAATCAGGAGGACAAAAAAGGAGACATGAGGTAGCTTTGGCAAACAGGGTTTAGGAGAATCCAAAGAGATTCTGTTTGCAACATTATGGGAAAAGAGTAACTGGGGAGAAAATAGGGCCCCTTAAAGATCAACAAGGCTGTCTAATGTATGGAACCACTGGAGATGGGTGAGACACTAAACAAATATTTGGCATCAGCATGTACTGTGGAAAAGGACATAGAAGCTAGGGAGTTTGGGGAAATACATATTAATGTGTTGAAAACACTTCAAGTCACAGAAGAGAAGGTGCTGGATGTCTTAAAATGCATAAAGGTAGATAAATCCCCAAGAGCCGACCAAGGTGTTTCCCAGAACTTTGTAGGAAGCTAGGGAAGAGATTGCTGAGCCCCTTGCTAAGATTTCTTTTATCATTGATAATCACAAATGAGTTGCTGGAAGCCCAGACAGTGGCTAATGTGGTGCAATTATTTAAGAAAGGGTGTAAGGAAAAGCCAGAGAAATACAAATGAGTGAGCCTTTTGTCAGTAATGAATAAGTTGTTGGAGGGCATTCTGAGGGACAGGATTTACATGTATTTGGAAAGGCAAGGACTGATTATGGATTTTCAGCATTGCTTGGTGCATCACTAACTTGATTGAGGTTTTTGAAGAGGTGACAAAGAAGATTGATGAAGGCAGAGTGGTAGACATTGTCTGAATGGACTTCAGCAAAGGGTTCAACAAAGTTCCAAGTAGTTGGGCTGGTTAGTAAGGTAAGATCACATGGGATCCAGGAGGAGCTAGCTAATTGGATACAAAATGGGCTTGTATGTAGGACACAGAAGGCGGCGGTGGAAGGTTTTTTTTGGAGTGGAAGCCTGTGACCTGTGGTGTGCCGCAAGGTTCGGTGCTAGGTCCACTGCTTTTTGTCATTTATATAAATGATTTGGATGTGAATATAGGAGGTATGGTTAGTCAGTTTGCAGATGACACTAAAATATGTGGTGTAGTGGACAATGAGGAAGGTTGTCTCAGAGTACAATGGAACCTTGATCAGATGGGCCAATGGACTGAGGACTGGCAGATGGAGTTTAATTTAGATGATTAGATAATGGTTGGCGTGGGTGAGTTGGACTGAAGGGTCTATTTCCATGCTGTATGACTCTATAACTGCATGGATTCTTACTCCAAGCCTGTGGTATGTAAAGAAATAAGACTACAAGACTCAAAGGTATGATGAAGCACTTTTCCCCTTACAGATCTTGACCAGTTTGATGTATGTTTTCAGCATTTTATGTTCTTGTTTCAGTCTTGCAGTGCTTTTTTTTCTTTCTGTGAGTCCTGAGGTATGTAGAAGTTTCTCTGACATTTACCCTGCGTTCCTTGTGTCAGTGATATCAAACACTAGCCTGAGATCTCTTATGTCCTGGGCTGTCAGTTCCTGGTGAATTTTGTCCGACAATTCTCTTTTAGCCATCTCCTGCTGTTCATTCTTCCATTCATGCAGAAAAGCCAGTATCTGTGGTGGAAAGAAGATTCAAGAGATCACAGGCTTCAATGTTGCCCAACATCTCAACAGTATCAAAGAAAGTGATTTGCATTTATGTAGCACCTTTGATGGAGTAAAATGGCCCAAGGCCCATTATAATGGGGCATAATCAGAACAAATTTGTACCAAACATATAAAAGAAACTTCAGATAAATGACAAAAAGCTTGGTCAAAAGGGTAAGTTTTAACAAACAATTTAGAAGAGGAAAGAGGGGTAAAAGTCTCAAGTTTTGCAGAGTCAAAGTGACTCTGGGGCCATTTAGAAATGGCATGCAGGGCCTGATCTGGAGATTTTTAGCACTCTCACATTTTGCTGGCGCAAGATAAGAATCTGCACCTTGCACCTGTATTCCTGATCCAGCCAGCTTCATAATCCAGCAAGCATCTCCTGGCAATCTCCAACTCCCAACAACTTTCATCGATGTTGACCTCCAAATTGTGATTAATAGCCCTTCAGAGCAGTCATGAGCCATAGTCTGGAACTGGGAATGTTTTGAAAGATACGTTCCACAGGACTTGCAGTGTCCCATTCATGCCAACCCTTACTCATCTTGCCCAGGATGCATTATGTACACAAACAATGAGATGTATAAAACAATGGCAAGTTTGGAACAGCAAGGACAGAAAAAAAAAATATGTTGTTTTGTGAAAACAAAACCGCTGTTCCTATAACATTCTAAACATTTCAAACAGACAGACCATTAAAGAACAAATAACAGCTTTCAAATATTTCACTCCCTTAACCTTGTCTGATGGTAAACTCTGAGACATTGACAAAAGAGATCACAGAGAAAACAATTTACTGTCAGCACTTAAAGGTGTCAATCAAGCAAAGTCACCATTTCATTTCAGTTGTCAAAACAGAGCCTTCTGCTGAGCTAAAAGAGATAAAAGGTACTGCAGATGCTGGAGAATCCGAGATAACAAGCATGGGGCTGGATGA
>JAHRHZ010000004.1:28330931-28350082 GCA_024137785.1 Ginglymostoma cirratum
CATTTCTGATGAAGGGTCTAGGCCTGAAATGTCAAGTTTTCCTGCTCCTATGATGCTGCTTGACCTTCTGCTGAGCTAAAGCTTTCATTGGTCTGGACTTAGAGCCAAGCCTCATTATGTACACTACCTACTTCCCCACTTGGTTGATGCTGATTTACTTGAAGTCTTTTACAATTTTAAACCTAGCTGAAACCAGGAGTGATGTGCATGTACGTGGGATGTTGTTAGTGTGCTTGTGTGGTTGAGGCCTTTTAGACGTTGCAGTTTGCGTACTGCATAGGGCCAGGTTCAAAAAAGTGAAGTTGTTTGCACGATATGTTGACTAAGTTGTGTGCAAGTCATTATAGCAAAGTGTAAATTATACTGAAAACTGAGCTTTCAACATGCTTTAGAAATCGAGGCAGAGAATAAAATGATCAAGACATTTGCTAAACCTACACAAAACATCTCAAGTAAAGTATATACTGTGGATATTGGAAATCTGAAACAAACACTGAGGTTCTGGAGAAACTCAGCTGGTCTGGCAGCATCTATGGGGAGAGAAACAGAGTTAACATTTCAAGTCTGGTATGACTGTTCTTCCAAACCATTTAACCTCAAACCTCAGAACTTCATGCAAGACTTCAAGCACAGAGTAAGTATTGTTTCAGTTGTAGGCATCCGAAGGATGTGAAGGGATGATTAAAGGGGAGGGGTGGTTGTAAAGGCATCAGGAAAGGGGAAAAACACCAGAATTTCTCTCTCTGGCCCTCCACTCAGACACTCAGAGACACACACAGACCTACAGACATATACATACACAGAAACACACACATATAACTTGAACACCAACCAGGATCAAAGTAGCATAACCAACTTTTAATGTCTTAGTCCATTTATTACTTCCTTTCATTTCACCTTCACCTGAGGATCAGGTTGAAATGTGACTAATAGTTGGTAGCTAGGTTACCTTCAGAGGTGCAGGGGCAGGGATTGTGGTGGGGGTAAGGGAGTTTCGTGATGATGGGTGGCATAGTTGGGGGTATCTATAGATCCATAACCCACAGGGAAGGGGCTTCATTAAGAGAGGAAGAGGAGGGGATGAACTAAAGAATTGAAAGATGAAATGTTTATTCTGAGTCGCACAATTGCAGGGGGCATCTTTCAGCCTCTGAGTGTCATAAAGAATAGAAAAGATGGAAAGAGCACTCAGCAAAGAGGAATTACAGTGACAAAACTCACCGAGCAGCCTCAAACATTATCAGATCAATTCTTGACAATGATTCTTGAGGATTAAGTGCAGCTTTACCTTTTCCCTCAGCATAGAGGGTGGTGGTACAAAATCAGCTTTAGGAGGCTCTGGCAGATCCGTGTTATTATCTGATGTTTTCTGAGGCTCTTTTTTGGTGACCTTTTTCTTCTTTCTCTTGACAAAGGTTTTCTTTTTTGGAGGCATTAGCTGACTTTATACCAACACCACCAGAGGCCTGCTGCAGCTCACAAGAACACTATTAAAACCTGGTTGCTATTAGCAACTTAAGTCAACAGTCTCAGCCTGTTGTATCATGAGAGGGTGGTGTCTGAACTGGAACTAGTTCTTTGTGGAAGAGTTTTGTGTCTCCAAAGCCCAAGCAGGAACTTCTTTGGAGATTGAATTAAATTGTTGTTTGTAGCTTTTTCACAATATAATTAATGGTAGTTGTATTATTTTTGTGTTGTTAATTTAGGATATTTGATTGGCATAGACATGTTGGGCCAAAGAGTATATTTCTGCGCTGTATGACTCTAAACTCGATATTTATTTGTGCTCCAATGATTTGCCCACCTTCTCCAGGGCAATTAGGGATGCACAATAAATACTGGCCTAGCCATTGACCCCCTCAATCCCAAATGAGTTATGAAAAATAAATTAGTCATAGAATCATAGAGAAATACAGCACTGAAAGAGATCCTTCAGCAAAACTTGTTCATGCTGACCCAGTTTCCTAAACTGAGCTAGTCTTTTTTGCCTGCATTTAGCCCATAACCCTCTTAAACCTTTCCTATCCACGTGCCTATTCAACTGTCTTTTAAATGTTGTAATTGTACTCACCTCTACCACCTTATTGATAACCAATCCCCACAGATTCCCATTGCTTGATATTGATGCCAAGACTAGTTAAGGTTGCTTTAAGGTGTTCTGTTAGACTCAGACTTGAGTTCCCAGAAAGTACTTAAGCACATAACCAGGCCAAGAAAACTTGGTTTTTAAACTGTAATTACTTCTCTGATGTGTGATGTGGAGATTAAAATCTTCAGTATTGTTTTTCATATCAGCAGTGAAACAAAACTTCAGAATCTGAATGCCAAAAACATCAATATTGTGGAAATTATTAGGATATTCAGTGCCAAATCAGGTCACAAACCCTGAGTGATAGTGAAACAGATGTGAAAAATAACCGCTCCCAACTTAGGGCTTTTTGAGAGAATGCATTTTACATGAAACTTAACAGCTCTATCACAAACATTTCCAAGCAGTGTGCGTGAGTTTCCCTTGAAATGGTGTTTTTACCTGACGTGGCAATGCTTGCATTATATCCTGTAACATTAGAAACTGGGTGTGCATGTTGTGGTATTAAATTTAATTGGAACTAAATATTGTGTACAAGCACTGCATTTGGCAGGCACCTAGGGCTGGATCTCATGAGTTTTCGTTAAGTGTCAAGTGTCGTTTCTCACGACAAGGTCAAGCAAGGCCTCTCATTGTAACTCACCAAAGTCACCTCCTTACTGACATCCCCTGTCCCTACAGTTCCCACTCTTGCACGATTCCAGCTCCTTTCCACCATGTGATGTACCCACAACAATTTGCCTTTGGTGAGATATATCGGAATGGACTGGAATTCCTGGTGCTGGCACCATCAGATGGACAAGCACTGTCAGTCCAGAGCTGCCTCACAGTTCCTGTCATTTATCCTGTATGTGGCAGAGAAGAAGACATGGGGAACCCCCACTTTAGGGACAGGGCCCTGGGGTTTGTGGTGAATTGGATTTTGCGGACAAGGGAAGTCATCTTCCCGCAGGACTGGTAGGAGAGGCCCCAATACCAGACCGTGTTAGACTGGTCAAAGATAGCCACCTGAATCAAAGCCACCTTAGCTGTCCGGAGAAATGCTCAGCAATGTAGGAAGAAGCTCAACAAGCTTTGCCGCTCTGCCATTGTAAGTGCCTCCATCTCCTCTCCAATGTCTCAGATTCACTCTGTGTCTGCTATTGCACCCACCTCCCACCGAGGCTCATGCTCTAGTACGCTCATTATTGCACGCAACATCTTCCTCTACTTGCTGTCCCCTACTCTGATGGAGTTGTTGCTTGGCTCACCGAGCGGACTGGTTTTCATGCAAACATTTCATCTCCCTTCTACATGACATTGTCAGTGCTGTGTAGCCTCCGTTGAAGCACCGTTGTTCTGTCCTGCTCTGAATTCCGGTCTGCTATTTTTCTGAAGAAGGGTCCAGACCCGAAATGTCAGCTTTTCTGGTGCTGCTTGGCCTTCTGTGTTCATCCACCTTGTTATCTCAGATTCTCCAGCATCGGTTGTTCCTACTATCTCTGTTATGGTGGGCAGTCTTGTTTCTGGTTTTGCACCGTAGTGGTATGTACATGGGATCTATTTCAACATGTTTGTTGGTTGCATCACTGGTTGAAAACCAGGCCTCCAGGAATTCTCGTGCTTGTCTTTGTCTCGCTTGTCCGAGTACCGTAACTTTGTCCCAGTCAAACTGATGTCCTTCTATGTCGGAGTGTATTGAAACAAGGGAAAGTTGTTCGTGCCGTTTTGCTGTGAGTTGGTGTTCATGCATCCTGGTGGCGAGTTTCCTGTGCGTCTGTCCTATATAGTGTTTCTCGCAGTTGCTGCATGGTAATTTTATATATCACATTTGTTCTGCTCATTGTGGGTATGGGGTCATTCATCTTTGAGAGTAACTGATAAAGTGTGGCTGTTGGTTTGTGTGCCATCCTTATTCCAAGATGTCGTAGGGGTCTTGTAGTCAGTTCTGATTTGAAGAAGAATATCCTATGTCTTACAGTCGTAGAGTCATACGGCACAGAAACAGAGCTTTCGGTCCAACTTGCCCATGCCAACCCTAATTCCAAACTAAACTAGACACACCTGTCTACACTTGGACCACATTCCTCCATATTCAAGTGCTTACCTAAATGTCTTTTAAACGTTGTAACTGTACCCGCATCCATCACTTCCTCTGGAAGTTTATTCCACATACGAACAACTTTCTGTGTAAAAAAAATTGCCTCCCATGTCTTTTTTAACGTTAAAAATATGCTCTCTAGTCTTGAAATCTCCCACCCTAGCGAAAAGACACCTGCTATTCTTGAAATGGTTAGACAATTAGTTTCTGTTCAAGGTCCCCCTGCATTTTCTTCCCAAACATAAGTTTTGCTGGTAGTGATAAACCCTTCTCCATTGATGAAGGGTGTAAACCCGAAATGTCGACTTTCCTGCTCCCCTGATGCTGCCTGACCTGCTGTGTTCCGCCAGCTCCACAAAATACCATGCAATGACTGCCACAAACATTACATCAGGCAGACAGGAAGGAAATATGAACATCAGCCAGCAGCAAAACGGCATGACGAACTCTCCTTAATATCGGTACACTCAGACAATGAAAGCCATCGATTTAACTGTGACAAGGTAACCATAGTAGACCAAGCCAAACATAGACACACACGGGAATTCCTAGAGACCCATGCTTCAATCAACAAACATATAGAATTGGATCCCCTATACAAACCCAGAAATGACAGTACCCACCATAACAGACTGGACAGTATAAATTCCGACTGGAGTAGAATAACATCGCTTCATCGGAGGCTCCACTGATGATGTCACCCAGCATGGGATGAAATGTCTGAACGAGAACAAGCCAGCTCGGCGAGCAGGTCAACAACCTCACATAAAAATCTTGCTATGTTGCTCGACACTAAATGATCATTGATCTGATTGGTGCTAATTTACTTTAAGCTTTTGCCATTTTGAACCTAAATGGAACCAGAATTGTGCACCAATCAAACATATTCGTTCAAGGTATTCTTATTTGTACATGGGATTGTTATTTGTTGCTTGTGTGGATCATAGTCTTTTAGATGTTGTTAGCTGTTACTATGCATTCTGCTGGCCTATTTGAGCATGGTTAATGGGGTGAGGATGTGATATGGGTCACTCCCAACATAATACACATGTCTCGAAATGGTTTGCCAGTGTACTGAGACACACCGACCTTCCACAGAGTATTCCTCCCAGAGCTACCCCATCTCTGTAACTCTGCATTTACCATAGCTATTCTACATAACCTGCATCACCACAGACACTATGGGCAATTTAGTATGGTCAATCCACCTAACCTGTACATCTTTGGATTGTGGGAGGAAACCAGAGCACTTAGGGGAAGCCCACGCAGATACTGGGAGAATGTGTTACCTGAGGGTGAAATCGAACCCATCTCCCTGGTGCTGTGCAGCAGCAGTGCTAACCATTGTGGCACCCCATGTCACTGAGCAATGGGAAATTGTGAGAAGTAATCCGTCACAAAGATGTCAGCATCTCCACGTGTGAAAAACTGGCTCTTTTTCTCATTTCATGAAAGGAGTGGAGGAAGATTTTGTGGATATAGACACTCCATCTGCTTCTGAAGTTAATACATTTGGCATGTCTCACATGCATTCACAAATTGTTGTGTGTCCTGCTTCATCCTTGGCCAATATACACTCATATGCTCACCATCTTGTGTGTTCAATACATATATCCATGGTATAAACTGGATATGATACGTTGGCTTAATGCTTTTGGTATTAGGACTTGTTTGTCCATGAAAATGATTTATTTTCATGAACAAAAATTGCCTCAGTATGGCCAACATGAACAAATCTTCTCAGGTATACCTTTAAAGACCACAACTGGATAATGATCCTTTCATCTTGTTGATGCTCATCCTCAGCAGTCACTGATTGCAAATGTTCACAGTGGCTCTGGTCGAAGTGTAACATATCAACCTTGAAAAAATCTTAACTTTGTATTCTCAAGCATTGAGGGGAATTTCATTGTCTTTGTTTGGACTGGGTAATTGGCTCAGTGTGCAATTGTTCTGGTCGCTGGCTTATATTTCATTTCAAAATCATAGTGCGGGGGATCATCGATTGATTCAATTTGTGTTATATAGCTTCTGTTCCACTACAGTGCATGTGGCTTTGTGTCTTGTGAAGTGTGACTACGTTGAGATTTGTGCATACCGATAATCCTGCCACTGCTCGACTTTTGGTATCTATGAGGTGGAATATTTCAGGAAGCCAAGATGAACTTGAGCATTGTGATTCTGTCAACGTACAGACTTTGTGATCTTTCAGATGTCTGCTGAGAGATGATCTCTCCTATGCTGTACAATGGAGCAAGACTTCCTAAGGTGAGTATAGAGGTAATATGTTGGCATTAAGTCTTGTGTTAAATTTAACTTTTAGTGTGCATTGTTTTGCCTTTTTAAGAGGTGATATTAGTAGTTGTAAGCATTTTAGATTGCTTTATGCCATTGACATGATGGGTAAAGTTAATAATGTGGAAAACTTGGTCATCTTCTGAAATTTCATAGAATCCGTACAGTATGGAAGCAGGCCATTCTGCCCATTGAGTCCACACCGACCCACCAAAGATCATCCAACCCAGACCCAAATTTGCCTTTCACTTGATTGATTCTGAACCCCATCGATGTGCTTATGCATAGTCTTAACCCTTTTCTAGCTGCCAGTGCCGTGGTGTGGTACCATCTTGTTGGTTATCTGTGTTTTGTTTGAGGCTCTGGCTTGGCCTTTTCAACTAGATTTCCAGCACAGGTATGCCAAGTTGTCCTTTGGTGCCATGTGCTACAGAGTGGCATTGGGATGGATATCACCAGGCGGGTCTGACCAAAGAAGACCTGGGGAAGTACTTTTAAGGAAGACCTCCAAGAACAAGGCACTACCAGTGCTGGAACAAAAAGGAGGATTGGAATGGACTAGGACTACCATATGGTGGCATCTCATTGCCCTGTATGGGATGAGTGGAACGATGTGTAAGTCATGGATAGCACTCAAGAGCAGGAATTTTGGCAGATTTCTCTTTCTCTAGCCCAGGGTGGCATTGAGTTGATATCACACTCAGTTCGAATATAAGGTGTTCCTGATCTGTAAGATGGATCAAAATGATCCAGTCCATGTTTGCCAGTTGTATCTGTGGTGAATCAAATTGAAGATTAGATGCAACATTTCTATCCACAAGATGGCAAACACAATCCTGAGCCAGGAAATCAGAGAGGTACTTTATCAACAAATAGGTTCAGCATAGGGAATCTGCTGTTATCAGATTTCTGAGCGGGCCTTGCATATATTAGAGTTGATCTTTCTCTGTAGCCGTAACATTATATTCTACTTTCTGCTCTATTACCCTGATGTATTATGTAAGGTATGATTTGTCACGTTGGCACACAAAACAATACTTTTCATTGCCTCTTGGTACGTGTGACACTAATAAATCAAATCAAATGAGCTCAGTTGAAAAAGTCAATCATGGCCAGAAACGTGATGAAGTGTTCCTGTAATAAATCATTAATAAGTCATTGCTGAGACTCAATGGAGTAGTGCTGAGGGGTAAAACACAACTTTGGAGATCAGCATTGTGTTTTCACTTTCTGACAGGAAGGAAGAGAAAGACTCACCCCTTCCACCTTCCCCCTTATCCACGACACCACGGCCCCTCGCCCGTCAGAACCCGCAACCTCAATTACTCTTAAACATTGAATGGGGCTTCATGATGGAGAGTGGGGGAGGTGATGCACCACACCAGAGACTTAAGAGCAAAAAGCTACAAATCACCTTTACGAAATAATTCCCTGGGGTAACAAAAAATGATAAGGATATCAGAGACAGGTGTCCGATGTCTCTTCAGTTATACTTGAGATGTTTTTTGTAAACTGATGTATTTTTCACGTTTTCCAGAAACTGCATTACATCCTGATGCAGGTGGGTCACAAGGAGAGGAGAGATTGGCTCTTTTGAACTTTAGCTATGTGTAAGCAACAGCCACATATTGGGCCGCATTTCCATCTTATAGAGTCAGAGAGTTGCACAGCACGGAAACAGACCCTTTGCTCCAACTTGTCCATGCCGACCAGACATTCTAAATTAAGCTAGTCGCACTTGCCAGCATTTGGCCCATATCCCCTTAAACCCTTCCTTTTAACATATCCATCCAGATGCTTTTTAAGTGTTGTAACTGTACCAGCGTTACCACCTTCTTTGGCAGCTCATTCCATATACACACCACCCGCTGCGTGAAAAAGTTGCCCCTTAGGTCCCTTTTAAATCTTTTCCCTCTCACCTTAAATCTATGCCCTCGAGTTTTGGACTTCCCCACCCTGGGGAAAATTATTCACCCTATCCATTCCCCTGACGAAGAAATTGTGAAGGGTGAGGCACCGTCTCTGCCATGTGAATCAGCACATCACTTTTAAAAATTACTTTATGAACAAGAAAGAAAGTGCAATGAAAGACCTGACATTTTCTAGATCTTAGATTGTACAAATAGAGTGCCACATGGATCTCAGTGTGAAATGACCATGTCCATTGAGAACGCCTGTGGTACTTTCTCCTTGATTTGATTTTTCTGTTAACTGCGAAAGCAAAATGAGCTAATGACATCCTGATTGATCGATGCCACTGAAAGCATTGTTCCTTCCCGGTATTTAGCCTGTTTACAGCTGGACCCGAAAAGACTCACCACCCGCACCCACCCCCCAACACTCCCCACCTTAAAATATTCACTTTTTCTTACATTGTCAATGTTTTTTTAGGTTATATTTTCTCGCCATCTGTTGCTAAAGGCAAGTCATGTTCTGCTATTTTATTGATAATTGATGTCTTTAAAAAGCCAAGAAACGACGCACAGGTTCTCTCAGCTTATTTAATTTGCAATATTCACTATTCGCATTCACTGCTGAAGTCTACCCGCATGGAACCTTTTGTGACTAAGTTGGTGGCTGAAAAATTTGTTCTCAACACACTGTAAAATCCCTTAGGGGTCTCATTAATACAACCTGATGCAATCCTATGTTTGGATTTTCCTTCTAACTTTCAAAGAGACAGATTTCATGGCTGAAATTAACATCTGATTGAATGAATTAGCTTTATTGTCACATGTACTCACACGAGTACAGTGAAAAGTTTACAAGTCACCACTTATGGCACCGTCTGAGGTACAAAGATACCTAGGTACAGATTCTTCAGTCCAAGTTCTCAGGGAAAAACAATTTAAAAAAATGGAAATAAAAAGTCCAGCATTTCAGGTTGTAGGAATAAATTAGAAAATAGAGAAATAAGAAGTTCAGAACAACTTTCCTTCCAGCCCAGTCCACACTGACACATAGTGTCCAGTCAGAACTGGGCCTTGAATGCAGACTGCGCTGGGCTTCACATCGAGGCCAGGAGACCGCTCTGGGATCACGTCGAAAATTCACACTGAAGCCACGCTGGGACGAAAGATCGCCGTGGGCCACTGAAAGGACACCACGCTGGATCAAAAGGCTGCCAAGCCAAGCTGAAAGATCGCCACATCAGGCCATTGAAAGGCTGGCACGCCAGGTCAAAAGACTGCCAAGCCAGGACAAGACATTGCCACACCGGGTTGAAAGACTGCCTCGCTGGGCCACCAGGAGACCACTACACTGACTGTACGCACATAGAATCAACTGTGTGTTGCTCCATTTTATTCTTCACTCTCATCTCTTGATTGTGTCTCCTCCATCACTGTGTGAGAGAAGCACCTCAGGGGTTCTTAAAAGGAGGAGAGAGAATGAGAGGTTTAGGGTGGTAATTCCAGAAATGTGACCCTGCTGGCAGCCAAAGCTGGAAAGAGAGAAATTAGGAATGCTTAAGAGTTCAGAGTTGTAGAAGGACAGAGATTTGAGTCTGCAGGAGAAGGAGACTATGAAAGAATTAGAAAACAAGGGTCAAAACTTTAATATCAAGATGTTGCCTAACTTGGTGCCACAATAGGTCTGGAAGCACAAGGGCGAAAGGTGAATGGAATTTGGTGTGAGTTAGAATATGGGCAATAGAATTTTGGAACAAAAACAGAAATTGCTGGAAAAACTCAGCAGGACTGGCAGCATCTGTGAAGAGAAATCAGAGTTAACGTTTCAGGTCCAGTGACACTTCTGAGGTTCAGGCGTTGGACCCGAAACATTAACTTTGATTTCTCTTCACAAGGACCTGCTGAGCTTTTCCAGCAATTTCTGACATTGTTTCTGATTTACAGCATCCGCAGCTCTTTCAGGTTTTAAGTAGAACTTTGGATTTAGATTTAGATTCAGGTCTTATTTTCAGATGTACTAAAATACAAGGGAACAGTGAAAAGTGTATAATGTCACCATTTCCAGTGCCACCTTAGGTACAAAGTATTAGGTGCAAAAATAGAAAAAAAAAAGCAATATGTTAAAAAGTAGATGGGCTTAAGTGTGTGCAAAGTGGCATAGAAAGCATTGGAATAGTCACAGCAAGAGGAAACAAAGATGTGGCCAAGTGTCGTCAAGCTTTCCTGCTCCTATGATGCTGCTTGGCCTGCTGTGTTCATCCAGCCCCACACCTTGTTATCTCGGATTCTCCAGCATCTGCAGTTCCTTTTATCTCTGTGGCCAAGTGTGTTTGGAGGCAGATGATCTGAGACCGGAGTTGATGTGGAGAATGTTACTGAGGTAGATGCGGCTAACTGTGAAGGTCAGCAGGGTGTTTGAAACCATTTCAGTCATTGGTGATGAGATCCTATCTACATCTCAAGTCTACATGTGAATACTTCCAAAAAGGGTTCCTATTTTTAAATGAATTTAGATTTAACAGTGATTGTCGTATTGACGAAGAATTTCAACCGAATAAATAGGGAGAAACTGTATGTACCAGAAGGAAAGTTGATGACCGGGGCACACAGAATCAGAGGTGCTCAGGAGGAGAATTTGTGTGATTTAGAAGACATTGCCTGAGAGGATGGTGCAAACAGATTGAATGGTAATTTTCAAAAGAAAATGAAATATGTATTTGAAAAGGAGATATTTGCAGGGCTATAGTGAAAAAGCAAGGTAAAGGAGCAAAATGGTTTAATTGTTTGAAGAGGGTCAGTGCAGACAGGATCGGCTGAATGGCCTTATTGTTTCTAATTAGATGCTATGATTCTATAGACTCCCCATTCTCCACTTGGAACATTCCATCACCTTAACCTTGTGACTTACTTTGAAGCCCGCAGCTTTCTTCAATTGGCGCCAATGGGCTGCCTCTGGGGCACTTACCACTAGGCACCTGCCACCTTCTGCGCTGGCCACTGACTGAACAACCGTGTCCATTTAAGGCCAGTTCATTACAATCTCACTCCATCTCCCGCAGACAGCCAGAGAGACATCAGAAACATGGGTGCACTTGGCCTGCAATAGGGCCACCATCACTCGGTGTAACTATTCCTGACACGTCTCCTGTCAGCAGTCGGCAGGTGTCACAGTGATTTTTGAAATATTTAAGAGGTGGTGGTTGTGGAGCTGTTTGTACCACGAGTCATCTTTCCTGCTTCATGAAAGGGCTGCTTTTATTCAAACAACTGTAGCATAGTGGACAGTGAAGAAGGTTATCTTGGAAGACAGCAAGATCTCGATTAACTGGGCCAGTGGACCGAGAAATGGCAAAAGATTTTACTTTGGGTAAATGCAAAGTTTTGCAATTTGGCAGGTCAAACTAGGGCAGGACTTACACAGTCAATGGTAGGGCCCTGGGAGAACAAAGAGATCTAGGGGTACAGATTCATAGCTCCTTGAAAGTGGATTCACAGGTAGACAGGGCAGTGAAGAAGGCTTCTGGCATGCTTGCTTTCAATGTTCAGAGCATTGAGTATGGCTGTTGAGATGTCTTGTTGCAGCTGTACAAGTAATGTTCAAACCATACAAGTGCCAGTGTAAGGCCACATTTGGAGTACTGCGCGCTGTTCTAGTCACCCTACTATACGAAGGATATTATTAAACTAGAAAGACAACAGAAAAGACTTAAGAGATGCTATCTGAACTGGAAGGTTTGCATGATAAGGAGAGGCTGGATAGGCTGGGATTTTTTTGGTTGGAGAGTAGGAGCCTGAGGGGTGACGTCATTAACTCATGAGAGGCATAGATAAGGTAGATAGCCAACAGCTTTTCCCCAGGTTTGTGGAGTCTAAAACTAGAGGCAGAGGTGAGAGGGCAGAGATACAAAAGGGTTCAGAGGGGCAATTTTATCACACAGAGGGTGGTGGGTGTCTGGAACGGGCAGCCAGAGGTAGTGATGGAGACGAGCACAATATTGTCATTTAAGAAACATTTGGACAGGTATATGGATGGGATAGGTGCGGAGGGATACGGACCAAATGCAGGCAAATGGGATTAGTTTAATTGTGAAAACTGGGTGGCATGGACAAGTTGGGCCAAAGGGCCTGTTTCCATGCTGTAAACCTCTATGACTCTAAGTGAAACAAATGCAGTGATTTCCTGCACAGCCTAGCTTATTCTATTAGTAGATAATGGAATTCTTAATTTCAGAATCATCAGGAGGTTCTCACCTTTAGCAAAGCTGTTGCAGTACAGTAGTTACAACACTGGCATCTAATGTTGAAAATTGCCCAGATACATCTATCTATCAAAAGCAGTCTATTTGAACCATCAGTAAAGTGATGGAAGGGGTCGCTGACCAAGTAGCACTTACAAAGGAATAATCAACTCAATGTTGTACTGTTTGGGATCTACCAGACTCACCCAGCTCCGGACCTCATTAAAGCCTTGGTCCAAACATGAATAAAAGAGTTGAACTGAAGAGGGAAAGTGAGGATGACAGCCTTTGACATCAAAGCAGCATTTGATCAAGTGTAGCATTTAGGAACCCAAACTCGGGGAAAACTCTCTCTTGGTTGGAGTCATGCTAGGCTCAAAGGTAGATGATTACGGCAATTGGGGGCCAATCATCTCAGCTCCAGGACATCTCTGCAGCAACTTCTCAGGCTAGTGTTCTGGGCCCAATCGCCTTTAGCCGCTTCATCAATAACCTTGCCTCCATTATAAAGTGAGGATGTTTTTTAAGATTGGACAATGTTCAGCACCATTCACAACTCCTCAGGTTCTGAAGAGCTTTCCACGTCCAAGTGCAGCAAGACCCGGACAATATCCACATTTGGGCAAGTGGCAAGTAACATTCAAACCATACAAAAGCCAGGCAATGACCACCTCCGACAAGAGAAAGTTTAACCATCTCTTTGACATCCAATTGTATTAACATTGATGACTGCCCCTCAATCAACAAGCAGGAGGTTACAATTAACCAAAGACTGAACTGGACCAGCCAAATAAATACTGTGGCCACAAGAGATTCAAGAAAGGCATATTTTAATGGGATGTGGCAGAACAAGTCCATACTGAACTATTAGGGTAGGCTAACAGTATTATCGCTAGACTACAAACCCAGAAACCCAGCTAATGTTCTGGGGACCTGGGTTTGGATCCCATCACGGCAGATAGTGGAATTTGTATTCAATTTTTAAAAAGTCTGGAATTAAGAATCTACTGATCACCATGAAATCATTGCCGATTGTCAGAAAAACCCATCTGGTTCACTAATGTCCTTCAGGGGATGAAATCTGCCACCCTTACCTGGTCTGGCCTACTTGTGACTCCAGACTCACAGCAATGTGGATGACTGTTGACTGCCCTCTAAAATGGCCTAGCAAGTCATTCAGTTGTACCAATTGCTACAAAGACTCAAAGAAATGAAACCAGACAGACCAGTGGGCAATGACCTAGTCCAGAAAAGACAACTGCAGAAACAGCCCTGTCCACCCTGCAAAGTCCTCCTCACTAACATCTGGGGGCTAGTGCCAAAATTGGAAGCACTGTCTCACAAACTACTTAAGCAACAGCCTGACCTAGTCAAACTCACAGAATCATTAATTCCAGACAATGACCCAGACCCTATCATCACTGTCCCCAATATGTCCTGTCCCACTGGCAGGACAGACCCAGCAGAGGTGGTGATACAGTCAGGAGGATGTTGCACTGAGAGCCCTCAACATTGACTCTGCACCCATGAAGTCTCACGGCTTCAGGTTAAACATGAGCAAGGAAACCTCTTGCTGATTACCACATACCGTCCTCCGTCAGCTGATGAATCAGTACTTCTCCATGTTGAGCAACACTTGGAGGAAGCACTCAGGATGGCAAGGGCACAAAATGTACTCTGGGTGTGGGATTTCAATGTCCACCACCAAGAGTGGCTCGGCAGCAGGCTTACAGATCGGGCTGGTTGGGTCCTAAAGGACATAGCAGCTAGACTGAGTCTGCGGCAGGTGGTGAGGGAACCAACAAGAGGGAAAAACATACTTACCTCATCCTTACCAATCTGCCAGCTGCAGTTGCATCTGTCCATGGCAATATCGGTAAGAGTGACCATTGCACAGTTCTTGTGGAGACAAAGTCCCACCTTCACATTGAGAATAACCTCCATCGTGTTGCGTGGCGCAGTCACCGTGGTAAATGGGACAGACTTTGCACAGATCTAGCAACTCAAGACTGGGCATCCACGAGGCACTGTGGGCCATCAACAGCAGCAGAATTGTACTCCAGTACATTCTGTAACCTCATGGCCCAGCATATCCCCCACTCAACCATTACCTTCAAGCCAGGGGATCAACCCTGGTTCAATGGAGAGTGCAGGAGGGCATGCTAAGAGCAGCACCGGGCATACCTGAAGATGAGGTATCAACCTGGTGAAGCCATCAAACAGGACTACTTGCATGCCAAGCAGCGAAAGCAGCAAGTGATAGACAAAGCTAAGCAATCCCACAACCAACAGATCAGATCTAAGCTCTGCAGTCCTGCCACACCCAATTGTGAATAGTGGTGGACAATTAGACAACTCACTGGAGGAGGAGACTCCACAAATATCCCCATCCTCAATGATGGAAGAGTCCAGCACATCAGTGCAGAAGATAAGGCTGAAGCTTTCAGTGCAATCTTCAGCCAGAAGTGCCAAGTGGATGATCCATCTCAGCCTCCTCCAGTGGTCCTCAGCTTTACAGATACCAGTCTTCAGCCAATTTGATTCACTCCACGTGATATCAAGAAACGGCTGGAGACACTGGATACTGCAAAAGCTACGAGCCCTGACAACATTCCAGCAATAGTACTGAGGACCTGTGCTCCAGAATTTGCCGATCCCCAAACCAAGCTGCTCCAGTACAGTTACAACACTGATATCTACCTGACAATGTGAAACATTGCCCAAGTATGTCCTGTACACAAAAAGCAGGATAAATCCAACCCAGCCAATTACCGTCCCATCAGTCTACTCTCGATAATCAGTAAAGTGATGGAAGGTATCATCAACAGCGCTATCAAGCAGCATCCTGCTCAGCAATAACCTGCTCAGTGACGCCCAGTTTGGATTCTGTCAGGGCCACTCAGCTCCTGATCCCATGAGTCAAACATGGACAAAAGAGCTGAATTCCAGAGGTGAGGTGAGAGTGACAGCCCTTGATATCAAGGCTGCATTCGACCGAGTGTGGCATCAAAGAGCCCTTGGAAAATTGGAATCAATGGGTATCAGGGAGCAAACTGGCCAGTGACACATAGGAAGATGGTTATGTTTGCTGGAGGTCAATCATCTCAGCTCCAGGACATCTCTGCAGGAGTTCCTCAGGGCAGTGTCCTCAGCCCAACCATCTTGAGCTGCTTCATCAATGACTTTCCCTCCATCATAAGGTCAGAAGTGGAGATGTTCGCCGATGATTGCACAATGTTCAGCACTATTCGTGATTCCTCAGATACTGAAGCAGTCCATGTTCAAATGCAGCAAGATCTGGACCATATTCAGGCTTGGGCTGACGAGTGGCAAGTGACATTCGCACCACACAAATGGCCATCACCAATAAGAGACAATCTAACTACCACCCCTTGACATTCAATGGTGTTACCATCACTGAATCCTGCTATCAACATCCTGGGGGTTATGATTGACTAGAAACTCAACTGGAGTCACCACATAAACACAGTGGCTACAAGGGCAGTTCAGAAGCTAGGAATACTGTGGTGAGTAACTTACCTACTGACTCCTCAAAGCACCATGTACAAGGCACTAGACAGGAGTGTGATAGAATACTCCTCACTTGCCTGGATGAGTGCAGCCTCAACAACACTCAAGAAACTTGACACCATCCAGGACAAAGCAGCCCACTTGATTGGCACTACATCCACAAGTGTCCATTCCCTCCACCACCGATGCTCAGTAGCAGCAGTGTGCACTATCTACAATATGCACCGCAGAAATTCACCAAAGATCTTCAGACAGCACCTTCCAAACCCATGGCCACTTCCATCTAGAAGGGCAAGGGCAGCAGACATATGGGAACACCACCACCTTCAAGTTCCCTTCCAAGCCATTCACTGTCCTGACTTAGAAATATATTGCGGTTCCTTCACAGTCGCTGGGTCAAAATGCTGGAATTCCCCCTCTAATAGCATTGTGGGTCAACCTACAGCAGGTGGACTGCAGCGGTTCAAGAAGGCAGCTCACCACCACCTTCTCAAGGGCAACTAGAGATGGGCAAGAAATGCTGACCAGCCAGTAGGGTGCCCACGTTCCACAAATGAATAGAAAAATAAGTGGGAAACTCTGTTAATACAACTGAGGAACAGTGGAGGGTATTCAAAGAAATATCGAATGCTATTCAGAAGTAGTTAGTACCCCTGAGAAGAAAAAGAACTACCTCACAATAAAAGAGTCATGAACATTTAAGGAGGAATTAGACAGCTTCAATTTACGAGAAAGGGCTTATAAAAATGCAAAAGAAAACATTGTAGATCTCAAAGAATGGAACAAATATAAAGACCACCAAAAGGCCACAAAGCAGCTTTTAAGAGAGGCTAAAAGGGATTATGAAAGGAAACTTGCATTGGACATAAAAGACGACAAGAAGATGTTTTAAAATTAAAGGCCCTAGAATTTAGAAGGTTAAAGGGTGATCTAATCAAGGTTTTCAGGATCTTAACAGGGAAAGGTAAGGGAGATAAAGATAAATTATTTCCACTGGTTGAAGGTTCTGGAACCAGGGCGCATTGTCTTAAAATTAGGGCCAGGCTATGTGATTGGTTCTCAGGCAGCTGAACAGCTTGTGGCTGTGAACAAAATACTGAGATATTATCAGATTTCTGCCAGCCTAGAAACTGTCTCTGTTTTCTGCAGCAAAACCCACTTTAAGCCTGAAGAAAATCAGTTTATTGTTCCTTCAGCAGTTGCTGTATGCTGTGACTTTTAATTAATAAATCAGTCACCTTCTAAAAGAGTGAACCAGTCACCCTGTGTCTCCTGCAAACGGGTGAAAGCATCCGGAGAAGGAAGATTGATCAGTAGCATTATGATCAGAGCAAGAATCATTTCAGCAAATGCTGTGAAGTAAACTGCTTTGGCAGTGTCTCTCTTTCTGCTGTTCATGTGTGTGCATACAAAGGGGAGTTTACAAGGGGATTACAGCTGCAACTTGTAGAGTTATATACCGATGGTTCATGGTTGTGTAGCTAGAATCCATTTATTTGTAGTAAAACATATTTTTGGTGAAGTACAGAAACCTGGTCAAATGTTTTCTGTCAACCTGGATATAAAAGACAGGCAAATTTATGAATTCTGCATATTTTAAAAATCATCTACCTTTATTTTGATTCTGAGAAGAGAGGGGCATGATTTCTGGTGTGTTACCCCAGTGAAGCCACTGCAGCGAATTTTTATGTGGTGAGCTCTCATAAGTAGCAATGAGATAAGACTATATAAACTGCGTTTTGTTTTTATATAGTGTTCTTGTTTGAAAGATGACTATTAGACCAAACAGCAAGGAGAGCTCCACTGTCTTCTCTGAATGGTGTCTGGGGATATTTTCCACCTACCTCGCTGAGACAGCAGTTGAAGTTTAACATCTCCATCCTGGTTCGACACTGGAGCATCAGCCTAGACTCATCAGTTTATGAGGATTAACAAAAGCCCAGGACTCTTCCAGGGGTGCATCTGGACAATGATGGCTGACGACTCAGCCTTGTGGAGTATCACACAAAAGCTCATTTCCAATCTTGCCCTTGATCAACATCTTTGCACATTTCCCAGCAGGAGATATTGAGCTACATTCACAAGCCGGAAATTACACTAATTGTTTTACTCCTTCTCCGAACGACTTGAGGTCTACATTGCCTCCTCCCTAACACTGCCCTGCCAAGAATGTCATATCTCAGCTGAGAGGGGGAAATCAAATTTGGCCATCTGGCATATACAGCTCAGTCCTATGCTGAGCTGAAGGGAGGGATGCGTTGAGTCACACTGTATGACTGCACTGAATGGTTGCATTTAGTTTCCTGCAGAGGAAAGGAGACTAAACAGTTTCTCAAATGCTTCTTTTTGAGAAAGGATTTCATGTCACATGAAATGTCAAAATGAAATCCAATCCAGCCGCTCCATTCCCTGAATCACCCCTCCCCCCGCCCACTTCCTTCAGCCCTCCAGGCACCATGACTGTGTTTAAACTCGTGTTTACTTAGAACCAGAGACCTTTAGCATGTGTCAGCAATCAATTCCCAAAACTGAGAGAATTCTGTATTTTGCGGAACGTGCTTTCATATTTGCAAAGGGCTTGTTAAAAGGTTACAGAAGTAATTTGGTGCCCTTAAATGTCACACTTTCATTTATCTTATGGTGTTTCCCTCACCTGTTCAAAGACATTTTTTAAATATCATTTTTTCTTTGGATTGGGCATGTGTTTGCGTTATTTATTTCCCTAACATTTTCTACTGTCTCTTCCTGCAGGCTCCAATTAGTTAGTTATTAGTGATGAGAAAGAAAATGTAAATGTTAGAATGTTGGAATTAAGATACAAAAGGCGCGAAATAGATATAATGGGGAGGCAACGGCTTAGTGGTGTTATTGCTAGACTATTAATCTAGAAACTCAGCTAATGTTCCGAGGAAACAAGGTGTGGAGCTGGATGAACACAGCAGGCCAAGCAGCATCAGAAGAGCAGGAAGGCTGACATTTCGGGCCTAGACCCTTCTTCAGAAAGAAGG
>JAHRHZ010000004.1:28350482-28378727 GCA_024137785.1 Ginglymostoma cirratum
TGATGCTTCTTGGCCTGCTGTGTTCATCCAGCTCTACGCCTTGTTATCTCGGATTCTCCAGCATCTGCAGTTCCTACTATCTCTGAAATAATGTTCTGAGGACTCAGGTTTGAATCCCGCTGGAGCAGATGGTGGAATTTTTAAAAAATTCAGTAAAAAATTCAATAAAAAAAATCTGGTATTATGAACCTACTGATGACCATGAAACCATTGTCGATTGTTGAAAAACAAACCATCTGGTTCACTATTGTCCTTCAGGAAGGAAATCTGTACCTGGTCTGGCTTACATGTGACTCCATACCCACAGCAATGTGGTTGACTCTCAACTGGTCCCTGGGCAATTAGGGATGGGCAATAATGCTGGCCTAGCCAGCATTGCTTTTGTTCAATTAATGAATTTTTCAAAAAAGACAGTTTAAGTTGAGTTACTTCACATAAAGACTTATGCCCAATGTACCAGCTCTGATGAAGTACCACTGGCCTTGAACACTAGGGCTGATAGTACCTCACCCACAATGAACAGGAGAGGGTTGATATTAAAAACATTTGGGGAATGTGTGTCCTCAATGTCCCTAGAACGTCATCACTTTTACAGCGGTTTGTTTGTCGTGTGTGTGTGTCCTGCCTTGGAAAAGCAACTGACTTTGTAAATGTATCTGAATTAGGCTCACACAGAACAGTTGGGAGCTCCTTTTAAATCGTAGCAGTTCCTGATTAGGAAACCGAGAGCTCAGAAAATCTGGCAGCCAACTAAAGGCAGAAACCACCGACTAAAGCAAGTTTAGTGCTTTTTACAGCAATCCATGTGGGTCAAGGAGATCAGGAGTGCTGCCCAGCTCCTCAAGCAAACCTTCTGCCGATTGCAGTTACCTTCTCTCTGCCTCAGTTGGCAAACCTTCTTCATTTCCAACTGCCCCATAAATTGTCCAACCACCAGCTCTGCCAACATTCAGCCTCCCACTCAGGGCATGGTACAAAGGCACAAGGCAAAGCAAAGCAAGGATGGGGAGTGTGAATGTTCGTGTCGGCTCAGCATGAGTGGGCACTAAGAGAGTAAGCCTGGTCCAGTCCTTGAGTGGGTGTATGTCCCTGAATGCACACTGACCTTGCTGCAACATTATAATGAGAGTTGTCAATGCAGGCCGAGGTGTGGAAGTGTCCTGTAAGTAGATTAGAATGAGCAATGAAGAGGCTAGTACATGTTGGATGCTAATGTCCGTGAATGTAGGGCGTGTGTGGCTGGTGCCCATGGAGCATGTCCTGACATGTTTGTGCTGAGTGCCCAACATCAAGGACATTTACAGTGAACTGAAGTTGTCAGGTACCCGCCCTGACTTCCATATTGAGAATTCTCAGCATTTAGTTTGCTTATGTTACATCGTTATACAGGAATTTGTGTATTAATGAGCTGAGATCTGCGGTTAATAAGATTGTTACAAAGCAAATATGCCCATTAATAGACAATTTACTGCCATCTAGTGAGAATCTCTCCTTTACTAAAACAAACAACTGCTGAGGATCTGAGGCAAAAACAGAGAGTGCTGGAGAAACCCAGCAGGTCTGTCAGCATCCGTGGAGAGAAAGCAGAATTAATGTTTTGAGTCCAGTGATCCTTCTTTAGAACTGCCTGACTTGCTGATTTTCCCCAGTGATTTCTGCTTCTGTTTGAGAATCTCCCCCATATCCAGGACCTGCATAAAAGATGCAGTGAGATGCTCCTGATGTCAAGGTGGACGTTGCTGGACTTCTCGTGCAATTCTGCCATGTTTTCTGTCATAGTTCATATTGTTCAGGGCTCTATTAGACTCCAGATTCTGTTCCGAGTTGTCATACAGCTTGGCAATTGGCTGTTTGCACAAAGTTGGAACAAAGGGCCATCTGTCCATTTCACATTGTTAAATTAGGCCTGATCTCTGCTTGCTCCTTTTCAGTAACAGCAAGAGTCAGAAAATCATCAAAGCATTAGCCACTTCTTCACTGCATTGTGCTAAGGCCATTAGTTGCACTTTCATAGAATCCCTACAGTGTGGAAACAGGCCCTTTGGCCCAACAAGTCCACACTGAACCTCAGAGTATCCCACCCAGACCCATCCCCCTAAACACCATGGGCAATTTAGCATGGCCAATCAACCTAGACTGCACATCTTTGGACTGTGGGAGGAAACTGGAGCACTTGAAGGAAACCCACGCAGACTCAGGGAAAATATGCAAACTCTGCAGAGACAGTCACCCGAGGATGGGATTGAACCCAGGTCTCTGGTTCTGCGAGGCTGCAGTGCTAACCACTGAGCCACCATGCTGCCCAGAGGGCAAACTAGTAAAGTTGGAAATGAATGTCCTGTTGTACTGGAACTCCATTTTGAAGTATTCCAGACGAGTCAGACAAGTATGCATCATCCACAAATTTTACCGGTTTTTCCTTCATCAATCTAACAGATTTTATTTCTTAATCTGTTAGTTCCTTTCTCTTGTGCTCTGTACAAGAAACCTTTATGCTTGGAAACAGAAGATCTATCTGATTTAGGTCCCAGATGTCAGCATCAAGTTGGGTAGAGAAACTGAAGACTAATTTCAATACCTGTTTAGTCACTTGGTTCTGTGTCTTTATTCAGGCATCGGGCTATGAAAAACAGAATAGTGCAGAATCTTGTTACGGTGGCGAGGTCTTGTCTGCAGCTGGGAAGTTGGTAAGAAACTTGTTCTATCCCTTCCAGGGAAGGCTGCCCTGTGCCGACCAAGCATTGGTGAGGCCCCTAGCAAAATCGTCTGCTCCCAGAGTTGGCAAGTTTGGAAGCAGGAAGGGCACACTATCAGGTGCCGTGGTATTCAGGTCCCACAATCTCTGGCCTCTACTGGAATTTACGTTCTGGGCAGGAAGACCACGATCGATCTGTTGGCTCGGCCCTCAGTTGAAGCCCTCGAGTAGTCAATGAAGGACCTCTTAGGTGCCTCAGCTCACCGTCACTGGGATTAACCCACTTGCAACTTGACTTTTGCATACCCAGTGGGTCAACCAGACTGTGCAGTTTATTAGCTGTGGGGATGGGGAGTGAAATATCTGAGTTTCTTGATCAAAGGCACACAGCGTCTTATCAAGGGATTGAACATAGTTCCCAGAGGGACAAACCAGTAAGACAAAACCTCTACTGCTTGAAATTGAATATAGTGGTGATATTGAAACTCCATTCTGAGGGATACAGAGTGAATTTCACCAATTATGCAGTTTTCCTGATTTTTCTTCCTGGGCGATCCCTCTGAGAACTAGTGCCTTGGGTTCTCATCCTTCTTTACCCTCTTTCTTCCCTGACCTCCCAACCTGATAAACACCTCCCCATTCTTTATTCCTGGAACCTGAGATTCCAGGAAGTGCTTTTCTGGGAGCAGCCACAGGGTCTCCTGTGGTGCTGCTGATTGAAAGATCTGCTGGCCTCTAACTGATGGACAGGTCTCTCTAGCTGGGAATTCCACCCCAGCGGCTCTCAGGAGCAGAGTCTGTCAGTGACCTCACCAGTGACTGGCGTGTAAGTCAACAGGCAGCCCCAGGAAGAGGCAGTGTGGGCCTCTCTCTCCCTCAAGCTCTCAACCCAGTTAGCAAAGGACAGTGCCTCTTCCTCCTTAAACCTCTTTGTGGTTCTGCATGTCCACAAAGACTCTCATCAATTTTTATAGATGCACCATAGAAAGAATCCCATCTGGATGCATCACAGCGTGATATGGCAACTGGTCTTCCCAAGCCAGCAAGAAACTCACAGAGAGCCATGAACACAGTCTAGTCCATCACGCAAACCAGCCTTCCATCCATTGACTCCATCTACACTTCCTGCTGCCTTGCAAAAGCTTCCAACATAATCAAAGACTCCTCCGACCTTGGTTATACTCTCTACCAGCCTCTTTGGTTGGGGAGAAGATATAAAAATTTGAATACATGTACCAACAGATTCAAGAAGAACTTCTTCCCCACTGTTATCAGACCTTTGAATGGACCTATCAAACGTTAGTGTTGATCTCTCTCTCTCTCTGTGCACTTTCTCTGTGTCTGTAACACTGTGTTCTGCTCTGTTCTGCTACCCTGATGCACTTTGAATGATATTATTGCCTGTACAACACGCAAAACAACATTTTCCACTGTATCTCGGTAGGTACGACAACAATAAATCAAGTAGAATAGAAAAACGATTCCATCTGGTATGTGGAAGGCAGCAGAAACAAGGTAAATACATCTAGAAATTGCTGGAAAATCTCAGCAGGCCTGGCAGCATCAGTGGAGAGAAATCAGACTTAATGTTTCGGGTCAAGTGACTCTTCCTCAGTAGCATCTGAAGAAGGGACACTAGACCCGAAATGTTAACTCTGATTTCTCTTTCCACAGATGCTGCCAGACCTGCTGGTATTTTCCAACCATTTCTGTTTTTGTTTCCAATTTCCAGCATACACAGTTCTTTCGGTATTTTTTATTAAAACTAATCTCAGTTGTCAATAGGTTGAATCGAGATCTGTGTACATAATATAGCCTGATATTTCATGAAAGCATTGAGGAGAGCAAGGTGCTGTTCCTTGGAAGACGCTCTTCCTATCCAAATAGGCATTTGAGATCGTTTGCCAATAAGCAGTGGACAGATCCCCTTGATATCTGGAACAACATTCCTCATTGAATTAGTATCACCAAAATCTCATTGTAGTATGTTTATGGCGCAGACTGATTGTTGCATTATCCACATGACAAACCAATGCACTCCAAAGGTTAACTGATTGTGTCTGAAGCATTTCAGATACAAACGATACATTTTTATTAAAAGTTGCCCAACTCCCACTTTATCTGTTGGTTCAATTTTTTTGAGTACTGTATATGTTTTACTTAAATGGAATAACTGGATCATTTGAAATTTTATGTAATAATCATCTTGTATGAACGAGGTTAAATTGTACAGTAATATGTGACAAGACGCTAGTTAATTTTTTTTCTCTTTCATTCTATGGGAAGTGTTGCATAGAGAACTAGTTCACGCATTTGTGAGACCCTGATCTTCAGCTCTGGCACCTGATCTTGTAAATAGCTCAGGCTATTTATTCTCCCTGCCTCTGGTTGTAAGGATTTTGGTAAAGAAGGGAATAAAAGAAGTGAATATATGTATGAAAATGATATACAGACACACAGAAAGTGATAGGTTAATGAATCTATCAAGCCTGCTGCACATTGTGATGCCTAGTGTGCGTACTACCCCTTTGTCTATGCACCACACGGCACACAACCCCACACTCAAACTGAGCAGCCTCTTAATTCATTTCACCCCATGCAATCTCCTGGAAGAAGCAATAACACGTGAAAAGACTGAACAATCTGGTCTTTCCTCAAAACTACGGAGCCAGGCTGAGCAAATTCACTGGCTTCTTTAGGGTGTACAGGTTCCTGCTTCTGATGAAAGAAATCCAACAGGAAAAAAACAAAGAATAAAGCAGAAAAGAAAACAAGGGATTTGAAAATGGCCTATTTAAACTGAGGGCTTGTTTTCCAAGAAAAGTTGTTCATTTTCAGCTGGTGATAATTGCAGGATCTGATACTACTTTGCTACGGGTACACTTTGGGCTTGGTTCTCAGTTTGTATTGAGTGAGCTGAGCTCTAACAGGTTGCTCCAAAATTGGCATCAGCCTTGGCATAGGAAAGGGAGAATGTACTTATTTCCAGGTTCCTAACTGCTACACAGTAGTGCCTTGTGAGGCATCGGGTACCAGCTGTAATGCTGGCGCAGTTGAATAGTTTGCTAGCATCCATCGCCCAGGCTCACGTGTGAAAAAGGGGCACTTGAAAGGAATACTGGAGTACAATCTGCTTGTATGAAACTGTTCTTGCCAAGGTTAAAACATGCCCAGGAAAGGCAGGAGAACAAAAAGGGAGTAGGGAACCTGTTCAAGTTGTGAAAACAAAACAATCCAATTCACTGGAAATCAGTTTTTGACACAAATATACCATCAGATTTAGCATGTTTCAAAAAAATTCAGTCATCAAATAACATCCCACAAATATCATGAGGAAGATCTTTTGATCATATTTTAAAGAGTTTATTAGTTATTGTCATTTACATTAGCTCAATCTTTCAAAAATCCTTAGCACAAAGAAAAATTCTCACGGAGAAATGACCATCACTCCCTGAACATTTTAACATTGTTCCTGAAGAAAAGGATCCTGCCTTAAAACTGGAGACAGAAATTCAACATTGAATTTAATTTTGAATTGAAGACTTCCTCCTCAGTGCTTCTGCAGGCAGAGAATTGCACAATTTCAACATATCTGATTGGATGACCTGGTTCTAAACTAAATCTGGTCAGTGAATGGTTAATCTTGGACTGGGTGTAATTGTGTGGCTTTGATGGAGTCTTAATGTTTAATGAAGCTTTGGTCTGTGCGTCAGTGACTGGGGCTGTACTGGGTTATAAAAGGGGGTTGGAAACTGTCAAAACCACACAGAGACTTCAAGGGTCGAGGCGCATTGCAAAGATCTCGAAAAGGCACCACTTCGATCCAATTCCAAGCGACTGAGAGAAGAGGCAGCATGCAGCTACTGGGGACAGCGAGCTTTGTGTCTATACTGCTCATTGTGTCCAGTGTGAAGGCCACAGCACCTTTGGAAGACAGACTGAGTCTTCGGGCAAATCAGGTGAGTAAAGTCTTAAAATGTGGGAGCAGTACATGACCAAAAGATAGATCGGTGGAGAGAATGAGAAAGAACCTTAAAGGAATCAGGGAGTGAGAATCAATGTGGGACAGAGGTAGACGAATTTAGTTGGCAATTATAGAAAGTGAAACTCGTAGACAAACAACTGACATATATCGGGGGTGTCGATTGGAGATAAAAAATGTGAATAGTACATGATTTTATTACAGCGCGTGAAACAATATTTTTAACCCCTTACGCAGAAGGAATTAATCCTTCAGAAGAGGAAACCAGTGAGTGAATCAGATTGAGAGGAGCTGCAAGTAATAGTGAGAGAGAATGGGGCTATAATGAGAGTACGAGAAAATAACAGGTAAATGGAGGAGTGCAGTAAGAAAGTGGGCATGTTAAAATGGGATGGATCAGGTGCATGAGACAAAAAAAACCAAAAAAAAATAGAAAGGGACAATAGAAAAAAATAGAAGACGAGAGAGGAAGTAGTGGAAATAGTAAAAATTAATTGACAAATGTTAAAGAGAGAAAGACAAAAACTGAGGGTAAGGATGCACATCAGAAACTGAGAATGACAGAGCGAGATGGTGAACAAGGGGCAAAAACGCAGTGTAGGGGAATCAAAAGCTGCTTTTACACAGGAACTAGTTTTGTTTGGATGTCAGAGACTGATTTGCATGACGAGTCTGTTGTGTTTTATTCCCCAATAGTTATCGCTGTGGTAAGTTTGTAAACCCTCAAAAACTTCAGCGCACAAGCCAGGCTCTGGAATAAGACAACCAGAATTAATAGTGCAAATGTCTAGGCCCAAAATGCCAGCTTTCCTGCTCCTCTGATGCTGCTTGACCTGCTGTGTTCATCCAGCTCGACACCTTGTTATCTCTTAATAGTGCAAATACCATGTTCACATGAGCAGTTTCTCAGAATTCGACTTAAACCTACGTCTCCATAGGAGTGGGAAAAGAATGAGAGTGAAAGAGATCAGAAGAGAGAAAGAGCAAATTGAACAGATAAGCTGGGAGTAAGTGAAAATAACCCTTTCATTCCCTCGCACAGAATATCCTTTGAAAAGTAGTAAGGCTTCACAGTAAGTAGGAGAATGAGTGACAGAGACAAAAAAAAACTGAAAGGCAGATGGAGAATTAATAAGCAGAGACACTTGGCTCTGACAAGCAATAACTGTGCAAACTACATGGTCTGACCTCCCTGGTGCACAATCTCTGTGAAGACTGCCCCTTGTTATGAGACTAAATCACTTCAGTCACTGTTAGTGTCACGACAGCTTACTCACCAGCTCTGCTCATTGATGCCACACCATTCCCCTTATTGTTCAGTTCTCAGTGCCGTGTAGCTGAAAATGATTCCCAAACTACAAATTACTGTCAGTGTTGTAATTGTATGAACATTTCATGCACTCATATCTGACTCTCCTCTGGCTCAGCAGAGCTGTTAAAACGTTAATAATACGACAGTGTGAATGCAAGTCTGGAGTTCCAAGTACAGGTTCTAGTTTTCTTAGTGTGTATTTCACGTTAATTTTCCCTTTGCTGTTATCTCTAACAGGTGCTCCTGTCCTAATAAATCGATCGCATTGTCATATGCATTTCTATTTAATTATAAAGGAGCAAGGACTCTCCCTGTTGTTGGGTTGAAGGGAACAGTCCCTGGCAGGTGTTACAACTTTGTATTGGATGCATGGGTAAGGAGTGATTTAAAGATAAGGGACCGTTCTGCTGTTGAGATCAGTCTTTATTAAATATATTACACTTATCATATGCTGATTTCCGTTTATATTATCAATGGTCAGCATTGCAAGGCCCATACAGTCACCTGTTTTCATCTTATATCTCAAGATGAGTGGATGAGTGAGCCTTCATAGAACCATTTGCTCCAGCTTTGGGTGACATATTTACAGATTCTGTTCATCAGTTCAAAGGCTCATCAATCAGTCTTGCTTTTGATGAACCTTTGTGTCTATCAAAATGACCAAAAATTAATCGTGTTCTTATTTTAAGGAAGCAATGTCCTCTCACAGGTCAGGTCTGTCACAGATACAGCTCCTTCTGTGCTGTCCCAACAAAGTACCTTTAACTTCAGTCCCCTCGGTCAAAACAGGCATGAGAGTAAAGATTTCCTTTTTCACTCCAGTCATTCCTGTCATCTCTCTGAGTGTCCAATTGCTGTTAATGTCGTTCGGTATGTGAATCTCTGAAAAGCGTTGGCTGAGCCTTTTGTTCAGCAGAAGCTAACAGGATTGAAAATCTGATTATCCTGTCGTTTTAAAACAAGCTTGTTAGGTCATTAATTTAATATTTTACAAGATGGAGTTATTAAATCCATTGGAATATTGGGTATCATTTTTGGAGGTTGAGTATATCTTGAAGCACTGTAATGTCAGGTAATGAGCTCAACTTCACTCTATCTGTAGGATTTTGGCAGCAGGAAATTTCCCATCTCGTACTAACTTATTTTCTGTACAAGGGGCAGGAAACAACAAGGGAGTTTCGGTGAGGGCTGGGGGTGGGAGGGCAGTGGTGTATGGGATGTGGGGTAAGGGAATTAAGAGACAGAGTGGGGACTGTGACTGTGACTGAGTCCACTCCAGAAGTGACTTTGCATCTGTCATAGATAACAAGGTGTAGAGCTGGATGAACACAGCAGGCCAAGCAGCATCAGAGGATCATGGGACTCGACCCGAAACGTCAGCTTTCCTGCTCCTCTGATGCTGCTTGGCTTGCTGTGTTCATCCAGCTCTACACCTTGTTATCTCAGATTCTCCAGCTTCGGCAGTTCCGACTATCTCTTGCATCTGTCATAAGTTGCTGGCCAATCAGATTCCTTGCTAAAGGGGAATGTGATGCACTGGGGAAACAGATAAATGAGGCAAGTGGGTGAATCACATTGTTTCTACAGAGAGTAGAGGGAAGCAAAGAGGCATGATCTGTGTGACCTTAAAAAATCTTTCTCCCCAGTTATTCCAACCCAAGATATTTGCCACTAAATAAGACTTAAGACTTATATTAATGTGCAGAAGGAATAAATAGTGGTGGTGATTATCCAGCCAAGGGCAGGACTCCGGCTTATTTCTCTTTGCTTTGTGGTACTGAGGTGTCCTGCCTGGTTGCTGATAAGCAATCTGACTAGGCAAGAGGGGACATGAGGTAGTTTCCTCCCATCTTCCTTGTGTGCTTAAAGGAAATGCAGATGCTCTCCTGCATCCCTTGCCTGTGAGCAGCTTGTTTCTAGAGGTTCTACCAACATTACCAACACTGGATTACAGCCTTCAACATGGCTTCCTCAGCTGGGCCTGGCTCTGTCTCAAGAAAGGATAGGAAAAATCTGTCCATACAACTTCAAACATGACCAGTAAATAATGTTGTTGAGAATATATTCCAATGGGCTAAAGGCTAAATGCTTCATAGATACCGCTGAATGATCTCCCTTTCAGATTAAAACTCAGTCATTCCTTGGTTTGTTATAATATGTGGAATTTTACAATTTTGGCATGTGACTGCCTTTTGTTGCAAATTGGCCTTGCTCCAAGTTTTCTCTGGCAGTGTTTAGAGGGGCAGCACAGTGGGTCAGTGGTTAACACTGCTGCCTCACAGTGCCTGTGGCCTGGGTTTGATTTCACCCCCGGGTGTCTGTGTGGAGTTTGCATATTCTCCCTGTGTCTGTGTGGGTTTCCTCCCACATTCAAAGATGTGGATTGGCCTTGCTAAATTGCCAACAGTGTCCAGTGATGGGTAGGTTAGGTGGATTAGCCATGGGATATGCAGGATTATAGGGATAAGGTAGGGGTTGGGTCTGGGTGCGTTGCTCTTCGGAGGGCCAGTGTGGGCTCAATGGGCCGAATGGCTTGCTTCCACACAGTAGGGGTTCTGTGCTTTCTCCTCTCTGTTCCTTAAGGTGATGACCAATGGCAAAATGCGGGAACTTCCTAATAACTCACTTGAGTGTGAGGCTGGACTATGAATATCTGATCATGTAAGTATGGGCCTGGAGAGGGGAATAGTTACCAACTGAACGTTATCTTATTTTCGCTTGGAGTTCACAAGCATTAATTTTCGAGTGGAATGTAAAATATTAATAGACACCCTGTGGTCATTTGCAGCTGGACTGTTTTGTTTGAGGTCAGCTAAAAGCATTCCGAGACTGTGTGGCTCAGGACCACAGCAGAAGGAGTGTCTGATGATTGATTTATGTGATATGTGGCCATCAGCTCTTTTTAGCTCTCAATACCCTGATTCTGTCGCTCTATAAGAAAGTGCTGGGATTGTTCATATTTTACTGAGCTGTTATTCAGCTCACTTCCAGGCTCCAATCAACTAGGTAACCGAAGGAAACATTAAATAGCGAGTGCAGAAAGACAGAAGAAATTCTCTCCAACAGCCTGTGTATTATTTTATTAAAATATTGAAATGGCGGAAGGCTTTGTTTAAGCTGAGCGCCATATGACTTTGCGTGGAAGATAATAATGGTTCATCTTTAATACCCTGCGCGCAGCTTTACTTTGTTGTATGTGTTGGCACCTTTTATACTTGTATCCTGCCTCTGCAGAAAATTACACTGAGTGCCCGTGGTGAAGTATCTCCACAGGTTATAAAAATACGATCACAAATGCAGTCATTACATCGGCAACACAAATCCGACAGTATTTTAAATGCTGCTCTGTGAAAGCTTTAAGTGTAGCCAGTTATTTTATTTAGAAAAGGCACTTATTCACAGTTATTGTGGAATCTTACAGCAGAGAAGGCCATTCAGCCCATTGTGACTGCGATGGGTTTTAGAAATATCTATCCAATAAGTCCCATTCCCGGATTTTTCCTACCAGTAAATGAGCTAATCTGAATGTTCCAGATCATTCCTTGGGCTCTGCTGGATTGGTTAATCTTAGTTGGAGAAGTGGCTTTGATGTTACAGTAGGTTGAACCCATCAGAGTAAGGGCTGGGTAACATGGGGAGGCGATGGCCTGCTGGTTTTATTGCTGGCTTGTTGACCCAGATAACGTTCTGGGGACCCAGATTCGAATCCTGCTATGGCAGATGGTGGAATTTGAAATCAATAAATATCTGGAATTAAGATGACCATGAGTCAGTTGTCGGAAAAACAAATCTGGTTCACTAATGTCCTTCAGGGAAGGAAACTGTTGCGCGTACTCAGTCTGGCTTGCATGGCCTGTCTGAATCCAGACCTACAGCAATGTGGTTGATTCTTAACTGCCCTCTGGGCAATTAGGGATGAGCAATCAATGCTGCCTGGCCATTGACGCCCTCATCCTATGAATGAATGAAGGAAAAAAAAGGTCCTGGTTATCATTCTGCAACACTTGTAGAGAAGTCTCCGCGAGTAAAGAGTCTGCTGACTCTCACTCTCTGGACTGCAACACTCAGCTGATGTTTCAGCAGATAGCATGTACTGAGTAAACTATTCAACCAGCAAGAGATGCCGCGTCTTGGGCAGGAGTGGGACAGGGGATTGGGGTAATGGGAACAGAAAAACAGTGTGACTCTCAGCACTGTCACGTCTAAGTCAGGGTGTTCACATCCCATTCCACAGAGCTGACCACATAATTTAGGCCAAACAGTGACTGTGAGGATGTGCTGTCTTGTTTGAGGCATCTTTTCCAAGACAAGATGTCAAACAGAGACCTTGCCAGATGAATGTAGACTATCCCACATCAACTCAGAAATTGCTGGAGAATCTCAGCAGGTCTGGCAGTGTCTAAGAGAGAGAGAAACAGAATTAAAGTTTCAAGTCCAGTGACCCTTCCTCAGAACAGTAAACCATCCTGTGTGTTTCCTGACCAATATTAGCCTCTCAATCAACATTACTGTTACTCGGCCCTTCCTGAGTGTAATTTGATTGCTGCATTTCTGAAAAAAATTTCTTAATTGCGATTAAAGTGCTCTGAAGAGCAAAGATGCAATATAATTGCAAATTATTTCTTTAACCGGTAAGTGTGCAAAGGCTCAGGTTGGGGAAAAAAAATTACGCTTTTACACATGGCAGGCCACCCATCACGTGTACAAAATAAAACCTCCCCCTCAGCCAAATAAATGGGCTCAATCTTTCAGAGTGCAATTTGGCACAGGTTTTCACAGAGTGGCAAACATGAATAGTTCTGAGGAAGCGTCACCGGACCTGAAACGTTTACTCTGATTTCTTACCATAGATAATACCAGATCTTTTCCAGCAATTCCTGTTCTTGTTTCCGATTTACAACTTCCACAGCTCTTTCGGTTTTTGTGAATGAGTTTCGTGTTTGTCTTGACAGGAGCTGAATAAGGAAAGGAAAGAGGTCATTCTCAAGCTGTTATCTGGACTGCTTGACTCCAGCAACAATCAAATGGGGATTGAGAACACGTTCCCAGATCAGGAGGACATGGAAGAGATGAAAGTGGAAGACAGGACCCGCTTCAGTCAGTTACCACAACGAGAGCGGAAGACATCCTGCAAAAACTTCTTCTGGAAAACCTTCACCTCCTGCTAACGTCAGTCGATGCCATGTCGCTAGGAACTGATTTAGCACTGTACATAAGCTGGTGTTATTTAGTTTCTTTGTTTCTTGGGGGTTATATTTCTTTCATGCACAAGAAAAATGAAAAAAAAAGGCATGAATGTGTGTAATTTTGCTGCAACCTGTATGTATTTCTTTTCCAGCAAGGTGGTGCCGCTCGTTCTGTTAGAGCAATAAAGTGGATCCGAAATAATCAAATTTGATTTGATCGTTTACTGACTTGGCCTTTCCAAATCTCCATCTGAGATCTGTTCAGGGGACTAATGTCTTAAGTGAGAGTTAGAAGTCATAGTCAAAGCTATAGGGGAGGCAATGGCCTGGTGGTATTATCGGTGGGCTGTTAATCCAGACATCCAGGTAATGTTTTGGGGACCTGGGTTTGAATCCTGCCATGGCAGATGGTGGAATTTGAATTCAGTGTAAAGAAAAAATCTAGCTGGTGCTCCGGTTTCCTCCCACAGCCCAAAGATGTGCAGGCTGGGTGGGTTGGTCATGCTAAATTGCCCATTGTGTTCAGGGATGTGTAGATTAGGTGGGTTATAGGGAGATAAGTTTGGCTGGGATACTCTGAGAGTCGCTGGGGACTTGCTGGGTTGAAGGGCCTGTTTCCACACTGTAGGCATTCTATGACCTATGATCTATAAAGATGACTGATTGTTGGAAAAACCCATCTGGTTCACTAATGTTCTTCAGGGAAGGAAACTGCCGTTTGCACCTTAACTGGCCTACACATGATTCCAGACCCCATGGGAATGTGGTTGACTCTCAACTGATCTCTGGGCTATTAGAAATGGGTAATAAATGCTGGTTTAGACAGTGACGTCCTAATCCCATAAATGAATTTTGAAAAAATGAAGGGACTGTTAGCACACAGGCTGGCGACAGAGACGAAGAGAGAGCTCGTGGAAGAGAGGGGAAGAGCAATAATAGAAGATGAAGAGTGAGTGATAGTGAGAGATACATATAACAAAAGAGGGAAAGCCAGAACAAAAGATATCAAGTCTTGTGCTGGTAACACAACATCAGTGAGGGAGAGAGGCATGAAGGAGTGTGTAAAAGCCGTGTGTAAAAGAGTAAGGAAAGTAAGAATGGGACATGAGGAGGAGAGCACCTCAAACTGCTTAAAAGTTAAACAGCAAAAGAGGGAAAAGTGATGGGGAGAAATAATCTATCATAGAATCCCTACAGTGTGGAAACAGGCCATTAGGCCCAACAAGTCCACACTGGCCCTCAGAGCATCTCACCCAGACCCATCCCCCTATAACGTATCAATCTAAACACCCCTGAACACTACGGGCAACTTAGCACGGCCAATTCACCTACCCTGCACATCTTTGGACTGTGGGAGGAAACCCACACAGACACAGGAAGAATGTGCAAACTCCACACAGGCAGTCAGGCAAGGGTGGAATCAAACCCAGCTCCCTGGCGCTGTGAGGCAGCAGTGCTAACCACTGAGCCACTGCGCTGCCCATATTCTTCCTTATCAACATGTCTCCAGTTTTCAGCTGTGCTTACAGGAATCAATGGCAGAGATCTGGGACAGTTGAGTTTAATCCTCCATAAAGACTCCTCATTTGTAAAGACACTGGTTATTTCAATTTCTAGAAATTATAAACTGAATTCATGTTTAGTACAAGAATCCACTGTCACGGACATAAATGCTCAATAGGGGGATGATAATTTAAAAGAGCCAAATCTAAGATGGACACTATTCCAAGTGCATACATTAATCTCTGCCCATTACCTGTTCCAGCCACTTCAAAATGTTAGGCAGAACTTTCTAAAACATGGCTGCTTGTGAATTGGATACATGCCTTTCCACAAAAAAGGTTTTCAAAAGTCTGCGATCCCTGCTACTATCATTCATCCATTCTCCATTTTGCGAATAATTTCAATAAATTCGTATTCTGAGGCAAGACCAAAGTCATGCCCAGAAGATGCTTGATAAAAGGCCGATAACTTGACAACATTGAATATTGAAGTAAAAACAGAAAATCAACTCCAGATCATTCAGCGTCTCCAAGAAATAAGGGAGGTTATCAGAGCTACTAACTTTCCCATGAGAAGTTAAGACAAGATCCCACCAAAGCAAACTCACTGTGGATGCTGGTAATCTGAATAAGACAGGAAATGCTTGATAAACTCAACAGGTCAGGCAGCATCTGTGGGCAGAGAAACCAAGTTAATGTTTCACGTCAATAGCTTTCCACTGAGATCGGGGAAAGTTAGAAATGTAATTGTTTCGACGCAAGTGAAATGGAGGAGAGTGGACAGAAAACAAAATGGAAGTTCTATGGTAGAATGGAAGACTGGAAATACAAGTAAGAGAAAGTCTAGTGCTGCAGAGTTAGACGTAACAGCAATAAGACAAGTAGAGAAAAAAAAATCTGTCTCGAGGAGGTGCGAATGGCAGCCTGATAAATAACTGCCAAAATCAAAATCAAGAGGAAAGCACAATCAGACTGGAACACGCAAAAGAAATGAAACAAAATGAGGACCGAGGTTACAAGGTGAAATTGTTGAACTCAATGTTGAGTCTGGAAGACTGCAAGGACCTAATCAAAACATGAGGAGTTGTTCCTCGATCTAGAGTAAAACTTCATTCCTGCCAGAGGTGAAAGACAGGGAGGTTGGTGTGAAATCAAGGTGGAGAATTACTAAGGCATGCCATTGGAGGCTTTAGGTCATTTTTCATAACTCAGAGGAAGTACACCCCAAAGTGGTCACCCAATCTGTGTTTGGTCCTCCCAATGTAGCGCAGTCTGCATTGTGAGCAGCAAATATGGTAAGCGAAACTGAACAAAGAAACATGTTTCACCAGGAAGAAGCGTTTTCAGCATTGGATAGTGAGGTGAGATGTAACAGTGGCAGGTTTTGCATTTCATGTGCTGACAAAGGTGCCATAGGGAGTGGAGGAGGTGTTAGGATTGATTGAAGAGCTGTCGTGCACAGACGGGTCTTCAGAATGCTGAAAGGGGAGAGGATGGAGAGTTTTTTTTAGTGCTGTTGCCATGTTTTGCGGTTAATGATTTGAGGTGATTTGCAGTTTATAATTGACTGAGGACGAAGGCTGGCGAGATGGAGGGTAAGGACAATGTGAACACTATAGTGATTTTGGGAAAGAGGAGAAGAGTTGAGAGCTGATGTTAGCCCTTAAGATGTTAATGGCAGAGGACTCAATCTGTTAAAATTAATGGATAGAAACTTATAGCAGCAAGTCTATGAGTCTCTGTATGTATGGATAATCAGCAAGAGTTTCTGCCAATAGCACATGCACAGAGTGGGAAAAGCATCCGTCACAATGTGTTACTGTGAGTTCCTATTTAGGATGTTCTGGTTGGGGATGAATTGCCCTCAGAGAGTGGTACTCAAGGAGACAAAGTCCATGATTACATTTGATTTAGTATGTACTCATCTATGTCTGAATTATCAAACACAATAAACATAATCTATACAGAAGCACTGAAGGAACTGACATCTTTGGGCAGGTCATGTCTTTATAACTCAATTGAATTTTTTGTAGAAGGAACAATGAGAATTGATGAGGGTGATGTATTAGATATTGCTTACATGGATTTGGCAAGGCCCTTGACAAGTTCTCACATGGCAAATTGGTCAGAAAAGTGAAATCCTGTGGAGCACAGAGCAATATGTCAATTTAAATCCGAAAGTGTCTCAGTGACAGGTATCAAAGGATGATAGCCTTTGGATTCTTTTACGAATCGAAAAAAGTATCCAATGGCATTCCACAGTACTCAGTATCAGTCCTCTTGCTGTTTTTTTTAAATCTAAATTATTAGTTGGATTTATCTGTAGGAAACACATTTGGGAAATTTGCAGGTGACACAAAAATTGGCCATGTAATTGACAGTGAAAAGAATAATTGTGTGTTAGGGATTCAGGACCCCGGAGCAATCTTGTGATGATGTATAGAGCTGCACATGAAAAAGCATAAATAGCACCATATGGGGTAAGTTAGAACAGGTGGGAAAGATTTAGAGTATATAGACATGAATACACAAAGAAAATAGATTAGCCTTTATCTAGAGTAACAATTGTAATAAATAGTGCCAGTTTGAAGTGCAAGCCTGGAAACAGTTCTTGGCTTTGACTTCTCCTTGATCGCTCTGTCTTGAACCCTATCTCACAGTGTGGCATCGAAACATGTGATAAAAGAACATCAACTTCAGGATTCACTGCTCAGAAAATAGTAGCAGCAGTGATGATCAAACAAACAGACCTTAGATTATCTGGAGACAAGAAGAATCCAAAACATGTGTTTTCCAAAGAAGTTGTTTTAAGACCAGCTATCAACCAGAAAAGCCACAGGCATGGATAACTGCAAAGGAGGAAACATCTCTGAACAGGACCCTGTTCTGGCTAAACCAGCAGAACAGTGATTGTGAATGATTTACCGGCAATTGTCCATTCATTGCAGAGTGATATTTTTCAGAGGATTCATCAAAGACACTCAGGCATAACCAATGCAGAGCAAGAGCTCGTGGTGCTGCATGGTGGCCAGGGATCTCGAAACAGTTAGAGGAAGTTTCTGATTGGCCGGTATGGGCATGGACTTGTTCATGTATGAATGCCCTTCTTACCTCATCATAGTTGAATGCTATTCAAGATAGTTTGAGGTTAAGAAACTGACACCAATTAGCACTGTTGTGAGATCTATGGGAGATGACTGCCAATCAAGGTATTCCAGACGTCATTGTTTCTGGCAACAGCCCACAGTTTGCTCGTGAAATGTTCGAAACATTTACATCAACTTGTAATGTGGCTTTCAACATGTCACATGTTTGCCCAGATGCCCTCAGTCTAATTGAGGCAGAGCAAATGGCTCAGATGGTGGGTCTATGGTGGCTCAGTGGTTAGCACTGCTGCCTCACAGCAGCAGGAACCCAGATTCAATTCCACCCTCAGGTGTCTGTCTGTGTGGAGTTTGCACATTCTCCCCGAGTCTGTGCAGGTTTCCTCCGGGTGGTTTCCTCCCACAGTCCAAAGACGTGCAGGTTAGGTGGATTGGCCATGCTAAGTTGTCCAGTGTCCAGGGATGTGCAGGCTGGGTGGTTTAGCCGTGGGAAATGAAGAGTTACAGGGATAGGATAGGGAGATGTGTCCAGGTGGGCTGCTGTTCAGAGGATCAGTGCACACTCAATGGGCTGAATGGTCTGCTTCCACACTGTTATGATTCTATGAGACGGCAAAAAATTCTGTTGAAAAAGAATCCAGACATTCTTTCTGTCCTGCTCATTTACCATTTCCAGTTTATATTTGTCTGTGTGTGTGTGTAAGAGGGAGTTTTATAAGGGGTTTGGAGTTTTAATTTGTAGCGTTACTTAATTTGCTTAATCGTTTGCCTGTAGCTAAAACCTAATGACCTGTAATAAATGGTGATTTTTGTTAAGGACAGAAACCTGGTCTAAACTTTCGATTAACCTGGATCTGAAAATCAGATAGTTTGGGGATTTTGCATATTTCTTATGACTTCAGGAATAGTGGGGCTTGATTTTCTAATGTGTTACCCTAGGGAGTCATGCCAAATTTAACTCTGCACCTTATTAAGTAAATTGATTCCAAGTAGCAAAGGTAGGGCACTTCAGACTGTTTCACAGAAAGAATGTCAATCCTGGAATGGCCAGTACAGAATCTACTCTAAACATTGACTCACTAATGCATTGCCTACATTGTGACATCGACAACTGGTTTGGATAAGGGTCCTTCATAGCAAGGATACTATCTGGAATCAAATGCCTGGGGCAGCATCTATTGTTCCTTTAAGATGCAACTGAAGGTTCAATCTATTACAGTTGATGTCAGCTCACCTCATTGCTTGCAGCCTGCCCTGTTACCAGAGAAACCAACAGCACAACTGGAAGAAAATCAGACATGACTGATATTGAACACTGGCTACGAGAAAAGGGTAGCTGTTCCTCCTTTCAATTTATAGATGCATAAAGGATCAAAATCAGACACCATCACCAGAGGCGGTATGGTGGATCAGTGGTTCGCACCACTGCCTCGTATTACCACGGATCTGGGTTCGATTCCAGCCTTGTGTAATTGTTCTGAGTGGAGTTTGCACATTCTCCATGTGTCTGTCTGGTTTCCTCCCACAGCCCAAAGATGTGCAGGTTAGGGGGTTGACCATGGGAAATTGCCCATAGTGCCCAAGGATATGCAGGCTAGGTGAATTAGCCATGGAAAAAATGCAGGTTTGCAGGGAATGGGTAAGGAGGTGGGTCTGGGTGGAATGCTCTTCAGAGGGTTGATGTAGACTCAATGGGCTGAATGGCCTGCTTCCATATTGTAGGGATACTGTGATTGTGCCATGAAGTACCAGTACTTCCAACCAGAAACCTTGGTTCATCCAATTGATTTAGGGATGTGATCAGACTGAAGGAATCTCTGATCTAACTGAAGCCAGCAGAAAAAAAAATTCAATTTTCCCTCAAGTATTAATATATATACCCGGTCATTGATTTTTCTGATCTATTTATTGAAACAGATGAATCCATTCAAAGGCTTGGTGTGAGGAAAGAGAAAGAAGGAATTAAAGTCTACAGCATATGTTGAGAAATAAAGTAATCTAGATCACTCATTTGGGAATGTATAGAACTGTTAGTTAATGCTTAAGTCAAGAGAAAATGATGGAGAGTGGAGTTGTATAAGGGCTTCAGGACCCTGGAGCAACTTTGTGATGATGTAATGGAAATGCATATCTCTGAGTATAAATAGCGTAGTGTGGACTGAGTTAGAATAGACTGGCAAAATGGAGAGAGTGCATAGACGCAAACACACAAAGTGATAGATTAGTCTTTATCAACAGTAACTATAAGATCAGAGCCTTGTATATCAATTATTACTTCATACAACAATATTAGTATTAATGCATAATAAATAAGGTTACTTTGAGGTCCTCAATGCTGAACAACACTCAGAGGAAGCACTCAGGATGGCAAGGGCACAAAATGTACTCTGGGTGGGGGATTTCAATGTCCACCACCAAGAGTGGTTTGGCAGCAGTACTACTGATCGAGCTGGTTGGGTCCTAAAGGACGTAGATGCTAGACTGGGTCTGCAGGACCTGGTGAGGGAACCAACAAGAGGGAAAAACATACTTGACCTCATCCTTACCAATCTGCCAGCTGCAGATGCATCTGTCCACGACAGCATCAGTAAGAGTGACCATGGCACAGTCCTTGTGGAGATGAAATCCTGCCTTTACATTGAGAACAACCTCCATTGTATTGTGTGGCACTATCACCGTGGTAAATGGGACAGACTTTGCAGAGATCCAGCAACTCAAGATTGGGCATCCATGAGGCACTGTGGGCCATCAACAGCAGTAGAATTGTACTCCAGTACATTCTGTAACCTCATGGCCCAGCATATCCCCCACTCAACCATTACCTTCAAGCCAGGGGATCAACCCTGGTTAAATGGAGAGTGCAGGACTGCATGCCAGGAGCAGCACCAGGCATACCTGAAGATGAGGTATCAACCTGGTGAAGCCACCAAACAAGATTACTTGCACGCCAAACAGCGAAAGCAGCAAGTGATTGACAGAGCTAAGCGATCCCACAACCAACAGATCAGATCTAAGCTCTGCAGTCCTGCCACATCCAGTTGTGAATGGTGCACTATTAAACAACTCACTGGATATCCCCATCCTCAATGATGGAAGAGCCCACCACATCAATGCAAAATATAATGCTGAAGCATTCGCATCAATCTTCAGCCAGAAGTGTTCAGTGGATGATCCATCTCGGCCTCCTCCAGTGGTCCCCAGCATCACAGATACCAGTCTTCAGCCAATTCAATTCACTCCACGTGATATCAAGAATGGAGACACTGGATACTGCAAAATCTATGAGCACTGACAAAATTCCAGCAATAGTATTGAAGACTTGTGCTCCAGAACTTGCCGCTCTCTAGCCAAGCTCTTCCAGTACAGTTGTAACACTGGTATCTACCCGGCAATGTGGAAAATTACACAAGTATGTCATGTACACAAAAAGCAGGATAAACCAACCCAGCCAATTACCGCCCCATCAGTCTCCTCTCGATCATCAGTAAAGTGATGGAAGGTGTCAGTAACAGTGCTATCACACAGCACCTGGTCAGCAATAACCTGCTCAGCGACGCCCAGTTTGGATTCTGCCAGGGCCACTCAGCGCCTGATCTCATTACAGCCTTGGCTCAAACATGGACAAAAAAGCTGAATTCCAGAGGTGGGTGAGACTGACGGCCCTTGATATCAAGGCTGCATTCGACCACGTGTGGCATCAAGGAGCCCTTGTAGCAAGTAGCAAAACTGGAATCAATGGGTATCAGGGAGCAAACTCTCCAGTGGTTCGAGTCACACCTGAAACATAGGAAGATGATTGTGGTTGTTGGAGGTCAATCATTTCAGCTCCAGGAGTTTCCCTGCAGGAGTTCCTCAGGGTAGTGTCCTAGGCCCAGCCATCTTCAGCTGCTTCATCAATGACCTTCCATCTATCATAAGGTCAGATGTGGGGATGTTCGCTGATGACTGCGTAATATTCAGCAACTCCTTAGATACTGAAGCAGTACATGTTCACATGCAACAAGATCTGGACAATATCCAGAGGGCTTGGGCTGACAAGTGGCAAGTGACATTCATGCCACACAAGTGCCAGGCTATGACCATCACCAATAAGAGACAATCTAACCCTGCCCCAATGGTGTTCAATGGTGTTACCATCACTGAATCCCCCACTATCAACATCCTGGGGGTTACCATTGACCAGACACTTGACTGGACTCACCATATTAACACAGTGGCTACAAGAGCAGTTCAGAAGCTAGGAATACTGTGGCGAGTAACTCACCTCCTGACTGCTCAAAGCCTGTGCACCTTCTACAAGGCACAAATCAGGAGTGTGATGGAATATCCCCACTTGCCTAGATGAGTGCAGCCCCAGCAACACTCAAGAAGCTTGACATCATCCAGGACAAAGCAGCCGGCTTGATTGGCACCGCATCCACAAACATCCACTCCCTCCACCATCAATGCTTAGTAGCAGCATGTGCACTATCTACAAAGATCCTCAGACAACATCTTCCAAACCCATGACCATTTCTATCTAGAAGGACAAGGGCACCAGATATCCGAGAACTCCACTGCCTTCAAGTTCCCCTCCAAGCCACTCACCATTCTGTCTTGGAAATATATCACCATTCCTTGTTGGGTCAAAATCCTGGAATTCCCTCCCTAATAGCATTGTGGGTCAACCCACAGCAGGTGGACAGCAGCAGTTCAAGAAGGCAGCTCACCACTACCTTCTGAAGGGCAACCATGAACGGGCAAGAAATGCTAGCCCAGCCAGCGACAGTCACATCCCACAAATAAATAGAAAAAACAGTCTAAGCCTGAAGATACCTCTTACCATTTCTTTCTCCTCAACCAATCTGTCTTGAACTCAAATTCATAATGTGTCATTAAACCACATGTTAAAAGAGCTAGCTGTTGAATCCAGAATGATATCAATGGTTTGATTGAGTGGAAAAGAGTGTGGACAAAGAAGGTTAGGGATTACTCAATAAATAGGAGGGTGTCAAGGGAGTGGAGGTAGAGGAAGTGAGAGATGTTGGAGTGCACGTCCACAGGTCTTAAATGTTGGTAGGACAAGTAAATAAATGGTAAAGAAAGCATGAAAATGCTTTCCTTTATTAGATGATGTATATATAATACAAACATAAGTATGCATTGCCCAAGTTATATAAAATAGGCCACATTGTTATGATCCCAGCTGATATTTTTACTGGCCAAGTCAGATCCGAGACTGAAAACTGGCTTGATGGACCGTATTTTGATTTGTTTTGGTTTTGACACACAGTGCTGCAGCATTTTCTTTAACAACAAAACAGAAGCTTAGTAACAAAATAAATCAAATCAAATAGAATGAAGCAAACCATCTACATATAATACAAGTTCAAAGATTGTAATACACCGTAAAAGAATCATCCCATTAATTTCAAAACATACCTTTATAAATTGAAAGGAGAACCAACGCCCCTGGGACAGATCCCAAAAGCATACCGTGGACAGTGCCCAAAGGCATCACTCAGACAGTACTGAGACTAGAGCCTCTGTCTCTAACACCTCAGCAGTTCTAAATTACTAGGCATCTGGATGTTTACATGAACAGGAAGGGGTTAGAGGAATATGGGCTAAATGCAAGCAAATGGGACTAGATTAGTTTAGGATATCTGGTCGGCACAGACAAGTTGGACATATGCGTCTGTTTCTGTTCTGTACGACTCTATGACTTTAGCTTTTAGACTATAAATGCAGATAGTTTCTTTCTGGAGCTAGAGTTAGGGCTAATGCTTGGGCCTAAATGTACTCAGGTTTAAGTAACCTCTTCAGGGTTTTATCCTGATAGTTTTGGTCTGGGCTAACATTAATTCTTTACTCTGCGATCATCTGTATCACTGTATCCTTCTCTTGTCAGGAGCACTGGACTATGCAACCAGCTTCATGAAGGGGCCTAGGCCTGAAACGTCAGCCTTCCTGCTCCTCTGATGCTGCTTGGCTGCTGTGTTCATCCAAATCTACACCTTGTTATCTCATCTAAGGTCTTCATAGGATTGTTCATAACTCAAAATAAACCTAAAAAAAATTCTGTCTACAAGTTACAGGTATTTCCATTCAGCTTAAAATACCTCTCATGACCTTCTCACACAAAGCTTGTTTACTTGTTTGGTCTGAAGATCTACCAATGTGCACAATACCCCATTAATTCTAAAGCTAGGTCACAAAAACTTCTAAAAGAAATCACTACTGCAACAGAAATATTCATAAGTTGTTATTGACTTCATGCAGACAGGAAAAAATGTCTCATGAACCCAGAATTCAAGAACCTAAACTTGCAATGATATTAACAATGTATATAAATCACACTACTCAGAAAAGCTAGAATTTTAAGTTCAGTTCTAGTCACCGTATTACAGGTAGGGTGCAATTGCTTTGGAGAGAGTACAGAGGAGATTTACAAGAATATTGAAAATTGAAGCTTCGAGGAAAGTTTGGATAAGCTGGGGTTGTTTCCTGTGCAGCAAAGGAGACTGAGAGGTGACTTAACTGAGGTTTGCAAAATGATGAGGGCCTAGATAGAGTTCATTATACTTCATTTCTCCATTTTACCCAACAGTAAAACAGTCCAAAAACATTACAGTCTAGTAAAACTTGGCAAAGTGCAGTCAATCCATAAGTGCAAGGATCATTCATGCCACACAAGTGACAGGCAATGACCTTCTCCAATACAAATCTGACCATTGCCCCTTGAAATATAATAACATTACCATAGCTGAATCCCTGGATAGAGTATATAGGAAAGGCCTGTTTCGTCTAATAGAGAGATTAATTACCAGAAGGCACAGATTTAAGGTGATTTGTAGAAGGATTATCAGGATGTAAGGAAAAACCTTTTCACCCAGAAGGTGGTCGGTGTCTGGAATTCTCAAGGCTGATTTGATGGTAGGGGCAGAAACCCTCAAGCCATTAAGAGGGACTTGTACCTGCATATCGAGTACTGTAACCAGCAAGACAATGGACCAGGCGCTAAAGATGGGATCGGAATGGGAATCTTTTGTCTTTCTTCTTTGGCCACTGCAGACATGATGGGCTGAATGGCCCCTTTCAGCGCCATAACCCTTCTATACTTCTTTAAATGTTGTCCTTTGTGACACGGTCATGGAATCAACTTACCAGCCAAAGCCTGAGGTAAGGGGCAGAATCAAACTTGCACCAGTAAACGGATAATGAAGTTTTAATGTACATCTTGATGTCTTGATGCTGTGTTGTGCACTGATCCTAGGATAGTCTGTTGGCTTTAATGGTGTTACATAGCTTTCAATTTCCACCGCCTACGTGGATTTCTTGACAAGTCAAGGAAGCATGAAGTGAAATGTGGCTTTGCATAGATTATTCTGTTATTTTTGCTGTGAATATATATCTGATGTAATGCATACAAAAGGTGCATGACAGATGACAAAAGTATTAGGATATATTCTTCACTCATGGGGCATGGGTGTTGCTGGCTGGGCCTGCATTTATTGCCCATCCCTAGTTGCTCTTGAGTGAGTGAGCTGCCTTCTTGAAGTACTGTAGTCCATGTGCTGTAGGCAGGTGTAGATTATGAGAATTGTCTATCTGCCTTTTCTCCCATTCTTTTGCAGTGGCTCACTATCGCCTCCTGCAGGGTGGCTGACCAGGATAATAGACAATAGACAATAGGTGCAGGAGTAAGCCATTCGGCCCTTCGAGCCAGCACCACCATTCATTATGATCATGGCTGATCATCCACAATCAGTATCCTGTTCCTGCCTTATCCCCATAGCCCTTGATTCCATTATCCATAAGAGCTCTATCCATCTCTTTCTTGAAAGTATCCAGAGACTTGGCCTCCACTGCCTTCTGGGGCAGAGCATTCCATATATCCACCACTCTCTGGGTGAAGAAGTTTTTCCTCAACTCTGTTCTAAATGGCCTACCCCTTATTTTTAAACTGTGTCCTCTGGTTCTGGACTCACCCATCAGCGGAAACATGCACCCTGCCTCCAGAGTGTCCAATCCCTTAATAATCTTATACGTCTCAATCAGGTCCCCTCTCATCCTTCTAAACTCAAGTGTATACAAGCCCAGTCTCTCCAATCTTTCAACATATGATAGTCCCGCCATTCCGGGAATTAACCTCGTGAACCTACGCTGCACTCCCTCAATAGCAAGAATGTCCTTCCTCAAATTTGGAGACCAAAACTGCACACAATACTCCAGGTGCGGTCTCACCAGGGCCCTGTACAGCTGCAGATGGACCTCTTTGCTCCCATACTCAATTGCTCTTGTTATGAAGGCCAGCATGCCATTAGCTTTCTTCACTGCCTGCTGTACCTGCATGCTTGCTTTCATTGACAGATGTACAAGAACACATAGATCTTGTTGTACTTCCCCTTTACCTAACTTGACTCCATTTAGATAGTAATCTGCCTTCCTGTTCTTACTCCCCCCTACCTCACCAGCCACCATCAGGAGTATTGGAAGGATTTACAGGCCTACAATCAATCTCTCTGGCAATATTACCATTGTACCATTTGAAGGGTGAATGAGTATAAAATTAAAAGAATGAGATTGTCCTTATACAAGAATTTAATCAGACCACAACCAGAATATTGTCTTCAGTTTTGGACCCCCCATGTAGCTGGTAACATGAAGGCCTGGAATTGGCTCAGCAATGGGACGTGATAATGATCCCTGGTTTTTAAACTGAGATAATAGGCTGAGATAACTTGATCTTTCTACTTCGGAAAAGCATTGGTTTTGAAGTGAAATAAATGAAATGATTAAAATGCTTAATAGACCATGTTGCATCTTTATTCACTAATTGTTTTCGGCAAATTTATAAGGGCTTGCTTATGTGCTAAGTAAGCAAGGGGGAGAAAATTAGATGTCAGAAGATTTCCTTTATGTTAGAACTTAAGTTAAAACTTTGTACAACTTAGTTGTTCAAATAGTTTGGCAGCAACTGTTCAAAAAGGAATTTCAGAGATCGCAAGAACTGCCGATGCTGGAGACGGAGATTACACAGTGTGGAGCTGGAGAAACACAGCAGGCCAGTCAGCATCAGAGGAGCAGGGAAGTTGATGTTTTGGGTCAGGACCCTTCTTCAGAAATGGGGAGGGGGAATGGAGCTCTGAAAGAAACAGAGAGAGGAGGGTGGGGCTGGGGAAGGCAGGTGTGATGGTGATAGGTGAATGCAGACAGGGAGTGGTGGGGATTGGTCAGTGAGTTGGGGGGAGCAGATAAATGGGAGAGCAGATGGACAGGTTGTGTCAGGTCAAGGAGGCCGGGATAAGAGGGAGGGTTGGACATGGCGTGAGACCAGGGACAGGGAGATTTTAAAACTGGTGTTTTGGTTATCGGGCTGTAGGCTCCCAAGGTGAAATATGAGGTGTTGTTCCTCCAGTTTGCGTGCGGTGTCTTTGTGACACTGGAGGAGCCCCAAGAAGGACATGTCATTCAGGGAGTGAGAGAGGGAGTTAAAATGGTTGGCAACCAGAAGAAATTGTCGATTGTCCCGTACAGATCTGCCAACTTGGTCTGCTGTTTCTGTTGCTCCCGATGTGGCCTCCCGTGCATCGGTGAGACCAAGCACAGACTCAGAGACTGTTTTGTAGAGCATCTGTGCTCTGTAAGCGACAAACGACAACACCTTCTGACAACACCTTTAACTGCCCCTCCCACTCCCTGGGTGACATGTCCATCCTGGGCCTCTCCAGTGTCACAATGACACCACACACAAACTGGAGGAGCAGCACCTCATATTCCACCTTGGGAGCCTAAATGTGGACTTTACCAGTTTCAAAATCTCCCCACCCTTGGCCTCATCCCATGACCAACCCACTTCTCATCCCCGCTTCTTGACTTGACACAACCTGTCCATCTTCTCTCACCTATTTGCTCCTCCCACCTCACTGACCAATCCCCCACCACTCCCTACCTGCACTCACCTATTGCCATCCCACCTACTTTCCCCAGACACACCCCATCTCTTTCTATTTATTTCCGAGCTCCCTTCCCCTTCCCCCATTTCTGAAGAAGGGTCCTGACCTGAAACGTCAGCTTTCCTGCTCCTCTGATGACACCTGGCCTGCTATGTTCCTCCTGCTCCACACTGTGTTGTCTCAAAAAGTAATTTCTTGCTTTAAGTAATAGCACTAATTGTTAAGGCCATTCGAACACTGCCTAAGTACTTTGTGGTCACTGTGATCTTCTGTAACTCTTTTTGATCACCTTCAGAGGTTGGAAGAAATTTCCATGATTTACTCTCTGCTGAATTGCCCTTTTTTAAAAAATGTGTTCTTTTTAGCTCTTTGAGGAGGTTACAGAGCCACAAGAGTCCACCAGCAGCCAAGATGCATGGATATATTGGAGATAACAAGCATGGGGCTGGATGAACACAGCAGGTCAAGCAGCATCATAGGAGCAGGAAAACTTGACGTTTCGGGCCTAAACCCTTCATCAGAAAAT
>JAHRHZ010000004.1:28379127-28392535 GCA_024137785.1 Ginglymostoma cirratum
CCCTTCATCAGAAAATGATTTTCTGATGAAGGGTTTAGGCCCGAAACGTCAAGTTTTCCTGCTCCTATGATGCTGCTTGACCTGCTGTGTTCATCCAGCCCCATGCTTGTTATCTCGGATTCTCCAGCATCTGCAGTACCTTTTATCTCTGCATGGATATATTGTTAGGAGCATAGAGTAGTATGCCTAACTGCAGAATAAGATTTGTATTTATAGTTCTCTTCAAGAACACTGAATACCTCAAAGCACTATATAGCCAAGAAAGTTGTTCGTGAAGTGTAGTTCTTGCTGTAATGTAGGATACAGCTTCACACTGTCACAAACAGCAATTGATATTGAACAGACCATCTGTTGTTTGTGATGTTCAGTTAGGGACAAATATTGGTCAAGTCATCAAGGATTACTGCCCTGCACTTCTTCAAAATAGCACTCTAGGATCTTTTACATCGATCTGAGCAGAGTGAAGCCTCAGTTTAGCATTGCATTCAAAAGGCAGGAATATTTATTTGTTCACAAGATGTGAACATTACTGGCCAGGCTAGTATTTATTTTCCATCCCTAATTGCCCAGAGGGAAGTTAAGAGTTAACCACATTGCTGTGAGTCTGGAGTCACATGTAGGCCAGACCAGGTAAGGAAGGCAGATTTCCCTTCCCTGAAGGACTGTAGCAAACCAGATGGGGTTTTCCCTTACAAACAGTAGCTGTTTCACAGTGATCATCGGACTCTTAACCCTTCTCTCATTTTGAATTCACATGTCACTATCTGCAATGGCAAGATTTGAACCCAGGTGCACAGGACATTACCCAGGTCTCTGGAATAACAGTCCAGTGATAATAACACTAGGCCATCACCTCTTCATGATAGCTAACAGGCTTCAAGGTACAGGCCTGTTTGACCAGGGATCTGTGCGATAACACAATAAGCACCACTGACAGTCATTGCTGTCCTGGGGTATCAGCTGTGATTTTTGAGCTCAATTCCTGGAGTTCAGTTTGAACCAAGAACCTTGCATTTTGGAGACTAGTTTGACAGTAATTGTGATGTGTAATTCTTGGCTAGTTCTGCAGTTCATCAGTGAAAATTACACTCAGAGACCTCTCGCGTGTCGTAAACTGCAATCATCCCAACAGTGGTACACATACCTTTTCCCTAACCACTGGAAATCCCTCCCTACACCCCCTTATCTCTCCACTGCTCTCTTATCCTTTATTACATATCCTTTTGAGACCAAGACGTATCTCAATCTGAGGCAGAGTGAATTTTATTTCATATTGTTGCTGTTCAGGGCCTCGAGACATTGTAATTCTTTACAGGTTTTATATAAATGCTGGCTCCTGTGGTAACTCGGAGATATCCAACATGCAGTTCCAGGGCCACATTCTGAGTCCTAACAACCAGCTTTTGGAGCTGAGGTAACTCAGTGTTTACTGGGATATCATTCATTTTGAAATGATACAGACTTGAGGAGTTTTGGAAGGCTAGGTTTTTTTTACTATTACCTCACTGGTGAATAAATCCTAGATTAAACAGAAAGCTCTGTAGCATGAGCAATGTGAAGCCTTTGCAACATTATGGGAACATCGATTTAAATACTGAAAGTAAATGGTGGGGACATACAATATTTTCTCACCTTCGAAAATATGCAACAAAAAGCCAACGACACTATAAAACCTGTTGTGATACATCTCACAGTCTAACATAAAAGAGTGATAGAGACTGCACTTGGGTTCTAGGCTACATTTGATTGAGTACGGCATTGGGAACCCTTGCAAAATTAGAATCAATGGGAATCGGGGAAATCTCTCGACTGGTTGGAGCCCCACTGACAGTAATTCATTTTTTGACTCCCCAGAGCTTATCCACCATCTATAAGATGCAAGTCAGGAGTGTGATGGAATACTCTCCACTTGCCTGAATGGGTGCAGTTCCAGCAACACTCAAGAAGCTTGACACCATCCAGGGCAAAGCCACACATTTGATGTTTGTCCACATACATTCACTCCATCCACTTCTGATGCTCAGCCGTAGCAGTGTGTACTATCTACAAGATACACTGCAGAAATTCACCAAGGGTCCGTGGACACCTTCTAAATACATGACCACTACCATCTAGAAAGACAAAGGCAGCAGACACATAGCAACACCACTGCCTGCAAGTTTCCATCTAAGCCACTCATCATCCTGCCTTAGAAATGTACTGCCATCCTTTCAGTGTTGCTGGGCCGAAACCCTGGAACTCACTCCTTAATGCCCTGTGGGTTTACTTACATTAAATGAACTGCAGTGGTTCAAGAAGGCAGCTCACCGCCACCTTCTCAATGGCAACTAGGGATGGATAATAAATACTGGCCCAGTCAGCAATGCCCAGATTCCATGAATGAATTTGAATAAATATGCCTTTAAGGGACATACTCTTGATGTCATTGCTATCATAGCATGTGACCTGATGGCATAAAAGTCTCAGTTTCCATCTTACTGTGGCCTCTTGCAGCATGACATGCTGAGGAGCGCTCACTACAGTTTACATCTGAATTACTTAGCTTGAGCCCAGACAAGCAAGTGTCTGTAAATGTAATATATTTAGACACTAGGAACTATAATAAAATTTTATCGTATCTTTCATCCACTTGCCTTGCTCTTATGTTACGGGAGCTATCATAAGTATCACTTCATCAGGTACGTATACCCTACTGAAGGCAAAAAGCCCACGACTATACCTACAGCAGATCAAGAGGGTAGGACAGGTCTGGCTTATCAACAATGTCTGTTTACAAAAGAAATGACTCCCAGACACATCACATCATATGACTGCAAAACGATTCACTGTGATTGATGTTATGGCTGAGATATATTTAAGGGGAAGTTAGAAAAACATATGAGGCAGAAAGGACTCAAAGGACTAGGTGGAAAGGAGAGTGAGGAGGCTTGTCTTCTACATAAACATAAGTATGGAGTACTGGGGATGAATGACCTGAACAGCCTATACAGCTTTGCATAATGATAACAAGCCAGCGCAATTTTACATTATGTGTGAGCGAGATCTCATTGAGCATTCAGTTTGTGATAGCCATTTCATTCACTTATTTGTTTGCCGTACATTGCTGTTTTTCATACCTACAGTTCTGCTCCTAAGATAAAGGGGCTAGATTTCATCGTTATGTCTTAAGGGATAGAATAAAAATCTTGGAATTTGAACTAACTAACCACGAGCATAAATAAAGCTGAACAGCAATTGTTTGGAAGTTTTAAGTAACAATTTGTTTAGGGTTTTTAAAATCATTCATGGGAGTTGGGCATTGCCCCATCCCTAAAGCTGTTAATTGTGTGGCTTCTTTAGCGATTTCAGGGGGCAAATTAAAGTCAACCGCATTATAATACGACGATAAGACCATAAGACAAAGGAACAGAAATTAGGCTATTCGACCCAATAAGCCTGCTCCGCCATTCAATCATGGCTGATAAATTCCTCAACCCCATTCTCCTGCTTTCTCCCCATAACCTTTGAAATCCCCTTGATAATCAAGAACCTATCTCCTTCAGTCTTAAATGTACCCAATGACCTGGCCTCCACAGCCTTCTGTGCCAGTGAATTCCATAAATTCACTACTCTCTGGCTGAAGAAGTTTCTCCTTATCTCGGTTCTAAAAGGTTTTCCCTTTACTCTAAGGCTGTGCACTCTGGTCCTAGTCTCCCTTACAATGGAAGCATCTTCCCAACATCCACTCTATCAAGGCCATTCAATATTCTGTAAGTTCCAATTATATCCCCCCCTCATCCTTCTAAACTACAATGAGTATAGTCCCAGAGTCCTCAAATGTTCCTCCTATGTTAAGCTTCTCATTCCTGGGACCATTCTTATGAACCTCCTCTGAACCCGCTCCAGGGCCAGTACGTCCTCCTTGAGATATGGGGCCCAAAACTGCACACAATACTCCAAATGTGCCTGACCAGAGCCTTATAAAGTCTCAGGAGTGCATCCCTGCTTTAATATTCAAGTCCTCTCAAAATAAATGCCAACATTGCATTTGCCTTCCTGGCTACTGACTCAACCTGCAAGTTTACCATGAGAGAATCCTGTACTAGAACTCCCAAGTCTCTTTGCATTTCAAACTTTGAATTTTCTCCCCACTTAGAAAATAGTCCATGCTTTTGTTCTTCTTACCAAAGTGCATGACCTCACACTTTCCCACATTGTACTCCATCTGCCACTTCTTTGCCCACTCTCCTAACCTGTCCAAATCCTTCTGCCGCCTCCCCAGTTCCTCAATATTACCTGTCCCTCCACCTATCTTTGTATCCTCTGCAAACTTAGCCAGAATGCCATCAGTTCCTTCATCTAGATCATTAATGTATAAAGTGAAAAGTTGTGGTTCCAACACTGACCCATGTGGAACACCACTTGTAACTGGCTGCCATTCTGAGAAAGACCCTTTTGTCCCCAAACTCTGCTTTCTGCCAGACGGCCAATCTTCTATCCATGCTAGCACCTTGCCTGTAACAATTTTGCAAGCACACTCGCAATTACTCACTAATGCAGTAAGCATTTATGGGATGCTTGCTTGGATAAGTACAAGGAGCCCTGGCCCCGTGAAAAATAAAAGAAGAAATACTTGCATTTATATATCGCATCTTAAATAAAAATACCCCAAAGCACTTCACAACCAATTGAGTATGTTTGCAGTGTAGTCACTGTTGTAATGCAGGAGATGTGGTAGCCAATTTCTAAGCAGCAAGCTCCCTCAAAACCCAGAGAGACAATAAACAAATAGTTAGTTTTATTACGCAAAGGCAGAAAATGTTAGAAGTACTCAGTAGGTCCTAGCAGCATCCATGTAGAGAAAGTCAAGAGTTTTGTTTTCCGTACAGAAGTGCTTCCACGTACAACTGCATGTTTCTTTTCCATTGCCAAAAAAACTGTTATTTTGCAAGACAATCAGAGCTTAGAAGATCAGAGTTGATGTTTCAGGTTGATGCCTTTCAGCTGCTTAATTGTCATCGGGAGAAGAAAGCTGAAAAAGAGAAAAGGAATCCCTGGGAGATGTCAACGTGGGCACTTAAAGAGCCCACGGACTGTGAAATTTTACATTCGTTATGAAATAGCTGGGTGAGTGTCTTAACTCGCAGTCCTAAGCACAGCTGGGAAGCCAGAAGTAATATCAACAGAGCCACACTCCACTGCACTGAGCGAAGCAGAACAACAGGGAACCTCAATCCAATTGGACATTCTAAATATACAACCAGCAAAGAAACAAATAATATTTATAAAACTCTGCAGACCACAGGGAAGCAGACAGCAATAAATGGATTGCGTTTGAATGTTGTAGACACAAACCTGGATTTAGAACTTTATCTGTTCCATATATCTGCCTGATGTAACATAATTATTATCCACTCAGATTTTAAAATTTTAAATATACAGAATAATGGATGGTTGAGAGGGAACAACAAGGTTGTAATCTAATTGAGGCATTTGGATGACATCATAAGTCATCAAAACCAGGCCAAAAAGTTCACAGTCGTCACTTGAATTTCTCGATTAAATTACAGTCTAATCACTCACGTTGCCACATCTATAATTTTTTATGATACATATACTGTGGGCTCTTTAGAATGAAAACAATGCTGGTGATAGTTAAAAAAGCAGAGCTATATTCACACGAGCTGCGAGAGGCCGTTGTGATTTCAATGTGGTAAGAGGAATACTGACACACAATTCACAGCAAGGCATTAATATGGAATCATCCATATGAGGGAAATAAATCTTCTAAATCTTTTCTTCCAATTCTTATGAAAAGCAGGTGAAGAGACTAAACTATCCATGACCATTTGTAAATTTCTTATTTCTTCATTGTAACATATTTTCCCACCTATTTTAGTGTAATTTGCCGATTTGGCTCTAGCACCTTCTATCTCTGCATCCAAAACATTAATATAGATTGTAAACAGAATCCCTACAATGTGGAATCAGGCCATTCAGCCTGTAAAGTCCACACTAACCCTCCAAAGAGCATCCCGCCCTGTCCCTGTAACCCGGCATTTCCCATGGCTAATCTACCTAGCCTGCACGTCCCTGAACGCTTTAGCATGGCCAATCCACCTAACCTGAACATCTTTGGACTGTGGGAGGAAACTGGAGCACCCGAAGGAAACCCACGCAGACACAGGGAGAATGTGCAAACTCCACACAGACAGTTGCCTGAGGCTGGAACCAAACCTGGGTCCCTGGCGCAGTGAGGTAGCATTGCTAACTACTGAGCCACTATAATAGTTGGGGCTTGACGACTGAACCATGTGGTATCCCATGAGTTACATCTTACCATCAGAAAAAAAAACATTTATCCTGACTCTGCTTTCTGCTGGTTAGTTATTTGTCTATCCAAGCTAAAAGAAATTTCCCTAGCCCCATGTGATTTTACCTTGTGTTTTAACCTTTTGTCTAGCACCTTATCAATACTGATAGATCCTTGGGTACAACGGCAACATGCTAACTTCACCTCTATTCCAAGTGTGATGTGCAGTGCCCAGCTTAGGTAGGAAGGTCATGGTGTAGACTGAACATTATTGGCTTCCTGAACCCTGAACTCTGACTTTCACTTTTTGTGCACTGGGTTTCTCAAGCTTCTTGGAGTTCTTCTGCTCACTGAGACTCAGTTTAGGTTCCACCAGGGATACTTGATTCCTGACCTGATTGCAGTCTTCTCCCCAAAATAGGCAAAAGAGCTGAACTCCAGAGATGTGGCAAGCGAGAATGCTCTTGATATCAAGACTGCATTTGACTGAGTGTGGCGTCAAGGAGTCCTAGCAAAACTGGAGTCAATGGGACCTGGAGATAAACCCTGGAGTCATACTTAGCACAAAGGAGGATGCCTGTACCAATACATCACTGCAGAAGTTCCTCAGCGTAGTGCTCTAGGCCCAACCATCTTCATCATTTCATCATTTCATCAATGACCTTCTGTCCATCATAGGGTCAGAATTTCACTGATGACTGCACAATGTGTAGCACCATTCACAACACCTCAGATACTGAAGCAGTCTGTACTCATACACAAAAAATATCTGGACAATGATCAGACCTGGGTGATGACAGTCTCCAGCAACAGGCAATCCAACTATCACCCCTTGACGTTCAATAACATCACCAGCACTGATTATCATTATCATGATAGCACTCATTATCAACATCATGGAAGTTATCATTGACTAGAAACTGAACTGGACTTACCATTTACAAGAGCAAGTCAAAGGTTGGGAATCCTGCACTGAGTAATTCACTTCCTGACTCCTCAAAGCCTGTCCACCATCTACAAAGCACAAGCCAGGACAATGATGGAATACTCCCCACTCACCTGAACGGATGCAGCTCCAAAACCAGCCAAGAAGTTTGAAACCATCCAGAACAAGTAGCCCACTTGATTGGCATCTAAGGTTCAGTCTCCGCCCAAAAGTAGCTGAGGAGTCCTAGCTGGAGGCATGTCTAGATCTGGCATATCCCCAGTACTTCTGCCAATGGAAAGCAGATGGGGATGGTGACCTCCAATTCACTGCCTCTTTGTCCTGTTCACTGTTCTTGTCTGCTGGAAGAAGAAGAGTAAGAGGCTTATGAGTGTGAGAAATGTTAAGTTTGGAAAGGTTGGAAGGGCATTTGTGAAGAGGCACAGTGAAGAATTGCTGCGAAATTACAATGAGATGAGAGTGATTGTCAGTGGCAGCTAAACAGACAGGAATATGAGGGAATTGTATATACAAAGATAAGGTGTCTGCACTTCAGAGTGATGCGCAAGGTAAGGAAGTCCATGAGAAAGTGATTGATCAAAAGTAGAAAACTGCAGATGCTGGAGATCTGACACAAAAACAGAAAGTGCTGGATGAACCCAGCAGGTTTGCTATAATGAGGCATAAAGATACTCAACAGTATGACTTTGGAGAGTTGTTGGGATTAGACACACATCAGGATATAGTCAAATATTTCAGACTGCGTACCGTTCCTGCCCTAATTAGGTAATTAACTGTCATGGCACCGTGTCCTAGAGTGTGGGATCACACTGATACTTAGGATCTTCTTAATGATTTTCAACCAATGCCTAATTTCTTTCCCAGAGTCACAGAACACTGAGTACCCCAGAGGACCCCTACAGCAGCATCATGTTCAATAACGTGCCACTGAAATAGTGAGCCACCTTGATTAGTTCTATCCTATTACCTGTATCTTCTGACTCTGCACCAATTTTTCATCACTGATCCATGGACAGTTTCTGTAAATAATTCAGCTAAAATACTGTGGTGGAGGAATATATTCCTCAGCCAGCTGATTCCCTACAATTGATTGGAAAACTTGGAGGTCAGTTACCAATACAGTATTTTGTTAAAAAGGCATTGACAAACCCTCTATTGAAACTTCAAGTTCCTGACACAGCCTCCCACTGTAAATGGATCGGAAGGTTAACATTCGATGTGTCTGGATTCATTTTTGTGCATTTTACTTACATGCCCCTGGTATTTAAAAAACCAACAGTTCAGGAATATTTCTCCGGGTTTGTTAAAGGTGGAGTCTGACTCTGAGTAGCTCAGCTTCATCAAACCTACTGACCCTCACAGCTCTTGAATATTAATGTGATGCAACTTTTTTGCAAAAAAAACCCTTCTAGATGAAGGTTTTATTCCAACCTTCTTTGGAATAGAAGTGCGACTAGCTGATTCAAGAGTTCCTTGTTCCCTGGCCAACATCTCTGTCTAAGGCTTGTTGCAGTGCTCCTGTGGAGCTCAGTGCAAGCTAGAAGAACAGCACCTCATTTTTAATTTGGGGATCCTGTAGCCAGCTGGACTTAATAACAGGTTCAACGTCCTTATCCCAACTCCCACCCACCAGGCCTTGTTATCACTTTGACTGCTATTACATACAACCCATTGCTAGCCACAAACAGTCCCCATTAGCAGCTATTCACCCTCCTGGACAGATTGTTATCCACTCCTTTGTCTGTCCAACTGTTCTTCTGTCTCTTTGGGCTCTATCCCCACCTATTTTTTTAGTCCTTAGCTTGTCACCTTCACCCTATCTTCTGCGCATCAACCAACATTTTCCCAACTGCCATCAGTTCTGAGGAAGGGTCACTGGACCCGAAACGTTAACTCTGATTTCTCTCTACAGACACTGCCAAACCTGCTGAGCTTTTCCAGCGACTTCTGTTTTTGTTTCTGATTTACAGCATCCGCAGTTCTTTCAGTTTCTAAACTGATGCATCACGTCTGCAATGACTCACCATGTCCATGTCTCACAGGCTCTGCTGTGTATCTGTAAGATGGAAACAAAAGAAAATAGTCTGAAACTTTCCTACATCTAAAGAATGACGTCTGTCATGCTTGGCTGCTTCTGATACATAAATAAACCCACAACCGTTGCCTAGCAGTGCCAAGATTCATAATATCTTTTAGAAGACCCATTGAGTGGACCAGATGGAAGAGCTTTCATTTATAAAGTAAGGTGGTCAGCATAGTCAATGCTTTCAGTCTTACAAGGATTTGTTGATCTTATGTGTTTGATTGACCAGAAGAGACAAATGCCCTTTCCCACATAATCTGTGAATCATGTTAAAATGGCTGGTACAACATCCATAAACTGTTAATGAAATTAGAGGATTTGACAATATCGGACACCTTACCTCAAAATGGCTCATTAGTGATAGGGGACTTTTTATTCATTCGTCTCTTGAGCTTCTGGCCAATAGTAACACCCAGGATTTTGATAGTGGGTTATTCATTGATCACAACACTATTGAATATCAAGGAGCAGTGGTTAGATTATCTGTTATGGGAGATGGTGATTGCCTGGCATTTGTATGGAGCAAATAATGTAAATAGTTCTGTCACGCTTCTATTGGAAGGACGTTGTAAAGCTTGAGAGGGTGCAGAAAATGTTTATGAGAATTTTGCTCAGACTAGAGGGTTTGAGCTATAGGCAGAGGTTGAATGGTCTAAGCCTTTATTCCCTGGAGAGTCAGAGGCTGAGTGGTAACCTTATAGAGGTTTATAAAATCATGAGAAACATGGATAGGGTGAATAGGTTGGGGAAGTCCAAAATGAGACGGCATAGATTTAAGGTGAGAGGGTGAAGAGTTAAAAGGGACCTGAGGGGTTATGTTTTCATGCAGAGGGTGGTGCATGCATGGAATGAGCTGCCAGATGAAGTGGTGGAGGCTGGTACAATTATAACATTTGAAAGGAATCTGGATGGGTATGTGAATAGGAAGGGTTTAGAGGGATATGGACCACATGCTGGCAAATGGGACTAGGTCAGATTGGGAAGTGTGGCTGGCACACTTGGAACAAAGTGTCTGTGCCCTTTATGATTCTATGACTCTCTGCTCCATTCAATTAATGAATTTGTTATTTTCACTCTCAGAGACAGGACATGGATGACTTTAATACCATTAGATTTTCAATTCAGAGGCAGACCAAGTTGGCAGAGTTACATTCATACTATTGCATCACATGACACTGTGTTTTGCAGATGCCTGCATTTTTCCTGAACTTTACAATTATTTTAAAATTGGAATGATCCTGTAAAGATTAGCTTGTTCCATGACTGATCACAAAGCAGTCTGTAACTTGGTCAGATGTTTAGAAGGCAAGAGCTGAGAAGTATCCAGACTCTTCCATACAAAGAAGAACAATTGCCGAGCTAACCACAGTAGGGGTACATTCAGTGAAGTGACTCACTTCCTCAATACTGCACCAATGCCACAAGGACAAAGGTCTCTGGATGCCTCATGCAGTTAATGACAGTCTTTAGTGTTTGTTAATGGAATCTTAATTGCAGAGTGGTGTCCATTTGGAGTACCAAGATGTCACTGAATTGCCTCTTGGGTCCTTAGATGTACATAAATAAAGCACATTGAGAACATGTAACAATAGGTAATTTCATAACCTTTCCTCGTGAAATCAGAAGAAAATGATTCTGAGAGCAAAAACTACTTGGACTTTACAATAGATATCAACAACAAATTGCATTTATAGTTTCTCTGATGTAATAAAATGTACCAAGGCACCTCACAGAACTTATAAAACAAAATATGCTACAGAGGCACATAAGGAGATGTTAGGACAGATGACTAAAAGTTTGGTCAAAAAGATATGTCCTAAAGAAGACCTTAAAGGAGAAAAGTGAGGTAGAAATGGAAAGGTATAAGAAGGATACTCCAGAGCTTAGGTCTACACAATTGAAGGAGCGAATACAAATGGTGGAGCAATTTAGGTCAGGGGTGCCCAAGAAGCCAGAATTAGAGGAGTACAGAAATATTGGCCATTTCTAGGGCAGGAGAGGATTGACAAAAAAAAAAAGAAGGTTCAGGTCACAAGGAGATTTGAAAACAAGGATAAGAATTTTTAAAAATGAAGATATTGATTGACCTAAACAAATGTTAGTGAACACAAGAGTGATAAGTAAATGGAGCTTGGTGTTGGCGACTATGCAGGCAGTAAAAATTGATTGATTGATTGTATTGTCACATGCACCGAAATACAGTGAAAAGCTATGTTTATGAGCGGTACAGGCAGATCACAGCAAGCAAAGGATGTACAGATCAAAAAGACTTAGAGGCAAACAGGTTACATTATTTGAGGCTAGAGCCCATTCAACAGTCTAATAACGGCCGGAAAGAAGCTGCTCCTGAATCTGCTCGTGCGTGTGTTCAGGCTTTTGTATCTTCTGCCTGAGGGAAGAGGTTGTAGGAGGCCATTATTGGGGTGGGAGGGGTCTTTGATGATTTTGGCCACCTTTCTGCAGCAGTGAGCCATGTAAATTAAGGTCCATGGAAGGAAGGTTGTCTTCTATGATGGTCTGGGCTGTGCTCACCACCTTTTTTAGATTCTTATGGTCCTGGACAGTTTGCTTTCAATGGTGCATCTGTGGAAGTTGGTGAGGGTCCTTACGGACATGCCAAATTTCCTAAGCCACCTGAGGAAGAAGAGGCGTTGTTCTGCCTTCTTGACTGTCGCATTTATATTGGAAGCCTAGAACAAATTGTTGGTTATCATCACTCCGAGGAACTTGACGCTCTTCACCCTCTCAACCTCAGTTCCGTTGATATGGATGGAGCCATGTTCTCCTCCTTTCTTTCTGAAGTCAATGATCAGGTCTTTAGTTTTGCCAAAGTTCAGATCAGCTCAAGTTTACAGAGGGCTTGAGTGCACTCAAATTGTCAAGTTTGGAGATAAGGGAGGCTCAAGTGAATGATTCAACAGTATGTGAGCTGAGACAGGTAAAATCAGTCAATCTTACAGGGTGGAAATAGTCTTTTTAGTGACCACACAAACAGGACATTAGAAGGTCATCACAGAGTCAAATGTGATATCAAAATTGCAAAGAGTCTGGAATAAGCTCTGACTGTTACTAGGCAGTCAGGAGATAGGGAGGGGGGTTTAGAGCAGGGAATGTAAACAATGGTCCTGTTTTCCATGTTTTGAAATGAAGGAGATTTCTGCTCTTTCAGCACTGGTTGTCAGGTTAGTAGGCTAATGATTTAGCAAGAACTGAGGAATTGACAAGAGGCAGAGCTCATTATTGTCAGCATACATATGAAGGCTAACCTGCCCACGTTCTGATGTTGCTGCCGAGAGGTAGCAGAATGTATACCGGATACACACATCTCTCATGTAGGCAGCTTGGTGGCTCACTGGTTAGCATTGCTTCCTCACAGCTCCTGGGACCCAGGTTCGATTCCACCCTTGGGCGACTGCCTGTCTAGAGTTTGAATGTTCTCCCTGTGTCTGCGTGGGTTTCTGCCAAGGACTCCAGTTTCCTCTCATAGTCCAAGAATGAGCAGGTTAGGTGAATTGGTCATGTTAAATTGCCCATATTGTGCAGGGATGTGTGGATTAGCTATGGATTTAATGTTGGATTATGGGGATAGGCTAGGGGTCTGGATGGGTAGAATGCTTTTTGGAGTGTCAGTGCAGTTCTGTTTGTCCAAATGGTCTCCTTCTGCACTGCTGGGAGTCTATGAATAGCACATCAGAGGTAACAGTGCAGGAGTATGCAATGAAACCATTGCAGGAGATGCCCTGGGTATAATTAGATAAATGAACCTGGAACCAGGCAAAGGCAATCCTACCAAGTTGGATGACATTGTAAAGTGTTGGAGAGGGATAGTGTGACCAATGATGTTAAAGGCAGGTTAATAAGGAAGAGGAGGGTGTGTTTAACTTTGTCATAGTTACATTAGACATAATTTGCGACTATGAAAAGTTCTGTAGCAGTGGAAACTATATTGGAAACATTCAAATATTGAGAGCTCAAAGTGTGAGTGGTTTGGAAAGGCAATAACACATCTAAGGACTTTGGAGAGGAAATGGAGAATGGAGATGGGATGGTCATTTGCAGGGACAATTGCATCAAGAGGTTTTTTTTT